>JAJLUV010000001.1:600000-965509 GCA_030564445.1 Kodamaea leandrae | reverse complement strand
TTCTTGTTTCATACGCACCAATGTGGGAGTCTCAAAAGCTGACACAGGGAAGCCAACTTCTAATAATAAAAACCAAAAGATAACTTTTTGGCGCTAGAAGAAAAGCCCGCAAATCAGTGAAATCAAAAACTATCCATATCACGTGATTTTCTTCACGATGAAATATGGAGAGCAGTATACAGGCTGAGGTGATTTCCAAACTCGGTTACGACATTTTCTTAAGAGAGGTGCGACATTTGAGTTGGAAGTACTATACCAAGGAAAGAGGAGTGATGGTGCCTTATGGAAGCTGGGAGAGCCACAAGGATCCTCACCTCCTCACCTCTCCCCCAAACTTAGTTCCAGCTTCATCTTGTATTATTAATGGGCACCACGTTGCCAGAAATAGCAACTATTACGTATGTTTGTCATAAACTTTCAACGTTTGACAGTGTGGAAAATCTTGGAAGATTTAATCTACACAATCTACCCAGCAATCATGTTTTGCAAGTAGCCCAAGAAGAAACAAATGATATAATAAGAAACAAAAAGACTAGATAATAAGAAACATGAAGACTTCGAAACATGATACTCCGAAGAGTACTTATTCGGTGAAACTAACCCAACAACTATGCCCTCTGTTCGGAATATATCATCTACCATCTCCGCTCCGACCCCACAGGCGCGGTCACTCTCAACGGTCACTTCTCTCCTACTCCTTCCTTTTGCACGTCCCCTCTTGTCACACATCGGAGTCGTGTCATTGTCCGATGACCTGTACATAAGAGTTTCAGGGTCCTGCACATTGTGATCTTGAATACCGTCAGGATCCTGCACGTTATGAGGCTTTTTGTACTCTCGATGAGTACACACGTGTAGGACCACTAATTAGGGGAGGCTTCCGTGAGTGAAAGGTTTAAGCGCCCATTAGGAAACCCTTGTGACCACACGCCTATTCGTGAACTGTCTTTGAACTGACAACTTCACGAGGCAACATCGATTTCGCTTGCAAATATCTTGTGCAAGTTACCGAGGATCGACAACAACCCCCCAACCCCACAAACACCGGCCCAATACTGATCGGCTGATACTACCGACAACTTAATCCCATCTCAAACCATCGGGAGACTACAACGCTGTTCTATTTATATTCAGACCAGTGCGGAATTGACGGAAGCTTTTAGCATTTGAGGACCGAGACGAGGAAAGTTACACCTCCTGATTTACCATACCAAATACAACCGATCTATTGGTAAATTGACCTCCTACTAGTATGAAATTCGGTAAGAGCTTCTTATCCCACCAGATCCCTGAGTGGGGAGTGTTTTACTTGAACTACAAACAGCTCAAGAAGATCATCAAACAAATCCATGAGGGTGAATCTATAGAAACCGCTATCGCCAACTTCTTCTTCGAGTTGGATAGAGATATTGAAAAGGTCAACAACTTCTACAACACCAAGTACAACGAGTACAGTCGTCGTTTGGAGAAGTTAGTCCATGTTTTGGGCTATACTGAGGGAGACCTTGAGGTGTCTGCAGGAATCGACTCCAACTATGAGTTGGATGAAATCATGAACATCCTCCTTGAACTCCGCTCCATCATGCGGAACTTGAAGTGGTTCGGTGAATTGAACCACAAGGGTTTCACCAAGATCTTGAAGAAATTAGACAAGAACATGGCACACTCCAACAAGATGAACCCTGGCTTGGACTTGTCTACCACGAACAAGCAGGACTACTTGGCCACGAGAGTGAACCCGTTGCCCTTTGCTCACGAGACTGAATTGCTTGCGTCTTTAGACGTGATCAGCGGTCTTTTGCATGTCTTGGTGAAGGAGGACGACGAAGATGACTTGCAGTTACGCAAGGTCAAACTGCCTGAACTGTATGAGAGCGATGATCCAGCAAAGTTCACCAGCATCATAGAGAAGGACGATGCAGAATTGTTACGCGAATCGTTCGATAAGGAAAAGGAGAGGAAGAATAAGACTGAGGGTTTACAAGAAGAGAACAATCTGATCTACAAGTCTTCAAATGCGAGCAGAACTGATTCTCTCGAGAGTTATCTTGGTAGACACTCACTCTCGCTTAAGTTTCTCCTTTCACTTCTCATCAGGTCGACTCTTTCCAACTCACAAAAGTGTATTGATGTGATTTTCGCTAGACTTCACGAGGTTGTTGCGAGTGACCCCAAGTACGAGGGAAACACACTCTTTGACTCGTCCGATATTTCTGGACGTAACTTCTTCCACCAGCTTTTCGTCAACCTCGGCAAGAAGCAGTTGATCAAGGAAGAGAAAGTGACCCCTGGTGAGTCCAACGACTTATCACGTTTCATCGGTAACAAAGGTCCCGATGCTGGTGATGAGAACACTCTCACTGTGGAAGGTCTTGCTTATGTGTTGAACAGTATTGAATCCGATGAGAAGCTCAAGAAAGTCTTGTTGGCAAGAGATAACTACTCGCGCACACCATTACATTACTCTGCCCAGTATGGTTTGAAGGATATTACCAAGATGGTCTTGCGCTATTTGAACGCATGGAAGTTGATCCCTGCGAACACTTCTGTCGACTTGGTTCCATTCTGGGGAGATCAAGAAGGATTGACCCCATTGCACTTGTCGATCATTGGTAACCACCCTAAGACCACTGCGAATCTCTTGGCTGCGAACAAGGGTGTTCCTCTTAGTTGCCCATCGCTCTTGTTGCTTGCAGTGCGTTTGAACTCGTTGTCAATCTTGGGCTCCATCATTGACTACGGTAAGGTTGACGTCGACTACACCGACATGGAGCACAATATGGAGACTGCGCTCTACATTGCGTGTAAGCATGACTACTACAACTTGGTGGAGTATTTGTTGGAGCACGACGCTAATACCGAGATTGGTGAGTGTATTTTTGGCTGGACTCCTGTGTTCATTGCAGCTTCCGAGGGCTACAAGCAGACCGTCAAGCTTTTGATTGAGTACGAAGCAAAGTACGACATAGTTGATGACTCCGGTTGGTTGCCAATGGAACACGCCTGTTTGCGTGGTCACTTGGACGTCGCAGATTTGTTGGTTCCTGCGGACAAACTGTTACTTCTTTACGATGCCTACCACTTGGAAAACAACAAGTCACGTCTTCCTACCACAAAAGCAGGTGTTGGGGCTTCTCCAGCACTTAGCGAAACTACGTCCATTGACAAGTTACCAGAAAGTGGTATTCATTCGCCCACTGCTCTTCCGCCTCAGCTCCGTTCCAGCTCTCCATTTGAGTCCTCAAATGACCCGGAGAAATACCTGGAGATGTACAAGCAACTCATGAATGGATCTGCTCCTTCTTTGAACGCTACCGGTGGTCGCTCTATGTCGCCAATTATGAGAACTCGTATTAAGAAGCAGATCAGACCTCTCAAGTCTTTTGGTCACAGATACCTCAATGAAGATGAGTCGCTCATTTTGATCACAATGGGAACTACCGACTTAAGAGACCACCAGAAACCGGTTGAGCTCAGCAAGGTGTCGTTATCCAAGACCTTTATGAACGAATTGGACACTGCATTGTCGTTGTCTGTCACTTGTATCAACAAGTTGACCAATGAGCCTGTTGAGCCACCCACGATTCTTGATTTGCCGTTAGAAGACCAGCACGGTTCTGCGACAGACCCTCTCTCGTTCAAGTTGAGCAACAACTTGAGCTCGGAGGATGTGTTTATTACCTTTGACTTGATTCCAACCTATGGATACACGCTTCGTAAGAAGTCCAAGAAGATCTTGGGACGTGCGATTGCCTTGTTGAAGGACGCGTATACCAAGGTTGGTCCAAATTTGAGATCTTTGAACAACAGCATCACGTTGCCTATCTTGGACTCTCTGAACATGGATATTCTCGGAACGTTAAGGTTCGAGTACTTGTGTATCACGCCTTTCCAGCACGATGCGATGAACATTGAGCGTTCTGACACGTACTGGAAACAGTTGGTTTCTACCAGAGTCATTGGTCACAGAGGTTTGGGTAAGAACGACAGTGGCCGCAAGTCTTTGCAGTTGGGAGAAAACACCGTTGAGTCGTTCATTGCTGCTGCATCGTTGGGAGCTTCGTACGTTGAGTTTGACGTTCAGTTGACCAAGGATTACATCCCTGTGGTTTACCACGACTTTACTGTTGCGGAGTCCGGAATTGATATCCCTATGCACGCGATGACTGCGGAGCAGTTTTTGAGTTTGAACGAGCAAACCAAGAGCAAGAAGGAGGAAAAGACAACCAAGCCGTATGCTGTGGATGACCATGCGCTCAAGGATTACAGAAGACTGCGTGCGATCAGTGCGTTCCCATCTGCTCCAAATTTCCAGCACTCAAGAGACAAGCACACCTCGAAGCTTGAGAGCACTACCGAAAACGAGGAGAACACAAACGATGACGACGACATGCTTGACCGCGAGCTCAAATCGCAGTTCAACAGCAGAATGAAGTTGACCAAGACGTGGAAGGATAAGGGATTCAAGGGTAATGCACGTGGATCCTCGGTTGCTTCCAGCTTTGTGACGCTCAAAGAGCTCTTCAAGAAGTTACCTAAATCTGTTGGTTTCAACATCGAGTTGAAGTACCCTATGTTGGACGAAGCTGAACAGGAGGCTATGGGAGAAATCGCCATTGACTTGAACTTCTACGTCGACAACATTTTGAAGGTCGTCTACGATGAGAACACCACAGGCAGAGACATCATCTTGCTGTCTTTCCACCCAGACATCTGTCTCTTGCTTTCGTTGAAGCAGCCTACGATGCCAATCTTGTTTTTGACGGAGTCAGGAACTGCTTTCATGGCCGATATCAGAGCACTGTCTTTGCAGAATGCCATCAGATTTGCTAAGAAGTGGAACTTGTTGGGTATCGTGAGTGCAGCCGGTGCTTTGGTCAAGACTCCGCGCTTAGCACAGGTTGTCAAGTCTCTGGGACTTGTGTGCGTGACTTATGGTACTGAGAACAACGACCCCGAACTTGCTAAGATCCAGATGAGAGCGGGAGTGGATGCCGTGATTGCTGATTCCGTGTTGGCAGTGAGAGAGGGGTTGAGACTGGATCAGGAGAACTTGAAGCAATTGGAGGATGCTTTGAGTGAGTAGAATTAGAATAGAGTGTTTAGAATTGAGCTATAAAAATGGAGCTTGTATAAAAGCTTGTAGAAAAATGAGAGATTAATGAGAGCTTGTAGAAAAATGAGAGATTAATGAGAGCTTGTAGAAAAATGAGAGATTAACGAGAGCTTGTAGAAAAATGAGAGATTAACGAGAGCTCGTAGAAAACTGCCAACTTTTGAATTAAACAACTACCTCGTGTCATACCTGAAAACCTTTGTATAATGCTATTTCACATCCCCATTCCTTGTATTTTTCTGGAACTCCGCTCAATCTGTGGAGAAAAAAACGAGATCGGATTAGAATCAACGTGCCATGTCTGAATTCATAAAGCCCAAGACTAAGGAATCAAAGAAGGAGGAGGGCCCGGGCGGTTCTGCCAGACTCAATGCCCCTCCCTCTAATGTGGGCATCCACGCAGTTCATGTCGATGCCGCGAGAGAAATGGTTAAACTTCACACGAGAGGTCGGATGCCAAACACTGGGAGGCAACCAGTTGCAATGGGGGCACCACCGCCTCAATTATCAGCTAGTTCTTTCCCAAGGAGTCCTGGAGTGAAGATGGCGCCGAAGAATACTCAATCCAAGGTCTGTGTGCCTGCTAAAGGACTGACCAATTCATGTTCAAACCCTCAGTGCCAGCATTGCGGCGGTGTGATAATACCGTCTCCGGCGCTGCTGTTCCCAATCAAAGACGAGCCACTGATCACGGTGAATGACTGGAGCATTTACACACTGAAGAAGCCGATCTTGAACTCGGCGGAATTGGATCATTTGGCAGACACTAGATTCGACTTCCCTCTACCAGAGATGATTTTTGGCAATAATGTGGTGCGGTTGGTGAACGACAAAACCGGACAGAAAATCGAGTTCAACGCGTTGGATGCTTTGGACTCGCTTGACTCGGATTGTAAGTTCAAAGTGAGCTACCACAAGGAGTGGTTGGACTCGCGCCGTGCCAAGAAGGAACAGTCTGAGGAGCAAAAGCGTCTGGCTGACAAACTGAAAGATATTGGCCTGCTTACTGAGAATTTGGACGTCATGAAGCCGTACGACTGGACTTACTCTCCAAATTACAAGGGCACGTGTACGGTTGAGTTTGTGAAGACCAACGAAGTCATACCCATAGCAAAGTTACTCCAGCCGGATCCGATTTTGTTCTACGACGAGTCCATTCTTTTTGAGGATGAGCTTGGAGACAACGGTATAGCGATGTTTTCGACCAAGATCCGTGTGATGCCTCAGGTGCTCTTGTTACTCTGTCGGTTCTTCTTGCGCATTGACAATGTGATTTTCAGAATTCGCGATACTAGAATATTCATTGACTTCACAACCAACCAGGTGTTGAGAGAGTATAAGGAACAGGAACTCGCATACGATGAGCTCTTGAAGAAGTGTGTGGGTAAGACCAATGATCCAAAGGGGTTGTTGAGAGATCCACAGTGGGTGTCACAGAACATGCCTGTAATCAACACCTTTGTTGAGGAGAGCAAGCTAGAGAATAAGGTGACTGTGGATGCTGACCAGGTTAATGAGAATATTACAGACGTTGAGCAGAAGTGAGTAATTGGTCTGTGTCTCCAACTAATAGTTTGTGAGATAATGTATAGAATGGATTCGTGCAGACATTGTTCGGGCAGGTTTGACAATTGTAGATTAGTGAAAGTGGAAAATGAGAAGAAATGGGAGTTATATATAGTGGATGTAAAGGATATTAATCGATGGAGATACCAATCTATAGAGAATATCATCTATAGAGAATATCATCTATAGAGAATATCGATTGAAGAGAATATCGATTTCTTCTCTATCCTGGAGAATATCGATCCAGCACCAAATGCAGGACTCATCAAAAATTTTCGAGCGCTGAAAAATCGACAAGCATGTTTACCAGAGTTAGCAGAAGCAGCATAGGAAGACTCGGAAGGAGAAGTTTGCATGATGTTCCAGTGTTGAAGAACCATGAAGTGTTCAACAAGACTGGAATCAAAGGACTTTATTCGCCAGAACAGTACAACGCTATATGGAATGACTACCAGAAATACTTGACTTTACAATTGACACTCCTCACCAACGGAACTGAAAACGAGTTGAGAACCCCTTACCAGATCTTGCTCAAGACCGCAAAACAGACCACTGAGCAGCACATTTTCCACTATGCTTCTCAGGCACACAACAACCACTTCGTGATGGAACAATATGCTGACAAGGAAGTCGCTCAACACACAAAGCCTCTGAGAATGTTGCTTGAAAAGTTGGCTTCTTTGGACATACCTGACATCCAGACCTTGAGAGAGAGAATGTTGTTGCTCGCGGACTCGAGTTTCGGACAAGGATGGGTTTTCCTTGTTGAGGACGCTAACAAATCCTTGCAAATCATCAGATGCAACAACGACGGTACTCCATACTATTACGGTAAGAACCAATCACTCGACATGAACGGAGGAGTCGACGAGGCAACATTCGAGTACTTGAATCAGTTGAAGAGCATGAGCGCAAACAAGGTCAAGGACTGGAACTTGCCAATCTTGGGTATCAACTGCTGGGACGTAGCATACTTGAAGGACTACGGTGTTAATGGTAAGGCCGACTACTTGGCCAACATGTGGGACTGCATTAACTGGGATGTGGTGAATAAGAGAGTATTCCAGGTATAGATCGTTTCTTGTATATATAATGCCATGGAGTTCAAACCTTTACTAAAACAGGAGTTCAAACCTTTACTAAAATAGGAGTTCAAACCTTTACTAAAATAGGAGTTCAAACCTTTGCTGATATGATGGAATTTGCTATATATTTCCATGAAGTGTATCCGATATGTCTTGCGTAGACTCTAGTATTTCGAAAAGATCCTTGTTGGTGTACCAGTTCAAAGGAAGGTTTGTCACAAGTAATACAACTAACTCACACATTTTGATCATCTCTTCATTACGCGGTACTTCTGTTGACTGATTACGTTCAACTTCTTGTAGCACTTCAAGCTTTTCCTTTAACGTATTCAAAGTGGTGTGCAATTCTTCCTGAAGTCCGTTGTCTTCGCTTTGGGAAGCTTTATAGAGCTCCATTACTTTGAATACCTTCCCGTCCAACAAGGAATACAGCTTTTGTAAGGTATTATAGAGATGCTCTTCATTCAAGGTGTTGAAATCATTCTGAAAGTGAATGCTCTTGAGAATCGGTATTATTGACATGATGGTATCCAAGATCCGATTCTTGACGGGTGTTTGGCTTTCATAGAACTCAGGCTCCTCTAGTGTAGTCTCGACCAGCGAGTTTTCCAGAAGACTCTTATAGTAAATAAGCGTGTTGAGTTTATCTCTCAATTGTGTGTATAGCTGGTAATGTTTATCTTCTAAATGCTCAATGTATTTCACGTCGGAAATTACAGATTGAGTGCCAAACTTATGGTTGAGTAAGTCCGTTCGTGCAATCAATTGATCGCATGAAGCAGATAAGTCCATTTTTGTTAAAAAACTTCGAAAATCTGAGAAATTGGACTCTTGTAGGAATTGCTCAGACTATGGCGAAGAGTTCTGAATAAGAGGAATCCTAATCAAAACTTCCAGATCAAAGCTTTAGATCGCCTTTTATAGTTTCTTGAGAATCCTTCAAAAGTGTGGATATACTTTTCCAGTGCGAAAAATACACTTTGAAAGTTGTCCGCCACCATGACTGACGCTACACTTCTCAAGAAAAAGCTTCTTCTTGTGGCGTCTACGGGGAAGTTCTCCAACTTCACCCCTGAGCAATTGCTCAAGTATAAGAACGAGCTCAACATCTTCCTTTCGCTGCTGCCCAGTGTGACCAGCATTGAACTCTATTCACTTTACGAATTGCAGTTCTACTTGAGCATATTGACCAACGATGATGCTGCCGCGGAGAAGGCTCTCTCCAAGATTTTGGACAAGTTCGAGCTGAATAAAAAGTCACAGAGAATAAAGCTCTTGCAAAGTATCTACTACGAAGCGACGGGGGAGACAGAGAAGGCCAAAGAATTGTTGACGAACAACCCTGATGAAGTGAAATTGTCCAAGAGACTAGTCACTTTCAGCAGGAAAGATGGTGACAACACCGCCTATATCAACAATTTGATCTTCTATTTGGGAATGCAACCTGGTGACTTGTCCACATGGGCAGAGCTTGGAGATGAATATTTCAAACTTGGACATTATGACGAGGCAATCTTCGCCTACAAAGAGATTCTTCTTCAAGAGCCATTGGCTTACCATTGGTTCTACAAAATAGGATTATCGCACTATTACAAATACTTGCAGTTGCTGAAATTGTCGTCCAGTAAGAAGGACAATTTATTAGACTCCTTGATTCAAGCAAGGAACAATTACCTCCGTTGCATCGAGCTTTATGAGAATCACGCAAAGAGCTGGCTCGGAATTAGTATCTTGACAAAGATATCTCTCACTGACAAACTGGATGCTTCCAAGGAGTTCACCAAAGAGAACGAGAAACTCGCGAAGGTGTCGAAAGAAAAGCTTACAAAACTCAACGTTAACGTGGATTTGAAATAATATAAAGTATAAACGAGGGCCTGAACCACCTGTAGACCAACAGCAATTGAATTAATCCATAATCCTCATAATTGCTTTGATCTCATCTCAGATCATGTAAATCATTGGCCGAAACGGAGAACCAAGTTTACTTGCACTCGCACTTGGCAGAGCCGCTAGAGGTGCAAGAAGCACACTTGCACTCGGAACCACAGTTGCAGCCTTCCTTGGAGTAGTTAATTGGAGAAATCATTGTTTAATTGTGTTGTGTTAAGATAAAGAGAAAATGATCGGTGGGGGTCAGCAATATTTATACTCCAAGCGTTAATTTCGCGGACGATTCCAACAAAAAAGAAAATCAGGAGGCAATTTCGCCGGCCCGTTCTTTTACTCAAAACGGCAATGCATGACGGCTCCATGTTCAATGTTCTGGCGATGGAATGTTCTATGACATGCCAACTAATTCTGGGCCAATTACCCGCGCCAAGTCCACGCTACACAATTAAAAAAGCACATGATTCGTTGATCATAGCCTTGCACGAGGACAACTCCTTCGCGCAAATGTCTCAAAATTCATAAGGTTTTCTTGACCACACAAAATCAAACGCCCCACGCCAAATTCGCTCAGGAACTACTGTAGCCAACTCCGATATGACACTGCAATCCTATTGAAAAGGTTTCACTTGTAAAGCTGATTTGAAAGTCGATAACAATTGAAAATCGATAACGAAATTGTTTCACCCCATTAACACCTTACATTCCTTACCGAAATTCAATGTATTGTATATGCTCTATTAAAACTCACCCTTTTTGTTCAAGTCGTCTCTGGCCAACACGGAATCCATGATACCAGACGCAGCGGCGACAAGACCCAAGAAAGGTCTCGAAGGGTCCAAAACCTTGGACAAGTATTCTGGGTGGTACTGAGTACCAACGTAGAACTTGTGACCCTTCAACTCCAAAACCTCCATTCTCTTCTCGGATTCGTCCTTACCGATGAACTTCAAACCCTTGGCCTCAATTCTATCAATCAATGCAGGGTTGACCTCGTATCTGTGTCTGTGTCTCTCCAAGACGTCGTCAGCACCGCCGTATAACTTTCTCAAAGTCGACCACTCGGAGTCCTTGACGAACTTGGTGGAGTGAATACCCAATCTCATGGTACCACCCAACTTCACCTGGTCAACGTCTGGCATGTAGACAACAGAAGCAGTCTCCTCACTGTGCTCAGGGTCAAACTCCATGGAAGTAGAGTTCTCGATGCCCAAGATGTTTCTGACAAACTCAATGACAGCAATCTGCAAACCCAAGCAGACACCCAAGTATGGAATGTCGTTCTCTCTAGCGTACTTGGCAGCAGCAACCATACCCTCAATACCACGGGATCCAAAACCACCTGGGACCAAGATACCGTCGGCCTGGCAAACGTAGTGCCATGCCTTGTGGTACTGAGACAAGTTCTCGTTCTTTGTAGCCTCCTCCAAGTCCGAAGATTCGACCCATTCGATCTTCAATCTTCTGTTACATCTCATGGAAGAGTGCTCCAAAGCCTTGATGACAGACAAGTAAGAGTCCTTCAAGTGAGTGTACTTACCAACCAAAGCAATAGTGACAGTCTCGTAAGACTTGTCGTGGTCGCTGGTCAACATCTTCCACTTGGTCAACAACTTGTCACCTCTAGTGATGACCTCTGGAGACAATGATCCAATGTTCAACTTCTTTCTCAAAAAGTCCATCTGCTTCTGCTCCTTCAACAACAATGGAACGTGATAGGTAGAGTTGACGTCGTAAACGTTGATGACCTGCTCAGGACCAACATGACAGAACATACCGATCTTTTCGATGGTAGCTGGGTCCAACTTTTCCTGACATCTACAAGCGATCATGTCTGGGGTCAAACCAAGAGATCTCAAGTCCTTGATGGCAGCCTGGGTTGGCTTGGTCTTCTGCTCACCGTGGATAACTGGGACCAAGGAGACGTGGATCAATGCAAAATTATCGGAACCAACTCTGAACTGGAACTGTCTCAAAGCCTCAACGAATGGAGCACTCTCGATGTCACCAACAGTACCACCCAACTCGATGATACAGACCTCTGGCTCCAATCCAGTGTCATCAACAGGGATCTTAGCAACGCGTTCGATCCAGTCCTGAATAGCACCAGTGACATGTGGGACAACTTGAACAGTCTTACCCAAGTAGTCACCCTTTCTTTCGCGCTCAATGACGTGGGAGTAGATCTTACCAGTGGTGATGTTGTGGTTTCTAGTCAAGGTGATGTTCAAGTAACGCTCGTAGTTACCCAAGTCCAAGTCAACCTCACCACCGTCGTTCAAAACGAAACACTCACCGTGCTCCAAAGGAGACATGGTACCAGCATCAATGTTCATGTATGGGTCGATCTTGATGGAGGTGACTCTCAAACCCAAGGTCTTGAAAAGCAAACCGGTAGAAGAAGCTAAAACACCCTTACCAATACCAGATATAACACCACCGGAAACAACGACGTACTTCATTTTACTTTTGTTGTGGTTGATATGAAACTGTAGAGATATGAGAGGATCTAAGGTTGCCCTCTTAAATGACTATATTTAAGCGGGAAGAGGGGACAAATAAAAAGAGGCATCGCGCGTCCTTTTATACTTTTTTTTTTTTCGCAGCTTTTTTTTGCCTCCCCATTTTAGGTCATCTCATCAAAAGAAATTGACATGGAACGGGTAACCAGATATTGTGTCTCATACCACAATAGGCATATAGTAGGGTGTGAGAGAATCAGTACTGTTCAAAGGTAATAGAAACGCGTTACATTTCTATTTACACGCGTTAGTTTACATGTCAGCAGTTTTATACACCCATGGCCTCTTAGCGTCCATATTGGACAAAGGGAAGGTACCTTAACGGCTGTGGTTTCGATATATGCCTGAATTAGTCTCCACTTTACAGTGAAATCATGTATCCGTGGCAGAGACTACAGGATCTTGAGCCCATTCATTGCTTTATTCCTCTTTGTTCTTTGTTTTATTCCTCTTATTCATTGCTTTATTCCTCTTGGGAACTTTTCGATTCCGTTTTTCCTCCTGTCAACCCCGAGTTTTCGGGATCAATAAATTGCATGCAATCTCCTTGAAGCATAGTTAAACATTAGCGTTCACTCTAAACAACTTTAGCACCTCTCAGTCCTTCGCTTTAAACAACTTTAACACCTCCAATCTCTCCGTCCTCGTTAATCAATAACTGTGCCCTACCTTGTTTTACCAACACTTCCTTAATCACCTTTATTAACAATGGCTCAGCCATATTCTTCAAGGTTTCTGGTACACCACTATCATCCAGCCCATTAGTCAATTCATAAATCGTGAGGATTGTACCCGTTTGTCCTGTATTCTTGATGTAATCGTACAACAATTCAGCCCACTCTGTCAAGGTGCGCCAATAAATATACAACCCTGCGTCTTGGGACTTTGGATTGATATACTCGGCTCTCTTCTCTTTATTTACGAGGTGGTTCAAGATCAACTTCCTGAACTCGTTATTCACCGTTCTATCTATGCTCTTGTTTTGGAATATCGTTGGTAAAGTCTCGACGTCTTCTATGGTTTGTGAGTGCTTGGGTATGCCTTCTGGAGTGAGTAGTGTCACACCGTAATGCTCACAGTAATTCAATATGATCTGGCACCATGAATCAAGCTGATGCAGGAGAATTGTCGTGTTAGGTTGCTTTGTATATAATGGTGGGAAGGAGTAGATCTTCGGAAATTCGAAGTCAGTCATAGTGTGGCAATAATTTTGATATCGCTGAAATCAAGGAAAAATGTAGCAAGCACTATCACCAAGTGAGCACTACAAAATCACCACTTCACAAGGCCATAAAAAGAAGATACTTCTTCATTACAATATTGATAACAATCATCAAACTACAATCTTCAATTCTTTTTTGTTTATTCTAAGCGATATTAATCCTTATGATACAAGAAGATACTGCACTCGCGTATACAATCATGTATATGCATTTTTCATAAAAATCAACATAACTTAAGCCTCAGCCATGTCTCTCAAACGTCTGATGGTAGATCTGACAGTGGCAGCAGCAGCAGTGGAAACAGTGTAAGCACCACCGGCAACAGTCTTGCGGCAGGACTTACAGTTCCAGATACCAGTAGCACCTCTCTGGACGGTTCTCTTACCGCAGAAAGAGCAGTCGTACTTGGCGTGCTGCTGGACCTCCAACTTCTTGGTCTGTCTTCTCAAAGAAGAACCATATCTGACACCGAACTTACCAGTGATACCAACCTTCTTAGTTCTCTTAGTCCTGGAATATTGTTAGTATTTAATCATAAAGTACAGGGAGCTATGTTGCGCTGACTTGATTACAACTTGGGACTCGATGGTATTATGGTCGCTCATGTATATTTCACTCGTGTGGTAGATTTTTCATGAATTGATTGAAGTTCTTAAAGTAAACGTATAACATGATGTTCCTTGTACGGTTGTTGTATCTTTCATCGAGTCCATTGCATTCATTCAGTCGTATTCATAGACCTCTTTCCCTATGTCTATAGTGATGCCACATACATTGTTGATTATTAGTGTTGAGAGTAGAAACAAGAATTTAAAAATTTGCAAAAAAAATTTCACCTACATCTCCTCCCGCCAGGCAACGAGGGGTTTGGAGCTTGGTGTTCTGCATATAATGTATTCAAAAGTACACGACTAACAAAAAAATCCTATTTTGACGTCACGTGATACAATTTCCATCTTTAATAAAATATATTCTTCTTTGTGTGGACGTTTGGTCATGTGATTAGGGCTTTAGACCTAAGTATGAATTTATAGCACAGACAGACCAACCCCACAGACACAGAAAGAACTTGTTTGGATCTAGCTACGCTGTTGTTGAAAAGTGCTTGTTTGGATCTAGCTATGCTGTTGTTGATTTTAAAAGAACTTTCTCGAATACAGCTATTCTACCGTTGACTTTTCTACAATTCACATACCCTTCACTTTAATTCCTATAAAAACCTTACTCTTCACCCTCCCAAACATCGCTGTGTTTAGAGTTTCTTCGTTTTACTGAACAATTGATCAAGATAGAGTAAATAGACCTTCTACGACTACTGAAACCACTCAAAACCTGCCCTCTTGTGTTTTACCCTTTACATTCATTACAATTTGTGAACTTTCAGCAAAATCCTCCAAAATATTCAAACTCTACAATTTTGCAACATAAATTTTAGATTAGGTGTGATAAAGCTAAACTGTCAATCATTCTCTTCTCGGAAAAAGTGGCCCGTCTATCATTTCCACATCTTCATCGTAGTCATCATCAATAATAGGTATGCCCTGCATTCCATTTGGAAAGACAGCTGGCTGTCTTAATTGTGGTGCGTTTTGTGGGTTAGGAACCTGTTGAGGGAACTGGACAGGAGCTTGCTGTTGACCGCCCTGTGCTTCACCACCTTCAGCTCTTTGTTCCAACTCTTCCATGTTACCTAAGCGCTCGTTATAGCGTTGTCTGATCAACCGCTGGATGTACTCTCTCATATCCACCGGGTTCATGTTCCCTTCTCCCAACTCGCGGAAAATTTCACGGTTGATGTACTCAATTTGCTGGTTTGGGACGTTTTGCTGCTGTTGAATGAGGCCCAAGCCTGGACCGGGCCAGATACCAACCTCAGGTTGACCGAGCTGAAAGTTTTGCTCCTGTTGGAAATCTTCTTGTTGCCTGGCACGTTGACCAATTCTGTCCTGTTGATCAATAGCGCCGCCTTCGTTTCCAACATTGATCAATCGCCTTCTTCTTTCAAGCAATGCTTGGATGTCTCCGTGATCTAATTGATAAGTTCTCTCGTCCATCATTTGAGTCAAGTGTGCACGTAACTGGTTGACACCATGGCCAGAAAACACACAGAACAAGTTCCTTTGGTTTTCATTGAAATCTGGAGGTGGCTCGCGACAGAATCTGGTGATCTCTCTTCTCAAGAATGACGTTATACCTGTCAAGGACAAATGCGTCAACTTTGGACAACTCTTGAGCAACATGAATATTGGTCCAATGGTCAAGTTTGTGCAGTACGATAAGTGCACGCGCTCCAAACAGTCCTGTTCACCACGCCGCCTCACTAACTCCAAGATACCACTGTCAGTGATCAAACTGCACTTCACCATACCGATTCTTCTCAATTTGGGCAAGCTGGCCAACTCCACTAAAGTCCAGTCAGTGAGCTGTGTGCAGCATGCCAAATCAATATACTGGATCCTGTGACACAGCCTGACTAACGATGCAACACCGAAATCAGTGATGAGTCCACAGTGGCCCATGTGAATGTAATGCAATGAGCGTCCAAGCTGGCTCAACGCTCTGAGAGAACCATCTGTTATTTGCATGCATTTCAGGAAAACAACGTTTCTCAATTTTGGTGCACATACCACAAGCTTTTCAACCAACTTGTCCGTGATGGCGTTTCCCCCGGTGATATCGATGATTCTGAGCTTTTCCAAGTAAGGTTCATTGGGCAACAACTCGAACAACTGATCTGTTACACCGGCGGCGTTACTTATTCTGAATTCTCTCAATTGGGCAAAATCCAAGAAGATGTGCTTGAGGTACTTATCGGTAACGTTTGGACAGTAGTGCAAGTCAATCTCGACAAGGGACCTACAACTCTCGTGCATTTGTTTTATGCTTGCGTCGGTGATGTTGTCACTGTTGTTGAATTTCACTCTTTTGAGCATGGGGCATGATTTGAGCAAATTGATGATAGCATCTTCCAGGACGTTGCCACAGGTTGGAGCATATAAGCCCTGGAGTCTTGTGCAATTGGTGGCCAAAGCGTTCATTATGTCGTCATGGACGTCAGTGACTCCGGTGAGATCAATCAGTTGCAAACGCTCACAATTCTGAAGTACACGGGAGATTGGTCCCCGGGTCAACTTTGTGCAGTTAACCAACGTCAACCTCTCCAACTTTGGGCATCCGACAAAGAGCGACAACAATTCGTCGTCGACCATCTTAGTCATGAAGGACAAATTCAACCGTTTTATAAATAATCTGTAGTTCCAGAAGGTCGATTCCTTGGGACGCTCCATGATTTGCTTGATCTTCAAGTACAGAGAGTCGTTTTGCATGTTTGGTCTGAACCAAAGGATCTCCACAATCAAGTCAGCAATCTCCTTGCACACTGTCAAGAGAACAAAAAGATGCTTGCGCTGTAAAAGCTGAAAGACTTGAAGTAATATCTCTGGTGGTAACCTCAAGAGTGAGTTGCGCTCATGCACAATCTGCTCAAAGTTTGGGTGGTGGCTCTGCAGCAGATGGCGCAGGTCAGATATGATCGATTTGCGCATTTCCCTGTAGTCGATCTGGTCGCTATCCATGGTGAACTCGGGTTCAGCGTCGTACATGTATCTCTGACTTGGTGGCACCGCGTTTCTTATACGTCTGATGCCTAGTCTTGAGTGTGTTGCGATATCTCCAGCGCCGTTACCCAGGTCAGTATTTGCTAGATGCGCTCTCTGGTTCAAGGAAGAAGAAGACAGCGACTGTTGTTGTGGTGGAGGTGTTCCTCCATGTGAATTTCTGGGCGATATATCGTCCATGCTTTGAAGTGGCGGTTGGATAGGAGATGCGGGTTGTTGTGATTCGTCGAGTCCAGGGTTATTGATCTGCTCTCGTGTTCTACTTATGCTGGATTGTGATCCGCGAATAGAAAAATGCGAGTAGTGTTGGAAGTAACGAGGGTGCTTTTGAATGTGTGGGTGTTGCTTTGAATAGGATTGATGACAAACTCCTTCGAATTCGATCGCTCGATATTACTTCTCTGGCTAGCCTTGTGATGGACGGGTACTGGTAGTAGCGATATGTGTATGGCTGTAGCTTTCGAGTAACTCGTTGTTCCTCTACCGATTCCACAGATGGATTGTGCTTATTGATTTGATTTCGCGCACTTGCCGTTTATAAAATTTGGTTACCGCTGGTGACAGTCCGGAACCTGCATACAAGACAAGGGTTCAGGAGAGGCGGATGATGAGTTAACAGCGCTGAGGAGAGGAATTCGCCATTGAGTACGTGCACTGCCGCCGCATTGGCGTTTGAGCAATTGCACTTTGGATCGAAATACGAGGGTCAATTCGGCGTAGTGTTGTCGTTGTGAAAATCGAGAACCTGTAGAAAATAGAAGCGCATATTATCCACCTATGGACTTGAACGTCTACATCCACGCCTTTTCGTTGGCGATACGACAGCAGGACCCGACCCAGCTCCGGTACTGTATCACCATCATGCCTGGTGGTGATGGACCATTACGAGCGAAGTTTCCTACACCGAGTGACTTTGATCTCTACCAGCTTCCAGAGAAGTTCCAGCCGGTCCTCAAGGCACATTTGCGGTTAATGAAGGCAATTCACATCGAGAAGAGCTTGGAAACGTCCTTCACAGAGTTGAATGAAATGGTCAACCACTTGATCCGCGCAGGAGACTCTCAAACTAACTGGATTAACGAGCCGTTGATCAACTCGATGAATGAGCTCATTGCGATGTATAAAATGAAGGAGGCGCGTAACCCAGAATCCGAACTTGAGTTCGACGACGACGATGAAGAGGACGAGGGGTTGATGACGGAGCGCAAAAAGTCGTCACTTGAGGAGTTGGCTAATACCATTAACAAAGCGTTCAAGTTATCGCTCAATGACAAGAACTTAGACTTTAAACAGAGTAAACGAGTGGACATTTACTACTTCTTATCAGCACTCTTCAAGGTGTACTTCAAGATGAACAAGCTTGAGTTGGCCAAGTCTATTGAAAAGGCCGTGAAGGGCACAAAGTTCGAACTTCCTGATATGATCCGCAAAAGTTCGCCGTTGGTCAAGAAGCTGAGTGTCACATATCTATACTATACAACGTTACTATCGTTGAACGATTGCAATTTTGCCGAGGCAGAAACAAAGCTCATGAAGGCACTCGAAGTGCTTAGGTACTACGATGCACCAACCAACAAACAAACGCGGCAAGTCTTATTTTTGCTACTTCCAGTAAGGTTGCACAATAGCCGCATTGCACCCGGTCGTACCAACAAGATATGGGAGCAGTACCCTGAGTTGAAGACTGTGTATCGGGACCAATTGTTCAAGTACATCGCAGAGGGTAACTTGTACAAATTCACGCAGACGTTTGACAAGTACAGGGTGATATTCCTCAAGACACACCTTTACGTGGTGGTTGAGCTTCTCAAGCAACAGGTGTATATGAATTTGATCCGCAAGACTACAAAGTTTACAATGGAGCAGGGAGGTAACCACATTGTGTCTCTCCACGCATACCAGATTGCATTTGAGATGTCAACGTACAACATCAAGAAGTTGGAGCCGGAGCACCGTTTCCGCATCACACTCGACGAAATGGAGTGTATATTAGCGAATTTGATCGCTCTGGGCAGGATCAAAGGATACTTGTCGCACTCCAACAGGTGCATAGTGTTGTCGAAAACAATCCCGTTTCCATGAAAGATCCCTTGATTTCTGAGCGGTAGCGAAGAAGTCAATTAATGTTGATTAACGGAGGCTTTGATTTTTGAGGGAGCCTTATTTTGATTTCTGAGGTAAGATCAGTGGTAAGATGAAAAGGATTAAATGTAATAGAAGGCTTAAGGTGTAATGAGTAGATGAGTATAAAGCTATCAAGGTGTAAAGAGATGAGGATAACAAGGGTGAGTGTAAATATCAAGCTGGGAATAAAGGATATTAGAGTTAAACCGAGAAAAGATAAGGTTGGTAATAAAATAAGGTAGTAATGAGAAATAGTAAGGATATATAGGCCAATCGGATATGTTGGGAAATGTAGGATGAATATAGGCTGGATATAGGCTGGATATAGGCTTGGGTACATTTAGGTCAGACCGGGAGGCTATGCTGATTGCATAGATTACAATGGACTCATTAGTCACAATCTATATATAGCCACTCTTAATATCTACAATCACGAGATCTTCTGGTCAAGAAATTTCGTGATCATGACAATACCCAAATTACTGAGGCGTATATGAGGCGTATGGACCGTTTACATTAACCCATTGACAACGAGATGAAACCAACTTGTCTCTCAATTGAAACACTTACAATAACAATCGGTCAGGTGATCAGACAATCGCCCAGGTACATAACCAAGAAACGCTTCTCGACGGTTGTCCATGTGACGTCAAAATGTTTCACAGAGGCAATAGGAGACGTTACGCGTCCCTATGACAAACAGGAGTGATACAGGGTCAAAGGAACCGAGCGAGGGATCCAGAATAGGTGGAACAAACGAGAGGATTTTATTGGAGAACTTTACAGGAGTATTACAATGACACAATTGGAATTAGATGGTTGCTTCTTCATCTTTATTGCTCTTCCGTCGATAATGTTGACTTTTTACAACCCGAACATTTACAAGTTACCTCAGTGTACTGCAATACCCCAGTGTTGCCCGTAATATCTCGATCATCTTCTCACTATTCTAATGCTTATCTGGGTGCAAAATTTTGTACCTTCATACGCGAACGTTCGCTTGTGTCGCAAAAAAAAAGGGGCCGGTGCATGCAGTCCAGGGATTTTGTTTGCGGTTCCGAATTCCACAACGTCTATACCAAGACTTGCCCAACGGGCGACAACGGTGTTCTCTCCCTGATGATGGCATCGTCGTGTCCCCGCTTCAATTTTTTTTTGGATTGTTTGTGGGTACACCGGCTCTTTAACACAGTGTAGTTTTTGTGCACGCTTCTATAGGAGTAACTTTCACCCCAGGCTTTGGACTTTTTTCAAAGTGATCTTAGACAGATTTTTTTTTCAACCCTTTATTTACAAAGTTGACACGTTGAGTTCATGTCTATCTAGAAATGAACTTTGGCTACAGCATCAACGAACCGTTCGGCAGTAATGGCGGCGGCGGCGCGGCCAATGCGACTTCCAGAAGCAAAAACCCGTCACCACCGACCATTTCTCTCACTCCTTCTGATGTGGTACGCTCCAGAAACCGCGCGGGAACTTTGCCCCTGTCTTTCATGTCACCCATAGAAACACTGCCACAACACAAGGCCGGTGAGATGTTGGCATCTTTCGACCAAATCTCCTTGGGAATGAACTCTCCTTCGTCCATTGACACCGCTATAAACGGATCCGCCGGCAGCAGTGCGTCCAGTGGGATCACCACCAGGCGTATGCGCTCCGGATCGTTTTTCTCGACGAATTCCATCTGGAACGACGACTCGCTCTCGTCTCAGCAGTCGGTGATTGATGGTAGTGTGGGACTGAACAACAACAACAACAACAACAACTATTTGCTGCCATTGCTCACTGCACAAGCGGGAACTTCCCCGGGCAGTATCCCACAAGTGAACCAAAGAAACCGTTCTTATACAACCACGGCAGCGATGCAGAGCATTCCAAGCGCAGGGTTCGCACCTCAGCAGAATGGCTACTCCGACTTCAATTGCAATCCTCTCATTCAACAAAGCCACGATTCAAATAGCCTCTTGGACAACTTGATGGTGAATGTCAACACAAACTTGGGAGGTAACGGCCCAAGATTGCGCTCTCAGACGTTCTCGGGTCCAGCACCGTCGTCAATCGATATACAACCTCAGGTTCGTAAGGTCACTCCTGCGCAGCCAATTCTCGCCGATGATTACGACTTTTCGCAGTTGATCATCACAACAAACTTTGACCACCCAAACATGGGCCCTACGCGTCTCATTCTTTTCGACAACCTTCCGCAGACGCTCACCGCTCTCAAATTGTACTACATTTTGAACAACTCGCTCGGAAGCAGTAGCTACGGTCAATTGTATCCACAGCAACAGGTTCCCGCGTCGCCTGCCATTAACATCAAGAGCATCAGAATAACCCCTACTAGCACATCCAAATTGGCACTTGTGGAGTGTGTGAGTGTGGAGGTGGCTATGAACTTGAAGGCAAACTTCAACCATGTCGAGTTGGTCCCCGGTGTGGTTTTGTACGCCGCATTTGCCAAGTTGGTGGAAGGAGAGCGCAACTCAAGCGCAAGTAGTAGCAGTAATGCTTCAACCATTACTAATTTACAGCAAACACCAGTGGGAGGACAACAAGCTCCGTTGCAACCACCATTGCAGCCGCAATCTCAGCCTATGCAAGCCTCTCAATCTGGCCCAACTCCATTGCAGGCATCGATCCAGCAAAACCCCTTGCCAACACAGCCACCTTTAGAACAAGCCACATCTGCTCCGCCCACTGTTACTGCCAAGTCAGATACAAAGCCAACTCCAATTGACTTGCCAAGTATTAAGGACAACTTGAGCAACACGATTATCAGGCTCCTTCAGCGCCCCAACAACGTCGACACCAGGAAGATCTCGTCGATGATCAACCTGTCGTTGACGTATGACAATGCGAACTACCACAACAACTTTGGTCCTCTCCCAGACCCAATCCCATTGCGCCAGTATGACTCGCCCAAGTTGAGGGAGTTGCGTAAGGTTTTGGAAAACACTGAGGCAGCGTTGACGAACGACGCCGCGCCACACGCGGACTCTGACGACGATGCGCAGACCTTGAACCAGTATGAGTTGGAGGAGTTGTGTGTTGATATGTTGGACGAGTTACCCGAATTGTGCTATGACTACTTGGGTAACACCATTGTGCAGAAGTTGTTTGCGCTTGTGAAGTCGCCGTTCATCAAGTACATCATGATCAAAGAGATCACACCTTACTTGACACAGTTGAGTATCCACAAGAACGGTACGTGGGCCATCCAGAAGATTATCAACTTGTCGAAGGACGACGCGCAGCACCAGAACTTGATTGGAAACTCGCTCAAGCCATACGCAGTAAAGTTGTTCAATGACCAGTTTGGTAACTACGTTTTGCAAGGTTGCATCAAGTTCAGCTCTCCGTTCAATGACTTTATTTTCGAGACCATCTTGGACAACTTTGTGGAGATTAGTTTTGGAAGATTTGGCTCGCGTTGTATCCGCACCATCTTGGAGACTGCCAACGAGCAGCGTGCGATTTCTAGCGAACAGGTAGTATTGATCGCGGGTCTCATCGTGGAGTTTGCGAACGAGCTTGTTGTGAACAATAACGGTTCGCTTCTCATAACCTGGTTCTTAGACACGTTCAACGACTTGGGATCGACTGTCGATGACCGTTTGGAGTTGTTGACTGAGAAGTTCTTGCCTAACTTGCCAAAGCTCTGCACACACAAGTTGGCCAACTTGACCATCTTGAAGATTTTGAACAATCGCTCCGATGTGAGACTGAAGCTGTTAATCATGAATTCGATTTTCGGCACGTTCCACGACTCACAGGAAGAGGTGCTGAGTCCTTCCAAGATGTTGGAGCTCATCTTGAGCGAATCCGCACACGAGACTTCTGCGGGACCCTTGTTCATCTACAAGATTTTATCAAACCCATTGTTGCTCACAGTGCCAAGTGAGTACGGTGAACCTGTGGACCCCGCAAGAAACTCGCGGTACCAGCAATTTATTGTTTCGCAGATCAGACGCATTTTGCTCGAGCTGAACATCAGCAACTTCCAGCAGTACAAGAAGTTGATGGACGAGGCGGGGTTGTCGAGCAACAGAATGGGCAGGTCGATGTCCATGGGCAACGGGCCTCCAAATGGCAATGGCCACAGCCCTGGTGGACACAGAAGAGGTAAAAGAAACATGAACCACAATGGAGGTGGAAACCGCCACATGAAGCACCAAAACCACCAACAGCAGCATCAGCAGCAGCAACAGAATATGCAGTACAACAACCAGGGTCAGTACAACTACCAGGGATACTACCAGGAGCCATACCAGCAGCAGTTTCAAGGACAGCAGATGCCGCAGTTTACACAACAGCAGCAATCGCAGCAAAGCTACGCGTATCCTGGAGGCATTCCTGCGCACATGATGCCGCAAGGTCAGCAGTACGGCAACTCTCAGCAATCGCAACAGGATTCGGCTGTGATGCAGCAATTGGAGCAATTGTCTTTGAGTTCCGCAGCGATGGGGTACAACTCGAACCCTGGCACTCCGACGACGACATCGAGCCAGAGAAACTCGTTTTTCTGAGCCGGAGGGACCACGAAATTAATATTAACGACACATGAAGTATTATAGATTTACTGGAGAGGATTGATTTACTTCAACGAATAATGACCAAAATTGACCAGTTCGCTGGAAGCCCAGCTTATAAATAGTAATACAATAATCTTATATGAGGTAGAGAGATAAAATAGAAGAGTAACATGGATGTAAACCTGTTCTGTGCGTTTTTTATGTTTTTAGTGGCGACCAATTATTCACGTGACGCAGCATTTATGAGAAATTTTTTCAACAGAGCTGCTAGATAATCACGATCATCATGTCCTTCATCAACATCTGCCGTGACAACAACGATCCGTTCTACCGTTACAAGATGCCTCCCATCCAGTCCAAGACTGAGGGTAGGGGTAACGGTATCAAAACTGCTATCATGAACTTGAGCGAAGTCGCTCGTGCTTTGGGTAGACCACCAGCTTACGTTGTCAAGTTCTTTGGTTACGAGTTGGGTGCGCAGACCTCCATCAACGTGGAGCAGGACCGTTACTTGGTCAACGGTGCTCACGACTCGAACGAATTGCAGGACTCTTTGGATGGTTTCATTAACAAGTTCGTCTTGTGTGGTTCTTGTAAGAACCCTGAGACCGAGATTCAGATCAAGGGCAAGGACCTTTTGCAGAAGGACTGTAAGGCTTGTGGTAAGATCACCATGATTGACTTGAAGCACAAGTTGTCCTCTTACATTTTGAAGAACCCACCTACCTCTAAGAAGGGTAAGAAGTCTGCTACTGCCACTGCTAACGTGGTTGGTGGTGGTAAGACCATCAGTGACCTTGCTTCTGGCCAGAGCGCTCCAGGAGCCGCAGCCACCGAAGGTGGTGACGACGATGACGACATTTTGACGAAGAAGATCAACGCTGAGGCTGCTCAGTTGGCTGCTGTTGAAGTGAAGGATGACGAGTGGGCTGTGGACATGTCTGAGGAGGCCATTGCCGCACGTGCCAGAGAATTGGAGGGCTTGAACTTGCACGACAACGAGGTGAAGTTCAACGACTTCGGTGAGTGGTTGTTGAAGGAGTCTGAGAACGGCAAGGACGACTTGCCATCTGATGTCGAGATCTACAAGAAGATTGTTGAGTTGGAAATAGGCGACCAGCCAGAGACCGTCCAGGTTTTGGCACAGACTTTGTTTGACGAAGACATCGTTGAGCAGGTTGAGCCACACGTTGGATTGTTGGCCAAGTTGATTCACAACGACGAGGACTTTGAGAAGGCTTTCCTCGGTGGTTTGGAGAGATTCTTGGGTTTGGAGAAGCCAGACTTGATCCCTACTGTGCCAAAGATCTTGCTCACCTTCTACGACAAGGAGTTGCTCAGTGAAGACACCATCATCGAGTGGGGTTCCAAGGTGTCCAAGAAGTACGTGTCCAAGGACATCTCCAAGAAGGTCAGAAGAGCTGCTAAGCCATTTGTGAAATGGTTGAAGGAGGCTGATGAAGAGGACAGCGACGACGAATAAGCGCATAGATGGGGTAAGGTATATACTGAGATAGGATATAAGCGTAAGAGTTCTATTGGTAATAAAAGAAATTACAGAAGCAGAAGTATACTAAAAAATCATATATTACTTTTCAATTGAATACCATTTGTAAAATACTGAACCCAATTGAAACCATTCGTAATCTAAACTAGTCCTATCCTTTATTCAATACCATTCATAAACTAATCTACTCCTATCCTATATTGAATACCATTCGTAAACTACTCTACTCCTATCCTATGAATACCCTTCGCTCAACCTCCCTATTGTGATTACCAAATCTCTACCCCTTTCATTATTATACAAGCGGCGGAGCCGCACCCCTAGTCGTAGTCTCCCTACTTCTTGTTCTTGAAGTTCATGTTTGGAAAGTTTGGCATCTTCATGTTTGCTGGCATCTGAGGCATGTTGGGTGGCATAGGGAAGTTGCCTGGCATCATTGGAGGCATTCCTGGGGGCATCATTCCCATTGGAGGCATCATGCCCAAAGGTGGCATCGGAGGAGCTCCAGGCCCACTACCACCAGAGCCCTTCATTATCTTTGCCATGATCTTTTGAGGGTCGAATTCTCCTCTGAGGTTGTCTTGCTTGTGGCAGTATGCCATCCATGTTATCTCATTGAACCCGTAGTTGAAGTAATCTGATATGTCTGCACCTGGAACTCTCCATGGTTTGTCTTTTAAAGTTTCTGGGTCAAGCTGAGTAATTGGTTTGCCTTCGTATTCAGCAATGGCATTGACATCGATAGTGGACTCATTGGATTGACCCTTGCTCACGATCGTGGTTGTTGATATTTTGCTATCGCTCGACTCACTGGTCTCACCAGAAGCAGCTGGAACCGCAGCAGCAGTCCCACTTACAGGCGCGCTGGCGGTGTCTCCTATAATGATGTCGATATCGTCATCAGAGTCTGCGCTTTCATCTTCACTGCCATCTTCGTCTTCGTTTTCTACCAGAGGTTCTTTCGAAGCCTCTGCACCCGGAGATTCCGTCTTCTGCTTCTTGGCAACATGCTGGTCAGCCTCGTTGTCGGAACCGTAGAGGAAAGCATCCTCGTCGTCTGAGTTAGACATGTTTTTTTATTTTCCAAAAAATGATAGAACGATTTAAAGTGATGAAATAATGATAAAATGATAAAAAGTGATGAAATATAAAAGAATCTTAAAGTGATGAAATATAAAAGAATAATTTAAAGTGATATAAAAATGAAATGATACAATGAATATGAACTTATATGAACTTTATGAACTGATACATCTTATGATCCATAAAGTCTACTCTGGTTGTAAGGTTTCCCACACTTTACAGCCAGGATCTATCTACTCTTCTCATTACACATTAATATTAGTATACAAAAAGATTCTACTCCTCTGAGTTCTGCAACATCAACTTCACCCAAGGCTGGCGGCGGAACCTGTTTCTCTTGATTATGCGCTCCATAATGCGGATCCATTCCGTCTTTTCTGTCTTGTTCGGTGCGCCAAAGTCAATTGTCTCACCGTTTGCGAACTGGATCTTGAAGGCATGGTCAAGCAACAATACACCGCTGAAGTTTCTGTACAGCTTGCTGTTCAAATTCTCCTTGTCGACGTACGAAACGTCCACAACCTTGCCCAAGTTGATTTTGGCTCTGGTCTTGTGCGAGTACTCACTGTGTGCAATCAAAGAGAGTCCCTTCAACTTGAAGAAACGACGCTTCCATGTGTCGCAGTCTCCGCCCTCCTGGTGTAAGTAACCTTCGTGAACGAAATTGAGCTCCTGCTTCAACGAGTCAATAGACTCGTACGCAGATTTGATGCTTGTTGGCAAAATCTCGTCAGCCTCAACGCGAGGAACAAACAACATCTTCACCTCCAACTCACCGATCTTGTACGGCTTTCTCTTGCCATATTCGTGTCCCTTTTCATTGACCATCGTCTCCCACTCGTTGTAGCATGTCAAGCTGAAGTTGTGGGCTTCGCCAGTAATGCCCTCCTCAAATTGCTCCAAGTCGACGTAGCAACGTGCGAACGATCCATCCTTGGCAAGCTTGTTCTGCCAGGCATCGTGTGCGTCCACAGGAACAACCCTCTTGGTAGTGACAACCTCTGTCGAGCCAAAGATTCTGCTCAACCTTCCCTTAGGGCGCACAACCTTGGTCTCCGTGAGTTCTCTGTACCCACCCTTTGGCTTCTCGTAAGTCGCCTTCATGGTCAAGATAAACTCCAACGACTCACCAACTGTCAACTCAAACTCCTTACCAATAGCAACGTTTCTGTCTTGCAACTTGTAGTTAGGGGTCTTGATACAGTGCACTCCGTTATCCAAAGTGATCAGGAATTCTCCGTCACGCGAGTCAAGCTCTGGCAACATGATGTCCTTGAACCCAACCACACGGAAGAAGAGCCTTCCGCGCTCTCTGAACGAAACAGTCAGCGCGTTGTCCTCATCGTACACCATGGTATGAGGCTCTCCATCTCTTTGCAACTCAGTGTCTTCAGAAGCGGCAGGAGAAGGTAACATGTTCTCACCATTGCTTGGCAATGGAAGAGAGCTCTCCACTGGAGAACGCAACTTGCGGTTAATCTGCTGCTTTTGTGGAGATTCCGGAGCGGTGTTGTTGGCCTTCATAGGCGTAATAACATTGCCGTTCTTGACAAAGACAAGCGGTGCGCCAATCTTGATGGTCTTATTAGGAGATGCTGGCTGCAGGACCAGGATATCGGCAGATTCCTTCGAAGGAGAAACCGGGTTGTTACTCAAGAACTGGTACTTCATTCTCATCTCCTCGTCCATTTGCTCATCGTCTTCCGATACGAAATCGTAAGGTAAAGGCTTCGGAGGCGTCTTGAAGATGTTTCCATCATGTTCTGGAGTGTACACCAAATCCATGTCTGGCTCTGGGAATCCAGAAGATATCACCGCACTGTGATCTGCCTTAGGATGCTGAATGACAGAGGCAACTCTGGAAGTAGATCCAGTACCTGGTTCCTTTCCAAAGATTTCAAAGTCAGTGAAGAGCTGCTCCTTAGATAACAACGCAGAAGGCTGCTTAGTCAACTCCTCCGCCAAGTGAGGCATCAATTCGAAACTCTCATGCTGCGTCTCATCATCTAAAGCACCCATGTCACAAATTGATCCGTGCTGCAGGGCCTCGTCAAATCTCTGAGGTGGTTGCGCAACAGACCCAATCACCTTCAACTGAGACTTGTCATGCTCTGCGATACGTGCATAGTGCTGGTCAACCTGAGACAGAGGAGATTTGTGAACTGGTTCAAGCAGAACTGGAGCTGGGACAGGAGCTGGAGCACGACTCAGAACACGTCTCTCATGATTCATCAGTTTCACACGAGCATATTCTTCTTGGGTAATTATTCTCTTCGTACTCAAGATTCTCTTCACATCATCACGGTCCATACTTGGCAAAGTCTTCATACCTTCACCCTTGATGGTTGTAACGCCTTTCTTGACAACATCCTCGAAGATATCGTTGTACATATCATAATGAGGAGACAAAACCAGCGAGGATCTCTTGATTTCAAACGTAGGAACACGAAAACGCGAGCGTGGCGGAATAGGCTCCACAAGATGTGGAGGCTTGTATGACTGCGAGTTTGTCCTCACTCCGGGCTTGAACTTTCTTGAATCGTACGTTGTTGACGGCTGTGGAGGCTCCAAAATACGAGGGTCGTTATCAATATTAGATAACACGTTTTTGGTGCTCAAAGGCGTAAAGCTGTTTCTGTTACCAGAAGCATTCGAATAGTTGATCACAGAGTTACCCTGTTTCAAGAACTTGAAGTGGTTCTCAAAACCAGAGTCGTCTGACAATTCAGGCAAAAATCCAGAGACTTGCAAGTCCTCATAGTCAGGACTCACGATTCGTCTCGATTTCACCTGGACGTCCTTGAACTTCTTTTGTTGAAGAACCTTAGGTAAAAACTTCTCTGCTGGTGAGGGCTTGTGTTCGTCAGTGACAACAACCTCTGGTCTCAACGTCTTTGGTTCGTTGTCCTTCTTCGAGTCACTTTCCTTCTTTGCATCCAAGGTCTCAACGGAATTGCTTGCTTCGTTCTCCTCCTTACCATCAGAGAGTACTCGGGAAGCTCTGCGTTTCTTATTCTGAGAGTGCCAAATAGAAATGAAGTTCGTTGCCTTACTGTCACTATCGTATTCGGCAGATAAACTCTCTTCGAAAGAGTTGAGGTTCGTTACGCTTCTAGCAAACTCCTCAAACGACAGGTTCTGGTTCGTCTCAATAACCGGTAAAGTGATTTCTTCAGGAGGTGCGATGTTAGACGAGTTTGCTAATGCATCGGGGTCGTCAACAGAAAGTTCTTGTGATTTCGAGAAACTCTCAGTGCGGTGGTCGCTAGACAGTGTCTCAACGTCCTTCGGCTTCTCAATACCTCTACCACCTTGTTGCTCCTGAACATCAACTTGTTTCTTGCCAGTATCTCTGTCACCCTGAAGCCCCTTCTCAACACCTTCACCTTGAATTTCCTTGCTCTCAGAAGTCTTCTTTTCAACTCTTGCTGGTGCCAAAGAAGCGTGCTTCACAGTGTCCTCGGTAGTATTCACAGTTGGTATTGCGCTGGCCTTAATATTCAGTGCCTTTTCGCCGGACGTTTCCACCGACTTCTCATTGCTTTCACTCTTTTCTGCTTGCTTTGGAATCTCGTCCGTTTCCTTTTTGAACGGCAGTTCGAAGGTTAAACTCTCTCTATCAAACGAGTCGTCCAAGAAGTCCTGGTTTTCCTTCTTCAACTGCTCAAAGTCGATCCTTCTCGCGCTCGAAGTACTTGCAATGGTCACGTCATTGTTGGTTTCGTCATTATCCTCGCGATCACCGTCATTACTGTCCTCGAGTTTCCAGTCGCTATCAGCATTGAAGCGGATGGAAGTTTGCGAGTCGTCTTCCCCGTGACTTATGATCTTCATGCCCCTTGAAGCACCAGAAATTATCGGATACACTTCCTTTTTCACCGTAGCCTCCAGGGGCGGTGGTGGCTGAACATGCTGTGTAGGTTCCAGAATCTCCAGCACTGGAGATACAAATGACTCGAATTGCTCTTGCTTGACTGCAAATGTTGGTGTATTAAGGAGAGCATTGTCGTCAGGCTCATCTTTCACTGCTGGGAGGTCCTTGATGGAACCCAGGGCATTAAGGAGGTTCATTATGGATTGTTCGGTAGAATTGTAGGAGTTTTCAAAGGAGTTGTCCTTTTGTCGGTCTTGTAGCTCATTGAATTGTGAAATTCGCCTCTTGACACCGCCTTGCAGGTTTATCATAGATTCCGCCAACTGGTCTGGGATACCCTTGATACCGTCGTTGAATGTGATTCCCCCCGTTGCGTTGCCAACATCCACCGATTGCAACTGTCTATTCCCGTCTCTGAGCGACTGCAACGAAGACTGTGACGAGCCAAAGCTGCTGTCGTGAGCACGAGATAACGAGTTGAGTTGGTTGGATTTGGAGAGATCAGGGGTCTGGATGGAGTTCGACAAGTGGTGGATATTGGACTCGGTTGCCTCGCGTGAGGTTTGTGAAAGGCCCTCCAAGTGCGAGTCCAACTTCTCGTTGGACGTATTCTTGGCACCGTGCATCACGTCCCACTTTTCATTGAAGGTGAGCGAGGTACGCGAGTTGATCTTGATGACATTCGGGTCCGACAAGTTGTATTCGTCAGTGTAGGGCCTTGTCGTCGCGTACATCCTGTGTACTGGTGGCGACGGAGGTACCTCATCGTCAGCCTGGTTGTCGATCTCGCGATGTGGCGAAGTAACGGAGACCTCAGACGAGATTATCGAGGAGTCGGGTTCGTCATAGTGGTACACTTGTGGGCTGGAGTTGTTGAAGACCACCTTTTTCGGCGACCAGTTCGCTTGTCGTTTGAGAATGGACTTACTTGGCGAAGGCGCGCGTTCTGAATCAGCGTAGGGAGGAAGGGTGCCGATCTGGGTAGTTGGGATAGGGTTTTGGGTAGTTGGGGTAGGAACCTGCGTTGAATCCTTTGTACTATCACCCCTCTCGTTAATCTGGTTGACTTCCTTCATCTTTCCAAACTTGTCGAGACTTGTTGTAGAGTTGATTGGTGTGGGGACGAAGGAAAAGTCGTCTGAGGCTGAAATCGGCTGGGACTCGCTTACAGCCGTGTCTGAACTGGAACTAGACGTGATTCTGATGCTTTCTGTCGGGTGCAAGCCAGCAAGTGGTTTTATGGGCCCTGCGATAGAAGATGTGCTATATGCCGACCCAGTGTTGGTATCTAGAATGTTAGTTACTCGTCTATGATACACGACGTGTGACGCGAAAAAAGGGACATACCCTGCTCAAGTTGTAGGAGCGGTTGGTGCTCTGCTGCGGACATATACGTTTCCGGTAGATGGTGTGATTCGGCTCGTCTGGGAACACTAAACCTAATCAAAGACGACCGGGCTACTTTTAAACGTTGTTTTTTGTTGCCTGCTTTTTTTTTGAATGGTCTTTGTTACGTATTGTTTTTGTTTACCTTTGCGTATTTTTCCGTTTTGGGACGGTCACGTGTGGCGATCTGGAAGAACAGATCGAGGAACATAATGAGTAAATAGAGGAGAGTTGGGAGGTGGAGAGGTGGAGAGTGGTAGAGTGGGAATGGAAGAGTGGGAATGGTGGAGTTGGTGGTATTAACAGCATTGATAGAGTTTGTAAAGCTTGAAGTATCAGAAGATATAACATGAAACGAAGGTTAACTGGAAACATTGGCAAATCATCGAGATGAGGAATAGATCGTAAGATAGCAAAGTGATTCAAGATGAATTTATTCATATCCCTTCAGTAACCCTACACACCATTTATACACATTCATCTACTTCACATTTCCATCTCTTCCCATTTCCATCACTTCCCATTTCCATCTCTTCCCATTCCAAAACACTCCCACACATCCGCAACACCGTTATTGTACTCACTTGTGTCACGAAGAAATCATTCCTATTTCGTACAAAATACACTCTAGAAAAGGTTTAAATGCAGCAGCCTTAAAATGCAACCTACTCTACGCCTATTCGCCCTAAATGACATGCTTAGATGCAGTCCTCCTTCTCTTATGTCCCTTGTGTAAATCCGTTGTTTCACCAAGTTGGACGCTAATTTATTGTTAGTGCCAGGGTTCTTGAATTCGTCTGTACAGGTGGGCCAACGCCAAAACATGGAAATTGCAGTCAAAACACACAACAAATGCCACTAAGGCAAAATCAGCCAAGGTGACCAAACAATCCCACGAGTGCCCTCGCTAAGCCGAAGGTGCCCACCCCATCGCGTACCGGCTTTGGATTTCAGATCGTGGCCCCCTTGCAGCTGGCCATGTTGCAAACCTTTTCTGTGGTGGAAACGCGTATTGAAATTCCAGCTACACGAGAATCAATAAAAAAAAAAGAAATAGAATGTGTCAACAACACAAACTCAGCCCTGTTGCACTAAGATGCCCGCAATATAAATAGAGGGCTGGGCGCTTCAAACGCCTGTGCAGTGTGCACTTTTCCCGATTAAAATGCTTTTGAAGTCGTCTGTTCTCGTTTCCTTGGCCACCGCGGTCATTGCTGCGTCGTCGAGCGCTTCGTGCTCCTTCTCCACCAAGATCACCTCGCCAACCGCCATCCCTCAGTTGAACCAGTGTCAAAAGTTGGAGGGTACCATTGAGATCGGTGGTGATGCGCTCACTGTTGTGGACTTGTCGAATGTCCAGGAGATTGCCGGAGATGTGCGTCTCTTCAACTCGTCGTCGGTCACTGACGTTACCTTGAGAAACTTGAAGACCATCAGTGGTTCTTTGGCTGTCCAGGGTTACACACAGTTGTTTGCCATCGACTTGACCCAGTTGACCGAGGTCAATGAGTTGTCTTTCATTTCATTGCCATCGTTGTCGACCTTGAACGCCAACACCGGTGTTTCCAAGGCTCTGTCCATCGAGGTCTCCGACACCGCTTTGCACTCGTTGGACGCCTTGATTGACGTCAAGCAAATCGACACCTTGAACATCAACAACAACAAGAACATCTCGAGCCTCGACCTCCCTATCCAGACCGTGGGCGAGAACTTGATTCTCTCCTTCAACGCAGACGACTGTGAGGTCAACTTGGACAAGTTGCTCTGGGCCTCCAACTTGACTGTCCAGGATGTTGGCAGCTTGAGTGCCGGAAACTTGACCTCTGTCAACGGTTCCTTGGTGGTGGGTTACAACACTTTCGACTCGCTTGAGTTGAAGAAGTTGAAGTCTGTTGGCGCCTCCGTGCGTGTGTTTGCCAACGACGAGATGACCAAGTTCGACTTCCCACTGTTGACCACCATCGGCGGTGAGTTGCGTATCTTCAACAACACCGAGTTGACCGACATGGGCAAGACCTTCGCCAACTTGTCCACCGTTAAGGGTGCCGTTAACATCGACGGTGACTTGGCCAACTTCACCTTGCCAAACTTGGACACTATCTCCGGTGACTTCTCTTTCACCTCCACCAACGACGAGTTCGACTGCTCCGACTTGAACAAGCAGAGCAAGCAGAACAAGATCGAGGGCCACAACTACAACTGTTCGGCTCCAAAGAAGGCCTCGACCTCCAGCAGCTCCAAGGGCTCTTCGTCTTCGGGCTCCTCCTCGTCGTCCTCGGGCTCCAGCTCCTCGGGCTCCAGCTCCTCCAAAAAGAGCGGTTCTTCTCCAGCGTTGTTGAGCTCGCTCACCGTTGGCTCCGCTGTCATGGGCAGTATCCTCGCCCTCATTGTTTAGCATAGATAGGTTTGATACCATAATATAGGAAAGTATAAGATTAGTAGGGATTGGAGGGTTAGAGATTGGGTTTGATTATGGGTTAGAGATTGGGGTTAGAGTAAAGGTGGTAGCATTGGCTTGACTTAACGGTGTTGACGAGCAAATTGACTAGACGAGTTGTAACGGCCAAGGTATTTCTTGAGAATTGCAGTAGAATTGAGGAAACTGTAGAATTGCAGTACAATTTCTACTCTGTTCTACATTGTTCAACAGCATTCTAGTACCTACCTTTCCAGTAGTAAGAATTCGACCGCCTATCCCAGCAGTCTGATCAATAGATCGCTCACCATCCATTCTCCATTTGCTTCAAACCAGTATGTTTACTGAAATTTTTCAGTCGCGTAGCACAAAATCAACCCTTGTATCAACAGCTCCTTGCGCACAAAACCAACTCAGTTAAATTCAGCTCTTGCACAAAGACACCATGTCCCCTGGAATTAAACCATCTCTGGGTGACATTGAGGCGACGTCTAGAGCAACTCATACCCTAACACAAAATCTGCATGCTACGTGAAGAAACCACCCATAGAATGTTCCATCACGTGCATACACCAAGTCAAGCAGCGGAAATATGGCGAATGCCGGGAGTGCGAAGCAAGGTAGCGACCGTTGCCTCGTCCTGGCAACGTTTTCGCCTGTGATTCGTTCATCTTCGACTGCATTGGCTTGTAATTTACTGGTTGATCTGTGTTTGTGTTTTCGCCCAAATGGGTAAATTACCATCCATTAGGTTCTAAGGGCTCTGAGACTATGGGGCCACAATGGTCGCGGTTTCGAGGGTTCTCGCTTCGAAAGTGACTTCTCTACGGCACTTGTGGTCATTCACGGCGTTCCGCAGCCTCGTTATCTTTTAGAGTTTGTTTATGGTGGGCCTTCTATATTTAGGATTTAGCTTTTGTGTATGCTGACCAGTTGAGAAGATGAATTTGTTCGGGCTGTGAATTTCAAATACTTCCAAACGTGTTGAGAATTACAGCAACTTTACCAATTTGTCCACATGTCTTTACAACAGAAGTACAGCGAGGCTGGCCAGACTCACTTGTTCCAGTTTGAAAACAAGTTGTCGTCTGAACAGAAGCAGGAATTCGATGCTCAGCTCAACAAGATTGAGGACCCAGCAAAACTCGTCCAGACTGTCAAGGACGCCATCAAGTTCTCTGCTGGTGCAGCATCCGCTAGAAACCTCACCCAGCTCCCAACCAGCCAGACTGCCTCGACCTTGAACTTATCCACAGACGAGAAGGCTACGTTGTCCAACTTGGGCTTGTCTGCCATTGCCGCTAACAAGGTCGGTGTCTTGTTAATGGCTGGTGGCCAAGGTACCCGTCTTGGATCCAGTGATCCTAAGGGATGTTTCAACATTGACTTGCCATCTGGAAAGTCGCTTTTCCAGATCCAGGCCGAGAAGATCTTGAGGGTCCAGAAGTTGGCTCAGAAGCACGCAAACAAGGAAGTCTTGCCAACTTTATACTGGTACATCATGACCAGTGGTCCTACACGTGAGTCCACCGAGGCATTCTTCAAGAAGAACGAGTACTTTGGCTTGAAGCCATTCCAGGTCACCTTCTTCGACCAGGGTACCTTGCCATGCTTCAACTTGGATGGATCCAAGATCTTGTTGGAGTCGGAGGGAAGATACTGCGAGTCCCCAGACGGAAACGGAGGTCTTTACAAGGCCATGAAGACCCAGGGTGTTTTGGACGACATGTTGGAGAAGAAGATCGAACACATTCACATGTACTGTGTGGATAACTGTTTGGTGAAGGTCGCGGACCCTGTTTTCCTTGGATTTGCAATCGACAGACAATTCGACTTGGCCACCAAGGTGGTGAGAAAGAGAGACGCCAGTGAGAGTGTGGGTCTTATTGTGATGGATAACGACTTGAAGAGACCATGTGTTATAGAGTACAGTGAGATTTCACAAGAGTTGGCCAACAAGACCGAGGAAAACGACAGCTCGTTGCTCTTCTTGAGAGCCGCAAACATCGTCAACCACTACTATTCCGTCGACTTCTTGAACAAGATGGTGCCTGAGTGGACCTCGTCGCAAAAGTACTTACCATTCCACATTGCCAAGAAGAAGATCGCATCGTTGAACGAGGACGGTGTTTTCGTCAAGCCAACCGAGCCCAACGGGATCAAGTTGGAACAGTTTATATTCGATGTCTTCCCATCGGTCGAGTTGTCCAAGTTCGGCTGTTTGGAGGTCGACAGAAGCTGCGAGTTCTCGCCGTTGAAGAACGCAGACGGTGCTAAGAACGACACCCCAACCACATGCAAAAACCACTACTTGGAGTTGTCCACAAAGTGGGTGAAGGACAACGGCGCTGCTGTGGAAGACGGTGCGCTTGTGGAGGTCTCGTCGCTCACGTCGTATGCGGGTGAGGACTTGGAGTTTGTGAATGGAAAGACTTACAAGAATGGCGATTTAATTTAATAGAGGGATAGAAATGGATTAAGGAAGTGTAGGAAGAAAAGGAAGAAAAGAGAGGTGAGTTTAGGAAAGATAAAATGTAGAGGATTAGATAAAACAATATTTTATAGAGGATTAGATATGTTGGATGAAGCTGGAAAAATTGCACTGACACAAGTACTACTAAACTAGATAGCCATTATTTCCTCTGTATTAAACCGGTAACCCGGAGGCATATAAAGATAACGAGCAAACCTGAAGTTCTATTCATTCAAACATCAATTCCATAAGCTTCCTCACCTGTCTTATCTAGTACTTCATATCTGGTACTTCATATCTGGTATTCATCTGCTCTCTTATCAGTTCTCTTTTCTAGTACTTCTCTTATCTAGTACTTCTCTTATCTAGTACTTCTTCTCTTATCTGGTACTTCCGCTTCCACTGTACTCGTGGACCTCAGCGCCGTCGCTGTACTCAGCATGGTAGCTGTACCCAGCACTGCCGAAGAGGAACACGACAAGAAGTGCCACAGCACCGATCAACACGTTTCTGCGCGTGTTGCGTGGCTGAGGGCGCGCGTGTTCGCTTATTGGGAGGATTCCTTCTTGTTTCATGATTGTTAAAAAGAGCAAGAGGTAAGGAGAGATAATGCCAGCTATTTATGAAATGCTCGCGTACCGATCATTGCGTCGCATTGTTTCAAAGTTCACGCTAAGGAAAAATTAAATTTTGAGCCCCGCCCCATTGTTGGAACCTTTTAACAATCGAGCGCTTTCTTATTTGCAGTCAATTGCTTCATTCTAAAGTCTTCGTACTTTCTGGCGACGGTGGTCTCCTTGAGCTCCTGGATGTGTGAACCAAACACCACGTTCTTCAAGAGCGTGAAGTCGCACACGTTCTCGTCCTCGAGGTACGCATCTCCCCAAGGTGTCCTGCGTATGAGGGCACCCGGGTAAGGCGAGTCTATTTCCGCCTTTTCGTTAGCGCTGATGATACTGAACGGCATAGCGTCCTGGATGCGTGCCAAATACTCCATATCGTCATCGACTTCCTCACCAAATGGTGGTTGAATGCCCTCTGCGGCAAAACAACTCGCTGGAGTATCACAGTCTGGGTTCATAAAATTGTAGATGCAAATTTCGTGCTCGCGTATACTAGCCATGATGGCCGCCTTGTTCAATTCCAACTCCTCGTCGGTCAACGAATCTGATTTGCTGATCACCGGGATCAAATTGACCTTACTACCAATACGCTTCATGGTGGTGATGTCGAAGTCGCTCAACCCACGCGCAGTTGGACGAACAAAGTAGAGCGCTACGTGCGCCCTGTTGTCTTCCAAATGAGGGTTCCTGTTGATCTTCATCTCTTCTTCCAAGACAAACCTGAACTGGCTCTCGATGTAGTCCACTAGCATTTCGGCGTTGCCTCGGTTTTCCATATTGTAGCCGTAGTTTTTGGTGAGACTGACTCTGAGTCGGATTGGCACAGTGTTCGCTTCGTGGACCTGAATCACCCGCGATTCGATGAAAAGCTCAGTGTTGCCGTCGGCATACACGACCTCGTCGTCCATATCGTTGGTGACAATGGGAAAGCATTGCATGTCGCACAAGGTGTTTACAAAGGCGCGCTTACCAGTTCCATTTTCGCCAATAAGGAGCATGTTCAACGCCAACCCTCGTCTAGTGAGCTTCTTCTTACGCAACAGTTCTGCGGTGAAGGCGGTGTCGGCGGTTGCTAAATCGAAATGGGAAGTCATAGTTTTTGCAGCAATTGGAAAAATATCCACAAAAAGAGAGAACACAACTTATTTCAAGTCTTAAACGAGGTCATATCAAAAAATCGATCATCTTGTGCGTCTTGTATATGTTGTATTTTGTATCTTGCATCTTATATCCTACATCTTGCATCTTGTTATCATCTTCTACTCTTATCTTTCCATTCTATATTACAATGCTCTATACTACCATTTTGTCCATCTCCTCCACCGCATAGTCCAAGATATAACTCTGCTCGATCAAATCCTCGATTCTCGAGTAGTGGCGCTCGTTGTACGGCACAATCGAGTCGATGATCTTCATAATGCCTGGAATGCTGCTTAATCTCTTCATGCCCACGCCCGATAAAATCACGTTGATGAGCCTCTGACTGATCTCGAAGAACTTGAAGTTGACGTTCCAGTCCCTCACCTTCTTGAGGAGCTTGACGTACTGTTCATCATCCAACGACACGACGGTCTTTTCCAAGCTGTTCGATCCGATCGCACTGTCGGGATCCTCATTCAACTCAATGCAATTCTTGACCACAGTGTATAATCTCATCGAGTGGTCAAGAGTAAGGGCAAGCAAAAATGCATTGGCCCAGTCCTTGCTGTTCATGTAGTTGGACAACTTCTGGTCCTGTTCGACCTTCAATTTATCCTGAAGCTCTCTGTCTCTGACCTCTTGTTCGGTGTTGTCATGCCACTCAACTAACTTACCATCTGCATCGGCAGTGATGAATGTAGTTCCGTCGTCGTCCTTGATATCCACAGACCAGATTCTATTGTCGTGGTTATCGAATGTCTTGATCACCTCACCGGACTTGTAGTCCCACAACTTGATCAAACCATCGGCTCCCGTCGAGATCAACTGCGGGTTGTACTTGTTAAAGAATTTGGCTCTTTGCACGGCATTAGTGTGTCCCTCAAACGTCTTCACACAAGTGAAGTCATGTAACGACCACACCTTGATGTTCTTGTCTCCGCTAGCGGTGACAATGAGCTTATCGAACTTGTAGAAGTTAACATCCCACAAACCTCTCTTGTGACCCTTCAATATACCCACCGTCTCTCCAGTTTCCACGTTCCATACCTTGGCGGTCTTATCGTACGATGCAGATGCGAAGAACTCGTCGTTCGGCGAAACGTCAATCGCATTGATATCCTTTTCATGTGCTCTTCTGGTGTAAATGGACGTTTTGACGACAGATCCGCTGGTCTGTGGAATCTTCCACTTCTTCACAGTCAAGTCTGCAGAACCCGTGATGAGGAAATCTGGTTTCTGCGCGCTGGTCTTAGATAAACTTATGGCACTCACGGATCCCGCATGACCCTGGAACTGTGCGTAGCTCTCAAATGCTTCTGTTTCATCGTTCCACTTCCACAACCTGGCTTCGTTGTCTTTGGATGCGGTTGCAATCCATCTTCCATCCGCAGAAACGTCCAATGCATTGAGCAAATCGGTGTGGCCCTCGTACAACTGAACCTCCAAGGGTCTCGATGGGTCGACAACTCTCAAAGAAGGCGAGTTTGTAGCAAGTGCAAGTAAGTTGGAATCTGGTCCAACATACTTAAGATCTGCGATAATACCGTGGTTACCTGCAAGTCTCTTTGTAATAGGCAACGATGCAATACCTTCATCACCAATAGTATCAGACATCGTGGCATTCTCAGTGTCAACCAACAATATCGTCTGGTCACTCTCCACCAACATCATACCATCATCGATCTTCTTCACATCAATGATGAGCAATTCTTCGTTGGTCTTGATCGGAGTAGGGGTCTTGGCCACCAAAGATCCGGTCTTCACGTCCCACACACGCAACATGTTGGTGGATCCCGCAGTGTAGAAGTTGTCGGTACCCACGAATCCTGCACATTCAATCTGTTCTTTCATTGGAAGGGCATGGATCTGCTTGAACCTCTTGGTGACATCATATAACACAGCGATTCCATCTCTACCAGCAGTCACGAAACGACTACCAGATTCATCGAAACCAACACCTCTAACTGCAGAGTTGTGCTCGTTGATGGTGTGGATGCATTTTCTCTTGACCAAGTCCCAGATCTTAGCAGTTCCCATGGTGTCTCCACTGGCCAACTTCCACTCAGCAGAGTTCAATTCGCCGTGGAATGCCAAAGAACAGATGGTTGTTCCGTGACCCTTCAAAGAGTGTGTGACGTAGCCGCCTTCGATGTCCCAAACAGTGACAACACCATCGGATCCTCCGAATGCAAAAAGTGTAGAGGTGGAGTCAGCGGCTGAAATGTACACGGGACTCGAGAGCTTGAACTGCTTGGTGACTTTACCAGTGGCAATATCGAGAATACGCAACTGCTGAGACTGCGAGACAATCGCCAAAGTAGTTCCATCAGGCGTCATCGCAAGGTTGGTGACAGTCTCGCCATCACCTTCGATCTTGTGAAGAACTTCATTGGTCAGAAGGTCTGTGATAACAACATCTTCTTCCAAAGGTGTGGCTAATATCGTACCGCTCTCAGATACAGCAGCAGACGTCGCGCCAATATAGTACGGCTCGAAGTCGCTGTTGACGTAGGTGGTCTTGAGAGTAGCGTCCATGTCTACAGCTTATTTTTGCAGAGCTTTTTTCAGAAGAGCATCGCAGATAGATCACGTGAATATGGTCTCGTCAACACGTGATACCCCAACTAACCAAGAGCAGAAGACTACAGAGACTACCATATAACATAACTCCAAAGACCACCATATACCGCTAGTAAAGGGTATAAAAGCCACGACAAATACCAAATTACACATCCGAACCATCCCTACACTTCCAGTCTTCGAGTTCCATGCTGATCTCGTCTCGGCCTGTTTTCCACCAGTAATTCGAAATGTTTTCCAATGTTTTCCGCGGTCAGAAAAAAGTGTTCCAAAAACCAACTACTACAATGATTGGATTGACCCGCCAATTGGCCACACGCGCATACTCCACTGCTGCTCCAGTTGCTGCTCCAAAGAGAGTTGGTGCATTCAGAGGCGGATTCGTTGGTTTCCTCTTCGGTATCACCGTGACCGGATTTGGATCGTACTACTACTTGCTCGACCAGTACAAGTTGGCCAACAACGTCCTTGTTGCTGACATCATCGCATTGCAGACCTCCATCGAGAACTTGGAGAGACACGTGAAGCTGTTGGAGGAGAGAAAGTGATATAGGAATAGAGATTGTTAGGATTGAAGATATTGTAAATGAGTAGGAGAGTAATTGGAGAATTAAGCTTAAAAGAATTGAGGAATAACGATAGGAAGTGTTAATTATGGAAGTGTTAATTATGGAAGTGTAATTGTGGAAGTGCAATTCTGGAAGTGTGAATATGGAAGTGCTAATTATGGGAATTGTTTGAAGGAACTTGTGTGATTTGTTAATCGTATGTTTTAGTAAATTGTATGTTTCAAACTCTTTATTGGTATATGATATGGTCTATTCACAGGAATTAATATACAAGTCTATAGTTCGTTAATGAATTTTAATGCGTCGTGGAGCAACTGCTCGAATTTGTCTTTGTTCATCTCCCCGTCCAAGTTGCTCACAAAGTTGATCTCGATCGTGCGACCACCAAGGGAACCTCCTTCCACCACGTTAAACTGAACAAGTCTGTCCCCGTTGTTAACCGCAGTGGGGAAGTTGAAGTTGAGCTGTCTTCTGTGCGCAACATTGAGGTACTGGTAAACCACATCCTTCCCGTTTATATGCAAAGTGATGGTAGGAGGGATCACGATTTCATGGTTACCACTAAAGTCAAGCTTTGCGTCGTCAAGGAATTTACGTAATCCGGGTTGTGACTTGAACCGGTCATATCTCAGTGTAGGTGAGGATAAGAGCTCCTCTATGTTCATGTAGGTGGTATCCGCATCCTCCGATGGTGTTTCGTCTTCCAAACTCTTCAACAAATCTCCTGAGAGCTGGCTCGTAACCTTGATATCAGCAGAATTTGCCAATGAAACGTAACAGTTGTTTTCTCCCTCCACTGTCACGGCGTGCAAAGTATCGAGATCTGCCACCAGTCTGTCGTTCAAGTCCACCCACATTTCAACAGGTGGGTATTTCATGGTATCGTTGAGCTCTTCAAACGATCCCGAGGAGTTTTCGAATGCCGATGGGGTGAATCTCATTTGGATCGCGTAGTTGTGAGGGTCGTTATTGAGGAAATGGTTGATTTGCTTCACACTCAACTCAGGGTGCTCATACACACTGAGTCCCAACACCTTATCGTTTGCCAAAGGAACCTTCGATGTGAATGTGTACTTGTCTGTAGATTTTGGTTCTTCAAAAAGTATGTTTCCAAGGGTGATGGTCATGATGGAATCATTCAAGTTCTCTTCTGAGACACCATTGACTTGTTTTCTATACGAGAAGTCCATGAGTTTCTCATAAATCTCATCGACTTGGTCTTGAGGGAGTGTCAAAGAAGAAACGGGAGTCACTTCTTGAATATCAGTTGTAGTCACTTCTTCGGCATCCTTCTTCACCACACCATCGTTCAACAATCCCAAATCATCGAGCAAATCCCAACTCGAGTTCACAAACTCATCCTTCACTTCTTGGGGTAACTGCTTGGCTTTTTGAACGTCCTCTTCAAACTCGAGCGTCTGGCTTGCCAAAGCCTCGTCCGAGTACTTCTCCAAGTCGATCTCCAACTGCTTGTTGGAAGTCTCCACAACTGTTGGGGACTGCAAAACATACAAGTCCTTTTCACGTGAGTCCCACGGTATGGCATCATCGTCCTTGTACCGCACAAATTGGGCGTTTTCCGGGCTTCTGAGGAATAAGCTCTCCTTCAAGTGGTCGTTACGGTTGAGCTGCCACATGAGCAAACGCTTAGATTTCTTGATCTGACTCTTGTTGAGCGTGATGAGCTCATAGTCATCGTTAGCCAAAGGAGAGAAGAAAACCTCGGTATTCTTGACCAATTCACTCAATGAAAAGTCTGCGTTTTTGTGAAGGAAGAGGTTCTTGATGTTGGACAAGTTGATTTTTTCTCTATGAGATCCGTTGAGGATCGAAGTGAGCATGATCTCAGCGTTGTTGACCTGTGTGGACGTTCCTATGAACTTAATCTGATCTTTTTTAGGGTCGAAAGTGATCTTCACTCCGGTTCTAGACAAGTACTTGATGATGTAGCCCGATTCCAGAAGAAGTAAGAACAAGTCGGATTTGCGCAACTTGATCTTCTTGCTATCGAGTAAGTCATCCACAGCAGACACCTTGCTAGACTTTTTAACCTTCCAGATATCATTCAAGATACGTTCTGCCAACTTTTTCTTAGTGGGATGAGTGATGGACTTTTTCACTGCGCTAAATTCAGAAAGCCTATACTTAGTCTCCAAGTATTCTCCCAATTGGTGCTTCTTGAAGCCTTTGGATAAATCTGATCTTATACGATCGTACTTGAACTGTGACACTTCAGACTTGGTCGGTTTGAATTTCTCGACCCGTTGCACAACATCGTTGTGGGTGTGCGATTCGGCTTCACGGTCGATTTCTGCCTGGAGCTCTTCGTTTGCAAACAAATCTTCATCGAGAAGAGGGTTCTCAACCGAGACATGACGATAACTCGACGTGCTGTGTAAGTCTTTCACGATTCTATTGAACCGTTTGTCCTGAACCTCGCTGGGGTTCAAGAAGATCTGCTTCTTGGTAGCGTTTTTGGTGGCATTCTCTTCCTTGGGACGCGCTAAATTCGTTGCGTTCCGGAGCTCATCCAATACTATCTGTGGAATCACCGTCTTCTGAAGACACGGACGCGCACTAGAGAGGACTCTCCGCACATCTAGGCGCCTGCCTTGAAGTCTAAGCATGGTAGTTGAAGATTATTTTCGGCGATGATATCATGTGAAAGGCACGTGAGAGATGTTTATAAAACAGCTAGATTATTCTCCAGCCAATTTCTATCAACTCGAACCTGTAAGAAATTATCTGGTAGTTGTCTGCTAATCTTATAGACATAGCTCCCATTATTCTTTTTCATGCTACCATCTATTCTATACTACCATCTATTCTTTATAATGCTACCATCTATTCTTTATCAAGGCTATTCGTTATCACTTTATCTATCAATAATCTTTATCACTATTCCTATTGTCTGCTTCTCCTATCTATTATCTTCGTCTAATAATTCTCCACTTCCTCCATAATCGCTCTCACTTCCTCGTATCTTTTAGTCCGGCCGTTATCTCTTTTCGGGTTTGCATACCTCTGGAGATTGAAACAAATTTGGCGGGGATAATTTCGTTTTTGCCTGCTCTTTAGGGTCTCGCTTATGGGTACTTTTTTTCCCGTCACTCGGGCAGCGGGCGTTTTCTTTTCGCTCGGAGTCACTTTTTTCGCACATTTGTCGCACCGTTGCACCAAAATTTTCCTGCTGACACAAGTCACTGCTCGCCCAAAATTACCCCGAAAAAAAGTGCACGGAAAGTTTGGCCACACGTGACGCATTGCTGCAACAATCGCTTGCCATTTCCGTTCCAAATGCTGCTGACCCGCTGTGGTACCCCATCCGCAGATTGAGCGGCATAAGGTATAAAGAGGGCGCCACCCGTCACCTTTAACACCAATAAACTATAGTGATAGCATTCAATGATCACCAGCCGTGTATTGCGCACTAACGTCACTAGAAGCTTCCTTCCAAGAGCCACTTCGCTCTACCAGAGCCGCTACTTTAGAGTTTCTCCTAACCAGAAGACCACTACTGTAAACGGACTTTCTCCATCCAATGTCAATGGGGCCAAAAACAGCGCTGGTTCCGCTGATGCTGCCGCAAAGGTCATTGCAAACAAGATGCTGGAGTTGACCAACCAAAACACTACGGAGTACTTGCTGGACTTCAAGACCTCGGAGTTGTTGTCTTTTCTCGTCATTGGTATGGCTACTTTGAACAAGCCGCTCTTGAACTTGTGCATTAAATTGTTCCCATATGTGCCAATGCCTATTATCAAGGCCTTGGTCTACAAGATCTACTGTGGTGGTGAAACTATTGAGGAGGTCAAGAAGACCGGTGACAGATTGACCACTAGAGGTATCAACAACATGATGATCTCTTTGACTATCGAGGCCTGTAACGGTAACGATAACGTCGACCCCGAATACATTGTCAGTGAGACTGCTAGATCCGTTACTGAAATCTTGGTGCCTCACACTTTGAAGGTCATCAAGGAGTCTGGTAAGGACATCAACTCCATTCCTCCAGGATACGTTGCCTTGAAGCCAACTGGTTTCGCAAAGGATGCTGCTAACGTGTTGAAGTACTACAAGACCGACCCACACTACGCTGCTCTTTTTGAGGACTTGGTCGCCAAGGCTTCGAACGTCTGCCAGGCTATCTACGACTCCAACATCAAGTTGGCTAAGGAATACCCAGAAAGAACTGCCCCATTTGTCGTCGGTGTCGTCGATGCTGAGAAGTACGAGTTGCAGGAGGGCGTCTACGAGTTGCAGAGAAGATTGTATGCCAAGTTCAACCCATTGGACAAGCCAGCCTCCGTCGTTGGAACTTTGCAAATGTACTTGTCTGGCTCCGCAGACTTGCTCGCTTTGGAGGAGAAGTTGGCTATCGAGAACAAGTACCGTTTGGGATTGAAGTTGGTCAGAGGTGCTTACATCCACTCCGAGAAGGGCAGAGACACCATCATCCACAAGGACAAGGAGGCCACCGACAGGAACTATAACCAGGGTATCTCGTACTGCATTGAAAACATCTTGGCCAACACCGGCAACCAGTCCACCATTGGACACTTGGTTGTTGCCTCGCACAACGCCGACTCGTTGAAGTTGGCTACCGAGCGCTTGTACGCCAACGAGTTGGCCAAGGACAACAAGAACAAGAACAACGTTGTTTTGGGACAATTGTTGGGTATGGCAGACAACATCACATACGACTTGATCAAGACCTACAACGTCGACAACGTCATCAAGTACGTTGCCTGGGGCCCACCATTGGAGACCAAGGAGTACTTGTTGAGAAGATTGGAGGAGAACGGAGACGCCGTGAAGAACGACACCGGATTCCCATTAATTAAGGCGGTGAGCTCCGTTTTGTACAAGAGGATGATTGGCGCTTAAATAGATTTGCATGTAATGAGAAATGATTAGAATAAGAAGTGTAGTTGAAGCTGGATATTGTATTATCTTAAAGGTCCTAATTAGTACATGGTTCAGCATTGTTCATGTTATCAGCACTGTTTTCAACTTTATGCTATCATTGCTCTTTCATGCTATCAGCATCGCTCTTTTATGCTCATTGCTCTTTCATGCTCATTGCTCTTTCTTGCTATCCACAATATGATAGCACTATCAAAGTCCTATTACTGGAGCTTCCCATTTGCAGCCACCGATTACACACTGTACAACCCATTCCCAGTCAATGACTTGCACTTCCACGTCTGTTTTTCGAGTCTTTTTCAACACCTCTTGATCGTCAAACACCATGACCTCTTCGCCTCTACCAGCAATCTCCTTCACCATCGCTGCTCCTTCCGCAGCCTTGGAAGCATAGGAAAGCGACTTTGCGCCAAAGCAGTGGAAGATGAACTTGCACGTTGCGGCCATCGAGGAGGAGTCCAGTTTACTCACAAGTACAATGATGTTAACACCGGACAAGATGTCGCTGTTGTTGCTCAACTGCTGTGACAACGGGAGCTCTAGCGCGAGATTCATGCGGAACTTGAAAACGTCCATACTCTTGACGGTACCGAGTTCTCGAGAGAGTCCAGCAGGAAGCAAGTATACCGGCCAATTTGTAAATCGTGAGGAATCACGAGCACAGTCGTCGATGAAGGCATCTGCTAAAATGGGCCAGCCTAGTGCTAAGCACTGGAGATACTTTGCGCTTCTGCAGTGACCGTTAGAAATCAAAGCGCCAAAGGTGAGTCCAGGAAGATTGCATTCTAATGCGAGTCCTGTTGGGCCCGTGGAGTAAGTGAACAACTCATCGATTCCTTTTTCAACCAAGAGCCCACCATTATCGCGGATCAAATCCGTGATCTCCTGCTTACGCGGACCTTCAACACTGGTCAAGCAGAAAAGCATGTTGTTGAATACCCCTTCACCACGGGGTTTGTAGATGCTTTCCACCAACAGTTTGCGAACACTTTGTTTCAGTGGTGAAGCAGGCACCGAAAGCACTCTTGTGCTCTGCTTACTTGCCAAGAAGGACTCATAAGGTTTGTTCAAGTCCAGTTTGTGCAAGTCTGCGCCATTGACAAAAAGGCCAAAGCGCTGTTGGTGCAATACCCAGTCAGAATACTCCATAAAACATTCCGCCAATTCAATTGGCATCTCCTTTGCGTTCTTGGAATTGTGTCTCTTCACCACAACCTCGTCATACCCACGAACACACATCAAGTGCGGACTCTCTGTGCGTTGTAGCGCAACGACCACATACTTGGCTGTTTTACTACGGATCCTGATGATGTCACCAATGCGGATATCTAGGAGGAAAACGTCCCCGTTTTTGATGGTGGATATACCCTCTTCGAATTCAATGGTCAGCTCCTCGCTCCCATGCTCAACAACACGGCCCGTGTACATGTTCAAGTTGTACGTGGCCCACACACTGTCAGGGTGCAAAATATCGTTCTCCGTCAAGAATTCCAGAGTCTCTGCAGTGAGCTTGGGAGGAACCTCCGGCAGCAGCGACGCTTCATCATCAATGGTCATTTCCGACCGTGGAGACGAAATGCGCTGGGAGTTTCCAACAGAGTTTGAGGTTACAGGAAATGTGGTTTCAGTGTTGGAGGTCCCAGAGCCAGAGTTAGAGATTCCAGAGCCAGAGTTAGATATTCCAGAGCCAGAGTTAGATATTCCAGAGCCACCAGAGTTGATTCCACCAGAGCTTGTTCCAATTCTCTCACTTTCAACCTTTTCCTGACTCTGTGTATCAACAACATACTTTGACAGTTTCCTCTTTGCCAACTTGACCTCAGTATCGCTGTAATCCGCATCAATGTCGTCTATGTCAGAGCTGAAAGTCTCCTCCTCCCTTTCCATTCCTTCAAGGATATCGTTCAGAACCACCTCCGAAGTCTTGTCGGGCGACGAAGGCGGCTCCCCAATCTTGAAAACATCGGATCTTATCGAATGGTCATAGTCTTTGGTGGGCGAAGATCTCCCAAAGGGATCGGACTTCGACACTATGACTACGGGCGAGGACTCCACAATCTCTGTCGTCAGTTTCTCATGTGAAAGCTTCCTCTTCTTCATCTTATGTGCAAAGAGGCTGTCGTCATACGGTACAGTTGTATCGATGTCGTAGGAACCGTTAGAAGTCTGCCTGCCAGAGTTGTGTTCGTCATCAGTCTTGACCTCTTCCAAAATTTCAGGACGCTCTCTGCTGAACTCTTCGGCTTCTTGCGTATTCAATACCTGGCGATGCGATTGGAGGGCCGATATCTTTTGCGTTGGCAGAAACTCAAAAGGGTCAGCTTGTGTGAATTCATAGCCAACTTTTTGAGTAGCACCATACGGGTCAACCTTTTGGGTAACACCATACGGGTCAACTTTTTGGGTAGCACCATACGGGTCAACCTTTTGGGTAACACCATACGGGTCAACTTGTTGAGTTTCACCATATATATCAACTTGTTCAACATATGGGTCAACTTTTTGGGTATATGGATCAGTTGTTTGGGTACCAACTTCTTGAGTATCACCATATTGATCGGTTTTTTGTTCTTGGACACCTTCCACCCCCTCGTCTACCGTTTGTGTCGGTCCGAATGGGTCGACGTTCTTGGGATGATGTAAATCTGCTTTCTGCGAGAAAGGACTTAGTGAGATCTTTTCTGAAAACGGGCTCTCTAGAAACGCCTTCTGGGTGGGGCTGCCTTCAGAGCCTACTAGCTGCGTTGGTGCGAGTAGATCTTCACGTTTGTGGAAGTTTTCTACAACCTGTGTAGCGAGTTGAGTTTGTTCTGGTTGACTTGTTAACTGAAGTGTATCAGCATTCCTCAGCGACGAGCTGTCATTTGGTATTCCTTGAGTGTTTTTTTCAGTCGTGAGTGGGTTGGAGGTGGCTGTACCTTTAGTCTCTCCAATTCTTCCAATGTAAATGTTAGCTCCTCCATTGTTTTCAGCTCCCCCAATTTGAATGTTGTCAGTCCTCTCTTCAATTTCTTGAGTCTCTTCAATTACATCTTCTTGAATTCTTTGAGTTATATCTTCTTGGATTCTTTGAGTTACATCTCCTTGGATTCTTTGAGTTACTCCTTGAACTCTCTCAGTTACATCTCCTGTCTCTTCAGTTCTCTGGGTTCCTTGGGTTGCTTCCCTTTCAAACCTCTGACCTTGGCTTCTAATTCGCTGCGTTTCTGCAAAGTCAGGCAGCGAGTTGGGAAACACATGCCCAATCACCTGAGTCTCTGCTGGTATGTTCTGTGTACTTGAAAATGGTCGAGGGAAGGTTTGGGTTGGCAGGGTAGCAGGTTGAAGGGTATTCAGTTGACCTCCTTCCCCATTCAGTAGATGCTCAAGTAAACGTTCCAGCTGTTCCAGATGACGTGCCATATGCTCCTGTTGGAATTCACCCAGGCTTTGTCCATTCAGTTGAACTCCATCCATCTTGTCATTCACTTTAGCTGAATCTCCTCGTCGTATCAACTGTGGTACTGGTTCAATAGACATAGTAGTTTCATCATACGAGTTGTGGCGAACGACCTGAGTATCAGCGATCCGATAAAGCTGAGCATTATCTGTTTGGCTCCGTCGTATACCTACTTTGGGCACACCCAGAGTAGTTTTTGGGTGTGGTTCATGATCCATGGGTACCTGATCCATGGTGGATACCTTATCATCTGTCGTGTGACTTTTACCCTGGACATTCTGCGATTCCTCGTCGTCTCCAAACACCAAGCTGTTGTCGTAGTCGTCGTTGGCACTTCGTTTACTGGGCGAGCTCAGCGCTAACACACGCTCTCCTTCAGGCGCGGCCATATTACGCGTAATGAAAAAATCAATTTGATAAGGAAAAGATGGTCTACAAAGATTTACAAAGAGTATACAGATGATACAAAGATTATACAAAGATTATATAAATGATATTTCAACTTGACTATTACAATTGACGACGTAGTCTTGGACTTTTTTTACTATACATCTTTCATATTTAGCAATATTCATGAGATCCTCAATCAAATTTCTTCATTCTAAACCTCATTTTCTCTCATTCTTAACCTCTCCTATTCTTCTCTTCTATCGTACATATATTACAAGCAACCTACCCTAATTCAACTGACTCATTATAGCGGCCAAATCCGTCCTTGGCAACTCCTTGTCAGTGCCCATTTCCATTATTGCGGACTTTTCGAGCTCGTTTCTCGCCTCGTAGCCCTTTTTCACCGTGAACAACGCAAACATACCCTTCCCCCCGCGGTTGAGCGTGCGCAAATAGTGCGGGAGGTTGGGCTCATCGAAATCTATTGCCATCAAGTACGAGTCCTTGACGAAAAACGGCCTTCCTGATAACACTCCCACACGTCTCTTCAGCCACAAGTAGTCAAATAAAGTATCAAAGCCCTGTTCTGTGCTGCTCAACTTCACACAGTAAAGGTACCGCGACGACATGACCTTGTCCAAGTACGCATCGGCCTTGCTTCGGTCGAACTTACCCTCGATGTAGTATGACGAGTAAACGAAAATGTCCGCAAGAACATCGAGGTACCGCAGCTGCTTCGCGGTTTCTGAACTGCTGTAGAAGACTCCGCTACCGTTGAATGAAACAAAGTCTGGAAACGTAACCTTACCAGACCAGACACGAGGTTCTGTTTCCACAGACTTGACAGAATCCTTTTGCAGTGAAGAGACATCTTCTTTTTTCACATCTTCCCTTCTCACGTCCTCCAAGACCTCCGGCACCTCTTTCTTTTCCCCCCTTCCGAGAATCTTATCAAAGTCGTCGTCGTCGGAATTATCGTCGTCCTTCTCTTCGTTGTAGCCCACATCGTCGTCGTCATCAATACGAGGGTTGAAGTTCTGGTATGTGGAAACGGCCACCGGCTCTGGGTCCTTCACCTCGAATCTCCGGTGGTCGACCTTCTTCGACGTGATCTCAAACATGCTTTCCTCCTCATTCTCATTCTCCCTGATCTCATCGCCCTTGTGGGTTCTGCGGATGATGTCCTGGGGCTCGTTCCGCGTCAAGATGATGTTCTTTATGTCGTTGCGGACCTTCATCTCCACGCGCTCGATGTTCTGGTTGACCTCCTTCGGGGTCTTGTGGATCAACTCCTCGAACGTCAACTTGTTTGCGAGTAAGTCCGCCATGAAGTACTTCTTCAACAAGAACAATATCCTACGGCCTTCCTCAATGTACCTCTTGGACGGGTACGTCGTGAAGATTAAGTTTTCTATACTAATGGCCCACTCGCCCGCATCACGCTCCTTTTGCTCCTCAGGCATTCCCGCATCAAACAGCTTCTTGAAGTAGGTATAGAACGCCTTTGCTGTGGACAACCGGGTGTCGTTCTTCAATGTCGCCTTCAACAGCTCGAGTCCCACCAAGGCCTTGATCTCGCGGGGGTCACACACTTCGCACTTGTACGAGTCTGGGATCTTGCTGAAACCCATACACGCAGCATGTTGCCACGTGTTGCACGAGTCGCATTGGATGAACGTTCCGCCGTTGTCGGTGTCTTCGTTGTAGTTTTCCTGTGTTGTGCCACACGGAGTGCACCTCACGATCTCATCGGTATCGGTTGGTGTTTTGGCGCGGATCTGTCTCTTTCTGGGAGGCGAGTTGCGCTCGGCCTCCAAGACCTCGTCGAGGTCGCGTTTGGAGTGTTTGCCTTTGTTGATTCTGCTAGAGCGTCTAGCTGACATGGCACGCGAGTAAAAGAAAAGAAATCAGAAACAATGAAAATTAGAGAAAAGATGATTATAGAGGAGATGGAGATGAATAGGAAAGGGGAAATGAATAGAGGAGATGAATAGAGGAGATGGAGATGAGGTGAGATGAAAGAGGGCAAGAAATGAAGGACTACTATGAGATTAGAACGAGGGCTACTTGCAAAGGGAGTTTGTGAGGAAGAGGGAATACTGAAGAAGAAGAATAGGTAAAGGAAGAAATAGTGGCACTGCAAATTTTAGTGGCAATTTACTGAACCTTACAATTTACTGAGAAAAAATAGTGGCAATTTTAATAATTACGATTACTGAGAAAATGTCTAGCGACAATTACACAGCGATATATTTAGGGAGACCGAAAAATAGCGGCACTTTACTTCAGAGGACATTTATAACCATTTTCTGATGCAAAACGGTGATCCAAACTTAGCGACAATTTACTGATGTAAAACGGCGATCCAAACTTAGCGACAATTTACTGATGTAAAACGGTGATCCAAACTTAGCGACAATTTACTGATGTAAAACGGCGATCCAAACTTAGTGGTACCTCAACGAATCCACCTCACGAGATTCCATCCCTGGTATCTTTCTCTCCCTTCTTCTCCTACAACCTCCTAATCCTATTCTTATTCCCTATCACTATGCTACAACCCCTTGATCAACGCCATCAAGTCAGAATCATCTCCCAAAAACTCCTCCACATTGTTCAACGCGTGCTCACTGAACAACCCCGACTTCGTGGGACGGTACCCCTCGGCCATGGCCTCAACAATCGAGGCCTGTCTGCGCTTCAGCTTCGAAGGAAGCTCCTGGGCCACCAGAACCCGTCTCGCCGGCTTCTTGGCCTTGCTCACCGACCCGCGTTTTCCAGAAACTTTCGGGGCGTTGGCGTTGGACAACGAGTACCGGCGTTTCGAGTAGTCCCCGGTCTTTGCACGCTGGTAAAAGTGCGGCACATTATCCGGATTCAAGATGGACTTGTTCCGGAATGCTCCCAAAGGCACCTTCTTCTGCAGCTGGTTGTTGAAGTCGCGCCAGATCTTCACATCGTTCTCGTCCTCGTTGTCAAGCTCGCTCACATTGAGCAACTCGTCCAATCCAAGTGCCTCGTCGTTCAAATGTGCCACGGAAACAGACTTCTTCTTCGTCCTCGGCTCTGCGCTGCGCTGCTGCGAAGTGCTCTGGTGTGGGTTCAACGTCCGTGTGGAAAGCCCATCGATAATTCCAAAAGGCTTACTGTCGATCGCTACCCAAGTCCCGAGAACCGGAGGCCCATAGTCCGCAGTCTTGGAAGATAACACTTCCTTCGCCATCTTAGACCCAAACTTGTTCTTGTTCGTCGATACAGGGAGAGAGAGATCCACGTCTGTGGATTCTCCAGAATCATACTCTTCTTCATCGTCTTCCTTCTTCTTGGTGATCGTCATACGGCGTGGTGCACGCGACTTGTCCAACTCCGAGAAAAGCTCCTCGACCTCCACATGTTCCTGTTGCTGTGGCTTCTGCTCGGAGTCCGACCCCGACTCATTGTCGGAACTGAAAAAGTAGTTCCAGAGGTATGAGTCGTCGTCCTCGTCGCTGGGGGTCTTCTTGCCCAGTTTCTTGGGCTTCTGCTCGTCGAAAAGCGGTACGTTGAAGTCGATGAAGTCATCGTAGTCCTCGTCGTCACCATTCTGTGCGTCGCTATCACTGTTGGCACTGCTCTCGTATTGGATCACCTCCGCCTCGTTGTTCATGTTGTTGAATGTATCAAGCATGGAGTTCTCAGTATCTTCTTCATCAAATCCATTGTTCTCAAACTCATTCACCAAGAAACGCTCCTCCTCCTTCAAGAACTCGTCGTCGTCGCCCATCGACCCCACCGAGTTGCGGTGCGAGTCCACAAACTCATCACTGGCATCGTTGTCGGCCTGGAGCGTGGCAAGTAACTCATTGTCGTCAATCTCGTAGTCCTCATCAGAGTTCAACTCGTCGTCCCCAAACTTCGGCACGGCAATCAACTGCCCGTCAAAGTCAAAGTCAAACGGTACACTATCGTTCACATTGAGATCAACCTCCTCACCAATGTCCTCCTCTGCACCAACACCACCGTCAGCACCTTCAACTTTGGCCTCACCCTCGCCCTCGCTCTCCTCAAACTCAAACGTAAAGTTGATGTCTTCTGGTAGCGCAGCCTCCGACTTGCGGCGACCGTACTTTGGTTTAATCTTCTTGTTCTTGGTGGACTTGTCGTGTTTCTGGGGACGAGGAGGAGCGACCTCCATGTCCAGATCGGACTCTAGAGCGTTGTCGTTATCATTTGCCTGCATTGCGAACTCTTTCTGGAACCTACTCAAACCCTTCATTGCCCGAGCAGCCTTGATTGTGTTTGCCTTACGCTCGGCCTGAAGCTTGAGAAAATCGATATCTGAATCATCCGAAGACCCTTCCTCGTCTTCGTTGTCGTTGTCGTCATCATCGTTATCATCATCGTCTTCGGACTCCGAGTCCGATGCAACCGCGACCTCCACCGCGTATATATCCTCCTCGTCACTTTGGTCATCGTTGTCGGAGTAGTTGTTCCAATCGTCCACGGTCTTCTTAGGAGTGCGTTTGCGCGCCGTTTTCTTGGGGAGTTTGGTTCTCTTACCAACCGTCTTGGTGCCATGAGTGGAAGGCTCATCGGACACCGCAGTCAACGACGAGTCCGAGTCCGAGTCCGCAGTGTATGCGCCACGTGGCGGATGTTTCTGTGCCAGCAGGAACGCCATGCCACTATCGGAGTCGTCAGACAGATCCGAAGATGATGACGACATGATGCTGAAACGCCTGTTTTTCCATGCGGCCAACTTCTTACCTCCTGGCATGGGGAGCGTCTTTCCCACGGTCTTTCCCGCGGCCACCTTCTTTCCGAGTCTCTTACCTGGGCCTAGTCTTTTGCCCGCGATTGGTTGTGCTTGTGCAGCCTTGGGCTGCTTGTTTCGTGCCTTGTCCTTCCTTTCGGATGGCAAGCCCGATTTCCTTGGACTTTTCGCCATGCTTAGTTATTTATGTCTGGGTAGTTGGTATTGAACGGAAAGCTTTGTATTTGCATAATAGAAGAGCACGTAGTGTTGTCGTGCTGGTTGCTTGGATCGGTGTCCTAATAAATTTTGCGATGAGATAAACAAATTTTTATTGAAAAATGGAGATGGGGAAAAGTGATTAGGGAGGGCCACAATGAGGGATAAAAATGTAAAAAATGAAGAATGGGGTATGATGTAGTAGATTGATGGGTTTGGTGGAGAGGACTACGGGAGGATCGTGGGAGGCCATGGTAGACCATGAACTCGTGTCATGAAATACGTCTGTTGAATTAAGGTTTTCGTATCGTTTCAATTTGTCTATTTTGGGAACCACACTTTGAACGATAGCCAATTCCAATTCTGAGCGATAGCGAAGAATTGAAAAGGATGAAATTAAAGCAATACAGATGTAGCAATTAATATAGCAATTCTGAGCGATAGCGAAGAATTGATAAAGGAACTACATAGAAAAAGGAGCAACCTTTCGCTAGCACTCAAAAGCCTCAACTCATTATAATTTCGCAATAGTGTGGATCATGTTTCATAAATTTTTCATAAAGCTTTCAATACGTCTCATGAATTTTTCATAAACCTTTCAATATCCACGCACTTTCATGTCTTCCATTCCCACACCTTCTCTCATCTCTCTTTTACTTCATTCATAGACTTCTTTATAAATCTATAGACTATAACTCTACTCAGACTTCAGCTTTTATCTTCTCTACGCTTATACTTCACGAACTTCTGAGCAATTCGATACTCATTTCTGAGCGAAATCCGCTACTTCTCCTCACGAACTTCTGAACGAAATGCGTTACTCAAATCCCCTCGCGAACTTCTTCGCTTCGCTCAGAAATTCGTTAATGCTTCTTGTCAGCCTCGCTGCTGGCAGTCAAACGGGCACTCAACTCAATCTGCTCCTTCACAACCTTGGTCAAGTACTCGATCATGATAACGTCCTGGTTGTGTGCGGTGAAGAGCTTGGCCAACTCGTCCATGTCGGTCAAGATGTGAGGCTTGTTGAGCAAAGTGTTGCTCAACAAGCGCAACAAGTCGAGGTCTCCGTCGGAGGTAGGACCTGCGGTCTTACGGTCGATGTACGCAATCAACAGGTCGATGTTGTCGACAACATACTGCAACTGCTTGTTCAAGTGCGACAAGTCTGCTTGCAAAGTGTACGAGTTGTGATTTATGGAGTTCTCCTTCAAGCCGTCGAAAGCCAACTTCTCGGAAACAGTGGAGTTTATGACCTCGTTAGGGAGTGGAGTGAAGATGTATGAGTTGTTGCTGTTCACAGTCTTCCAGCCTGGAATACCCGCAGGGTTGTTGGTCACTGGCTTACCAACAGCAGCTCCAACATAGGTGCTGAACTTAGGGGCCACAACCTCGCCGTTCTTCAAGTACTCCACGTTCAAGTGGATGGCTGGGAATGGGTAGGCACGGTCCACACCCTTCGAGTAGAAGTCGTGGATCAAACTGGTAGTGCTGTCGATCTGAGCAGAGCTGCCAAACCAGCCCAAAACGAGCTCCTTAGGGTGTGCCTTCTTGTACAACTGGTACATGGTCTTGTGGGTGTGCTCCTCAATGGAGATGGAGTCTCCGGTCTCGTCACATGGCACCATGTACGCGTCTCTGATCTCAATCTCAGAGCCGTCGTCCGATCTTATACCCAACAAGGTACCGATGATTCTCTTGTTCTCCTCCAACACTTGCTTGGACACAATCTCCAAGATCTGGAACAAGGCCGGCGCATGGATCTTGATGTGCGTGGGGCCGGTGGCACTGGGGGCGGCAGGCGCCGTCACGGTGGGTCTCACCACGTGCATAAACAGGGTAGATGACATGGTCGTGGTTTTATGAAAATTTTCACAACGAAAATATGTGTGTTGAGGTCACGTGAGGACGATGGAAGGAGAGGAAGAAAAGGGTAGAAGAATAGGGTAGAGGAAACGGTAGAAGAAAAGAAGGAAGGGAGAAAAGGGTGGGAAGTAGAAAAGGATAGGAGGAATAGGAAGCAGTGTTATGGTAGAGAGTTTGGAAATGTAGAGATATATGAAGACATTAGGTTTATATTGTAATTTTTCGAAAGTAATTACACTATACTCCATAACCAGAATACCATTATACTCCTATGACATCGCCTCTTTTTATTCTAAATCTTGTATTGACCATTCTGGTATTGACCATTCTCATTGTATTTTAATATCATTCATCTTCTATTTTATTTCTGGTCTCTTCGTTCTTCTCTTTCTACTCTTGTTTCTATATTTCCATTTCTGTACCATTTCTTCCATCACTTTTCACTTTTCTCAACAGCAAGGTCACCGCACATACCATGGAAAGTCGCGATAATGGCGCCAAAGACGGTGACACCACGATGGAGAAAGCACTCCCGAAGCATATAAACGAAGTACCATCACATTCATCACAGTTACATTCAAATGACAATCCATCACAGATACATTCAAATGACAATCCATCACAGATACATTCAAATGACAATCCACATCCATCAGATGACAACCAAACAAATGGCATCTCGAAGCACCAGCGAATAGCACCCGCACCGTACATAGAACCAGGCAACATCAACTGCTGGCTATTCCTGGAACTGACGTTCCTACTCAAATCGCCCAGCAGAAACCTGTTGAAGATGAGCGTTCCACAAGAGTTGAAGGCCCGTGAATCCATGCATGACTTCATCATCCGCCTTGGCTCGCGACTCAAGCTCGACGGCAGGACCATCCTCGCCGCAACCGTCTACGTCAACAGGTACTACATGCGCATGCCCATCTCGCTGTCCAAGTACTATGTTGCGAGTGCGGCCGTCGCCATACTGACCAAGTTGAACGACACATACAGACAACCAGATAAGATTGCATTGCAAGCGTGCAACTTGAAGAACCCCAATCCCGCGGTCCCCGTGGATGAACAGAGTGACATGTTCTGGAGGTGGCGCGATCAGTTGTTGTACCGAGAAGAGCTCATTTTGAAAACCCTCAACTTCGACCTCAACATCGAGTTGCCATACACCATCCGGGAGGAGCTCTCGTCGCGCGAAGACCCGAAGACAGCGTCGGGGTTCTTTGAGGACAAGAAGGATGAGGTTTTGAAGAATACAATCTCGCTCATCGAGATCTTGAGCTCGCTACCGGTCTTGGTGGCCTACAACATGAACACACTATTTGGAACCATGATGGTGGTGATCTTGAGCGAGGCCAAGACCAAGTTTGGGAAGGACGTGACGTTGCCGCACGGTTACTTGGACAGTGCGTTGGGAGTCAGTGCTAAGAGCTGCTTCGAGTGCTACAAGTACGTGATGAAGTTGTTGAAGTACGCAGGACAGGATCCGCTTGCCGTCAGCAATAAGCTAGCCTCAAAAAGATTGGGCGTTATAGAGGAGGAGGCGTTTATGGCCATAGCAAATGAATAGAATATAGAGATTAGAGGAGAATAGTAGAGGGAAAATTAAAAGAGAACAGATGAATATTAGAATAGAGAGTAGAATAGATGGAGTAGAATAGATGGAATATTAAAAGAGGAAGAGTAGAGTAAAATATGAATTGGAGGAATAGGTATACTATTTCTATTTCCATTTTTGTGTATTTTACCTTTTTGACACTTTTTTTGCAACAAGCGGTTATTTTCGCAGCCATGAGTAGAGAACTGTCCGACGCCTCGGAAAGCGACCTCAGCCGTCTTCCCAGCGCCGACCACGAGTGGGCTCTGACTATCGAAGACAAAGGTTTGTACTACCAGTATAAAGAGCTCATCATTTTATGGCAGCAGGAAAACTACTATGGTGTTCTAGCACGATTGCCCACAGTGCAAAAGTCCACTATTACACCGCCACTAATCCATTTTCTTCTAGGATGCACGCTCTTCAGTCTCGGTCGCATAGGCGGAGGGCTCAGAGAAGTGTCGATTGCGGTGGAAGTCGAGCCTAATTTGGACAAGCGCGAGGAGTACATCAAGTGCTTGGCCAAGTACCTCTACTCGTTGGGGATGGCCGAGGAGACCATCGCTTGTTTTGGAGAGGTCATTGCAATGGAGGAGAAGGTGAACGGAGAGAGCAGTAATGAGGTGAATGAAAATGCAACCTCCCACTCAGTTTCTCGCCCGAAATCAGCTACCCCGCGGCCATCTTCTAGAGCTGCCCGACAAGTTACAACATCAAGGCCATCTTCTAGAGCGCAAGTTGCAACCTCGATTCAAACTTCTATTACTGCCCGGCAAGTTGCAACCTCAAGGCCAACTTCTAGTGCTACCCGTCCAACTTCTAGATCTAAAATAACTAGTTCATCTTCCAAACCCTCTAGACCATCATCCCGACCAGGATCCACAAGTCGCTTTCAAAGACCTATTTCTGGGTCCTCCAGACCCTCTTCAGCTAGATCTTCCTCCAGTCCTACCTCAAAACAACCACCTTCAGCTGGAGCCACCTCCAAACAACCACCTTCAGCTGGAGCCACCTCCAAACAACCACCTTCAGTTGGAGCCACCTCCTCACCCTCTACTTTTGAACTCCAGGAGATCTTACTGAAACCACCCAAACCGCTTCCTCCCGTTGAAGATCTCCATGTTCAAGCATGGAAGTACACCAAGGCTGGAGGTAAAATGGACCCATGCTCGCTCGGGGCAACTTGCGTGAACGCCCACCAAATCCTCGACGGAGCGCAACTTGACTTGAAGAAACGCACCAAGAACAGCTCCAGCGTATTGGACAACATCTTCGAAGTGGTTTTGATGATGCCACCAGAAGGTGTCTTTAAAGACATCATGTCACACGAGAAAAAAATGCTTGATCTTATCGAGTACGAACAGAATTTGCACCCAGAGGTTGACTATGCGTGCACACCAAGAGAGTTGGTCAAACAGCTCAAAGTTTGGGGTCTGCGGCAGAACAACTCGGTTCTCTCGATCTGCAGCACTGTGATCATTCACAAGGTTGTTTACGGGTACATTTGCTACTATCGTAGACAGTATAAAGAGGCAGCGTTTGAATTTGAATGGTGCTTCAAGTTCTACAACTACCTCCACCGCAAGTTGCACATCGAGGAGACCGGAAGTAGTGCGCTTTCCCACAAAGCAAAAACTATAGTGTCGCTATATTTCGTACAGAGTCTTTTGTTTGCGGACACCCCCACGCAAAAACTATCGCGGGCATTCAGCGACATGGTGGTGACGTACAGCGACAAGTGCACTGCGTCGCTCGCCAGAACCGTCATTTTGAACGGGGGCAAGTTTTACGAAGTCTTGGCTGCAAATGAAGCGGATCTCGTCGATGTAGGCGAAATCCAGCTCGTTCGGTATAATCGTAGACACCTTGAAGAGATGCTCACCAAGTATATTTTGGCCACGGTCAACATGTTGCACGGCGATCCCGCAGTGATCTATGTATTTGACCGGATTATCTGGGGGTTGGTAATGTATGGTGGGGTTCACCTCTACACATTGTGGTTTTTCATGGTGTTGAAGGACCATTACTTCATTGAGTTTGACTTTGGCCCCGTCAACTTGACCTTTGAGCACGACTACCGTGTGTTTGAGGACCGCCAGATCTTGGAAACGTACGAGAACGGCTGGGATTTCGTCGACAAGACGTACGAGTTGAGCAAGTCGCTCAATGTGGACCGAAATGGCATGTGCTGGGATCCACGACACGCACAGGACTTTTTGCTCCCGGCGATGTTTGAGCAAAGAGACCCGTGCAGGTTGGTGATTTACGACGGCGAGCCCGACGTGGCCACCGAAGAGTACTACTTCGCCGACAAGCTCCATTTGAGAGCAAAGCGCAAGTCTGCGCTCAAAAAGCAGCCGACCGTCGCGGACTCTGAGGAAAAGGTCCAATTGAGCAAACGATTGGTCCGACTCTGGCTAGAGTCGTATGTGGAGATGCATGGAGTAGAGAATCTTCCAATGGTGGTAGAGGGTTGTGCTGAGGAAGTTGGAGTTGAGGTGTAGTGTGGTGCAGAAATGGTATAGTGTGTTGCAGATGTGGTGTAGTGTGTTGCAGATGTGGTATAGTGTAGTTAATCGATTAGGTGTAGTAGTTAAAGAAGGTTAAGGAGAATGGTGTAGTAGAGTTGGGGGTGGAATTTGGTGTAGTAGAGTTGGGAACAGAATTTGGTGGAGTAGAATTGGGTAGTAGAGTTGGGAATATAATTAGGTGTAGTAATTATATGAGTCTACTGGTATTATATAAATCTATATTAGGTGTACGATTTTTACTAGTTATACTTTTCCTTTACATTTTTGCAGCTTTTTACGTCATGAAAATCTTATCTTTTCTTGCTAATTAATCATGGACAGGGAACTGGAACCCGATATAATCCCTCCAGAGGAGCACACTGTGAACGTTCCGCATCCCGTCGACGAAGATGGGAACGTGGACCTTTTCCGTATCCTTGATCTACCACTCATGGAGCTTTTCCAGCGACAACAGATCCGCGACCTCTTTGGCGAGGAGGTTCCTGACAACATGGCCAACTTCAACTGGGAACGCATCAACGCGGTGATCGAGCAAGCCTTAGAGCGTCAGCGCATGGAGCTCAATTGTCGGTCGCGCAGATTCTGGCATTATTTCAGCATAGTGTACGTTCTCAGCGTGATACCGCTCCCCACCTTCCGGTATCGGGAATACTGGAGGGACCAAAGGAGGCAGCAGTTTGCGCGGTATTTTGTGGCTTATGTGAACCACCTCACAGTGACAGTGGGCCGGTACGCCAGAATACTAGGAGAACTATTATTATTCTCGATATATTTCCACAACATCTTCCACTACATCTTCCTATTTGCAGACTTGGTGACCTTTTCAAACAGCTTTGTTCGCGATAGCTTCACATACACCTTCCGCAACTCGCTGCTGTTGATGGCACGATACGAGGAAATCGCAAAACATGACGGGAACATCCTCTATTTTGCCGAAGACGACACCGTGGGCATCTTCGAGTTCATCGGAGTCAGCCTCTACAACTGGCTTGCTCGCAATTTGGTAGCAACATGCACCAAGAGCCCAAACGGAAACGTTTGCACAATAACGCAAGATAGTCTCATCTTCAAGTTCCTGCATGTGTTGAGCCAGAGCTTTCCGTGGCTATCAGGATGGCTACTCACTCTGAGTACCGTGTTACTCTACAACTCATACGCGTTGTTTGGATGGCTCGTCTGCTTCAACGTCTTCATCTTCTTCGTCTTCAACTTCGTAAGGAGGCTATCAAAGTTCAAGACCTTCTTCGTCAGCTTGGGCAATGTGGTCCTGAGGTCTATAGGTATAATGTAATGTGCAGGAATGTGCGGGGTATAAAAGATATAAGGTGATGTAGATCCAAAAAATCGGTGCAACTGTCAAATTAACATACGACAACGATCTCCGAACAATTGAGTTTATAAGGTGGAATATCTCAATATCAAATAAATCTGAATATCACATAATTGCTATACTAAGTTATCAATTGATCATATTCAACCATATTCATCATGTCACTTCCTGAACAAATGGACGCCATCGTGTTCCGTGGCGCGTTTGATGTCACTACCGAGCGCAGAGACACCCCAAAGATCACCGACGCTACCGATGTCATTTTGAAAGTCCAGTATCTGGGACTTTGCGGCACTGATTTGCACACTTACCGCGGACACATTCCCGGCCCGAAGAACGAGATCATTGGCCACGAGTTCACCGGAAAAGTGGTGGCAAAGGGCTCGGATGTGGACGCCTTCGCCATTGGCGACTCGGTGGTGGCGTGTTTCACCACACAGTGCGGAAAGTGCTACTACTGTACCAAGGGTTTGAGTGGTGTGTGTGTGGAAACCAACACTTTTGGCAAGGTAGGATTACCAGGAGGCCAAGCCGAGTATGTGAGGGTCCCCCATGCTGCAAACACATTGATCAAGATTGAACCCAACGACCCCACCTACGTCATGATGTCGGACATTTTCATCACCGGCTACTATGGTGTGAAGAAAATCATCAACTACTTTGCACAAGAGCAAGTGGAGGGAATTGCTAAGCTTGCCCCCAAAGACACCACCGTGTTGCAGATTGGCGCTGGACCAGTGGGCTTGTGTGCGTTGCGCATTCTCACCCATTTTGGATTCACCAAGGTGGTGGTCGTGGACAGTGTTCCGTCGCGTTTGGAGCAGGCAAAGAAGTTCGGCGCACACCATGTGATTAACTTCGAGCAGGATCCCGAAGGCGTGGCCAACTTCGTTCGCGATTCCACGGATCTGATTGGGTTCGATGCCATCTTGGAGGTGGTGGGTGCAAAATCGTCGTTGCGGTCGGCCTATGATCATGTGCGCAAAAACGGGTTCATTTCTTGCCTTGGAATGGCCCACGGCGAGTTGCCGTTCGATGGCTTGGAGTGCTACCTCAAGAGCATCAACATTTCGTTTGGCCGCTGCCACGCATGGGCGCTCTTCCCTGAGGCATTGAAGGTGTTCAAGGTCCTCAAGGGCGAGTTTGAGGACTTTATTGATTACAAGGTGAAGGTGAGCGAGAGTAAGGATGCGTTTGAGTTGTTTGACAAGCATAAGGTGAATAAGGTTGTGTTTGAGTTTGATTAGGAATGGGAAGGGAAGAAAGCAGAGTATAGATTAAGAGAATAGATTATTTGAGTATAGATTAGTAGAGCATAGGTACAAGAGAAATGCAGTCAAGTTTACTACATACTGATTTATGTCCTTGAATTGATCATGCAGAATATGCCAATATAACGTCTCAAACGAGGTTCTCAAACCGTTTCCTCAACCCGTTTCCTCTCAACCCGTTTCCTTTCAACCCGTTTCTTCTCAACCCGTTTCTTCTCAACCTGTTTCTTCTCAAACCTTTTCTTCTCAAACCAATTTCTTAAACCAGTTTCTTCTCAAACCCGTTTCTTCCTCTCTACCTCCTTGTATACTCCAACAACTTCTCTCTGAACAACTCCACAAACTTGTCCATGACCTTGACCCCGTTCTCGTCCACCTCCGAGTCAAACTCTAGGCTGTAGCAGATGGTAAAGTTGATTCCCGTAGGTGCTGCGATTGCATTCAACCCCACGTACGACAAGAACGCTGTGTTTTGCGAGAAAATCAAGTCCTCCACCACCCAGTCGCCGTACCTGATGTCGCAGCTGCCCAAGTTAAAGGACGATATCGTAGCACGCCTGTTCTCCTTTGCGTCTGTTGTGAGCGATTTCCATATTTTGCGTCGCTGGTTGAAGGTGTCGTTCGACTTGGAAAGGTTGATGCATTCGTCCATGTACCTCACGACTCTTTTTGAAGGCTCTTTCAAGCTGACTTCCACCAGGTCCCCACGGCTGTCAACATTGTACCGGAGCTGTCTCTTGAACTGCTTGTGCTGAACCCGCGCCTCGTTGTGGGCCACATGCACCACAGACAGACTCGAACGTAGGTGCTCAAACAAGCTCTTACGCAACGACTGCTGAAGAACCGCATGCAAAAATGGAGTCATGGACTTGGTATCATATCCTGTTAAGCTCACGCTGTGGAGCAGATTCACAGTGCCATTGAGCAGGTCCGCCTCGAAGCTGCTGCTCAGGTGATCGCTCGGAGTTCTTTTGTGAAGAGGTTCATCGGGGCGACGAGGTTCTTCCGATCGACGAGGTTCTTCAGACCGGCGAGGTTCACCATTTCTCCTTTCACCATTTCGTTCGTCTCTCAGTCTCCGTTCATCCTTTTTCCTTCCATTCTTTGAATCTCCCTCCCTCTTCAAACTCCTTATTGCTAGGAGGATGTCCTCGGTCTGCTGTCTGTCAAACAGCAACAAGCGAACCACGTGTCTGGGTGTTGCAATGCTATACTTAAACGCGTGCTTCAGTGGTTTCGGGGACTTAAAGTTGAGTTTCCTCGAGAGGAGGGAGTCTGCGGACTGTGGTTCTCTGTAGTCCTGGTGCTCATCGAAGAGCACGTTGGTGAAGGTGATGGACTGGTTCTGCATGGCACCCAACTCGTAGACGAGGTCGTCGATGAAGCTCACTGCGCAGAATGCATCGAGGAAGATCAGATCACTGACGAAAGAAAGGCGCTGTGCACCGGAGTATTCGCTCACAATGATTTTCCACAAGGGAGTGTTTGTTCCCAAGGTGAAGAAGATGGGATCCAAGTCCGCTACGAACGCTTCACCCCAAGGCTCGAGGAGGACTCGGTATTCGACAATGTCTTCGTAGAGGATGCGATCCAAGGGTCTCCGCACCCAATTAGCTCCGTCGTATTTGTCGTCGTCATCCGGCGTAGTTCCGTCTTTTCGGAACACCTGGTAGGCAAACACGGAGTGCTTGGCAATGATGCGCTGGAGTGCTACGGAGAGCTGGGTCTGGTCCACGGTGCGGTTGAGTTGTGCGGTGATGTTGAAATTGTGGTAGTAGTTCTCCACATTGCGGCAGATGTGGAACCGGTCAAGGTACCCAACAGGGATTTCAGACATGGTAGATGTGGATCTGATGAATACCTGTGGATGTGACGAATGGTCCGGATATGAAGTTTACCTCAGAATGTGTGATCTCCAGGAAATTATCTAAGGGATGGGATCTAATCTCGATCAATTCAGGATAAAAGTAGATTTTGATCGAGGGTATGATCTGGGTATAATGAGCTAAAGACAGATATGGTAATCTCAAGGAGGAGCCAATGAAGCCAATGATCTATGGGTATAATATCTATTGAGATATCTGTGGTTCCTTTTACCTTTTTGTAGTCCTTCCTTCGCTATCTATTTGACAACAAATAAAACCTTAACTCAAACTGGATCTGCCTGTGTATTTGTACAAGTAGACATAAGTCCGGATAAATTTCAGGGATGCTCAGGCACACGTAGTGGCAAAGTCGCCATGCTGTTGCTCTGTCAACTGGTATCGAACAGTTGTGATCGGCCAAGGCTCAGTTCTGCTAAAAATAGCCCGACCACAAAAGTAATAGAAGAGTGGTTGCAATTGTGATAAGATGGGGTTGAGGATGCTGATGGAGATGATGTCATAAGGTGATGATGGTGATGTAGACATGTTGATGATGATGATGATGGTGATGATGGTGATGATAATGATGTTGGTGATGTTGATGAGTGTGGCGATTAGTGTACTTTTGTTTGTGTAGGCAAGAGTTTTGATATTCGCTGGGCGTGGGATGTTTTGTGGAAGAGAATGGGAATAGAAAGGACTTCTGGAACTTGAAGGTTGTTGATAGGTGAAGGCTGTTGAAGGTTGTTGAAGATTGTTGAAGGTTGTTGAGGCTGGTTGAGACTAGAGAAATCTGGATGACGCTATTGTTGAACGCCGTCAAACTGATTCCTGCAAAAGCCTTGTAGTAAATTTGGGCGGTTTTGTGAAGAGGCTGAATCTTCAATTTCATACCATTGAAATTACCACTTTTGTGGAGTGAAAATGGCACGATGATTAGTCATTGGTTCGATCTCGTATCTAATTATCTTCGCAACACCGATATTTATTTATACTCATCATTACCAATTCACATCAAATAAGGTTTGTTAATTATAGGGTTCAGTCGTATAAAAATACGGCGACTACACAATGTACTAGTAGACCTATACCAGATCTACCTATACATTGCTACACCTACCAGAGAATAACCTAACTTATTGCTCTTCCCTTTATTCATTCCCACACGTTACATTTTCATACCATCTCTTCATGTTAATTTTCTTAATGTCATTCCACCGCATGAACTAAATTTACACTAAACTCACTAATTCTACGACGGTAATTATGACCCTCAGAACCAGAACATCACCTAATTTCATCTATTTCCACCACTTTTCATCTAAACCATCTTCATCTCTGTACTCTTCTTGTACCCAGATCCCTCCTACCTTCCCCATATTCTTCCCCATATCTTTTCCTTCCTTTTTGGTCCCTAATTTACTTTTTCCAAACTTATTTTCTTCCACAACATGGACGGGAAGAACGACTATCCCAAATACGACAAGGTACCGCCCCAGGAACAGTACCCCAAAGGAGCAGTACTTCCCCAGATACGAATGATGCCCAACCAGTACCCATATAATCAACCCGATAGAAACCAGGTGCCGCCAGTGGGCACAACCCCAGTTTTTGCACCAATGGCCCTGGCTCAAAGAGCAACGCCACCATCGTCCGGGCCATCACAATATATGCCGCCAATGTACGTGAGGTACCCTTCCCAGTCGGGGCAATCGTCCCAACCAATTCCGACCCAACCCCAACCATCGTCGTCTACGAGCCCAGGGCAGTCGGCTAACAATGGAAAGACTCGTATTCGTGTGAGCAAAGCCTGTGATAGATGCCGCACACAGAAGATAAAGTGTCTGGGAACTCATCCGTGTACTTCATGTGTCAAACATAAGAAGGAATGTATGTATTCAACCACTTTTACTCAGACCATGCAACAGGCTGAGTCCCCCCATCAGATTGAAATCAACATCAACGACCAGCAAATGCCCGCTCTTAAGAAACAAAAGGTCATCTTGGGGTCCGTGGAGCCGTTTGGCCTCCCAATCATCTCAAGACTGAAGGAACAGGGCTATATCACCCATTTGGAGAACCGTGTACAATACCTCGAAAGTCTTCTCGCAGAGAACTCTGCGCTGACTTTCCGCCTGGTGCGGAACAACGAGCCTGAGGTTCGTGAAACAGACACGTTACTCGTGAGCCCCAGCGACAAGTGGCGGTACTCGCGTAGACATCAAAACATGTTAATTGTGGAGTTGTGCAGACTGATGTATATGAACCTTCTGCCAGCACTGCAGCAACAGGTGAAGCTCCCACGTACCCAGTACTTTGGGTGGAACATGAGTGGATGCAAGTATCTTCTGCTGGAGGAGTTACCTGAAGTCCCGGATGTGGGGGCTCTCGACACGGCATTTTACGTGGACTACTACTTTTCACAAATCAACCCGTTGTATGCGATTCTCCACGAAAGCGTGTTCATGGAGCAGGCAGAGGTGTACAACCGCCAGATGGGCGCTGAGTTGGGACTCAACAAGGCGAGTAACGATTCCAAGGTGCACCAAACACGGTTGTTTAGTGCGTTGCTCTTTCTCGTGTACGCGTTGAGTATTCGATTTTCCGAGTTTGCAAAGCCTCTGGGACCTTCGTTTGACTTGCTTAAATTGGAGGAGATCTTCTTCAAGTACGCCTATAAGGTTGTGCTGGTGTTGTCCTTTGAATGGGAGTCGTTTGAATTGACACAGTGTTGGCTCTTGATCACCATCTACTTGCGTGTGGTCCACAGACAGACATCGTCATACCACGCACTTGGGCAGGCGATTTTCATGGCCAAGTCCATGGGTTTGGGCCAGACTGTGCCCCCTCTTACCACACTGACAAATTACGAGAGACTCAAGGCAAAGCGCATTTTCTGGAGTGTATACACGATCGACAGACTCCTGGGACTCCACACCGGAAGGTATTGTGGACTCACAGATAACGATAGCGATAGAGAATTTCCGTCGTTTGACTTCAAGGAAGAGACACGGAAGGATAACTGGCTCACTCTCGAGGCATTCGCAATGCTCCACCTCGCACGGATCAGTAATCATGTGCACACTATGTCGGACGACAACCCGAGCGTGGTCAAGTACCAGCAGATCAACATGGAGATTAACAAGATGCGCGTGTGGCTCAACGAGAATGGGTTCAGCAATGACGATATTTACAACAAGAAGAACACATCGACCAACAACTTGGTCAAGGTTCAGGTGAAGATGCATTACTACGATTTGCTCATGTGTGTGCATGGTAAGCTCATGTTTAATTTTATTGGACGTCGTATTGCGTCGCAGGGACTCCGTATTGAGATGGTTTTGGAGGCGTGTCACGGAGTGGTGGAGGTGATGGACAAGTGTAATAAGAACAACACGATCTTCACGCCTTGGTTCCTCCTGCTTCTCAACCTCTTCAACGTGGGAGTTTATGCGATAACGATGATCAATGGTGGAGTCCACGCAGATCTGTGCCGGTTCATTCTCCAGAAAGCGATCCGGCTCATTGCGATTCTCAAGAATGCGCCAGTGCGCAACTCGCAAGGAAAGATCATTTTCAAGGAGCGGTTCAAGATGGCCAAGGAGTGTCTCTGGGCATTGAAGATGGCGAACCGCATTCTCATTCTCAAGTTTGAGGAGGACATCAAGGCATTGACGAATATTGGTATTGACCATGGTCTGAGTGATGTGAACAAGCAGACCTTCACGCAGATCGGAGTGCGCAGCGAAGATGCTGGCAATGCATTCAACAAGTTGTTGGAAGAGCAACGCGTTCGTGGAGAAAACGAAGATGGCACAGGTAGCTCGGCACCGACGGCAACGCGGGAGCTGGATGAGTCCCTGACGCAAGCAACACCGGCCCAGGATGAATCAGGAGGTCAAGACTGGACACCGTTGGAGCACATGCAGATGAACCAGAGCGATACGTTGAACAACGGAGACTACGACGCGGTCAACAGTCTTTTGGGAAATTTGCAATGGTTTGACCAGTGGGTGGATATCAGCAATGATATATAATTTGGCGGTATGAAAAAACGAAGGAGATAAGATGAGAAAAAAGCTAAGGATATTTGGTATTGCAAGTTGACGATTTGGTATGGCAAAAAGTGTTGATTTAAAATTGGATGAAATTGACAAATGGTGATAATGGGAACCAGTGAACGCCTCCAAGCACTATGGGGATTTCTGGTGACTGACAAGATATTATATACAACCTGTTGGATTTCCGTGAGATACTTTCACGATACTTTAATCTATCCAAAAGATACTTCGAGGTGTTGTCAAGTAATCGAGATTTTTTGGAAAGGTGTTTTCTGGGAATGGTATTTTCAAGGCACTTAATAAACCCGAGAGGTACAAACTTTAATCCGAAAGTTATCTACTTTACGAATACTCACAAGGTACTTTTATGGTATATTAAGAGATTTTACCACCCGAAAGATACTTTCAAGGTACTATTATGGAAACCCTAAAGATGCTTTCAAAGTACTATTAAGGAAATCCTAAAGATACTTTTAACCCTAGAGATGCTTTCGAAGTACTATTAAGGGAATCCTAAAGATACTTTTAACCCAAAAGACTTTCAAACAACCTGAGAGATACTTCAATGGGAATCCGAAACTTTAATCAAACCCTTAATGCATACCTCAATGCAAACCCTGGAGTCGGATCATGCCTCAGTTGAATAATAATCGCGATTGCCATCAATTACCTCTAATATGTCATTGTCGAGTCCACCTGCTCTATCTGTCGTGTTGCCAGGTGAACCGAATACCCAAGGTTATCCAATTAATAAGAAACCACCGGTTTCAATGTGAATAGATCGATAGAATTATAGATGAGGGGAGCGTGAATAAGGGTAGAAGGAGTATTAGATTTCGTAATTGGAAAAATTTGTGGAGAATAATTATAATTAGGTTATCTCGGATATTTGAGGATAGAGAAGTGGTGTAGAAGAAGAGTGGTAGAGATGTGGTGCAGAGGAAGAGTGGTAGAGATGTAGAGGAGGGTAAAGGGAGGGTAAATACAAAGAAGGAAAGTGTATCAGGTATGCTTTATCTAGTCTTTTGTAGTTGGATTATGTTTCAGCCTTTTACCGTTGTGGGGGTATGTGGAGGTTGTGGAGGTCGTGGAGGTCTTGGAGACTACCAAAATAGGGAATACCGGGAATTACACATTAAACCCCAGTGTAATATTTTCCGGGCCAAGCGACGACTAAATTAGTTATGGACCTTTCCTGATGGCCGGGTACCCCAACTTTGGAAAGCACGTCATAATAAATTTTCTTACCAAAGAGATCTGCTTCTATTGATCTAATTTTCTGTTCTCCTCCTCAAAACTGTCTCCTAATTTCCCCGGTCGATATTAAAGTTCCGCTTTACGGTCCATTTTAGGAACTATGGAATGTCGTCTGGTCTTATCTGCCAATGGCCCCAGATGCCCGTACGTTCCCCACGGAGTGCGGGTTGCCCGCACTTACACGGACACCCCACTCCCTTATCTTTCCAGGCGGGCCGTTGCCCCCATCTCACGGGTTTGTGTCATCTGGATTTTCCGATATTGTCCTAAGGAAAAGGAGGCCGGGATACGGTCGGAGAAAAGGGGATCTTTGTTGCAGAATAAGTGGGGATTATGCAGAAGGTATGGTTACTTGTACAGGATCTCGGTAGTGCAACATAGTTGGTGCACGGTCATTTGATTAATGAGAAGATAAAATTGCTTAAAAAATTGTTGAGGTTTGTCAGCAAGTTGTCAGGAAATAAAATGTCTGATTGGAAAGTGTCTGTAACCGTGGATAACCTCAAACAGGAACAATAGCTTCTACTCGGTGTTACGTGACGTCGACATGAAACAGTCTGATTAGGGGCACTTTATGGAAGTGTTGACAAATGACGCTATATAGAAGTGTTGACCAACCGTGGTAAAAGTACGTAAAACGAGATGCGTTTAGACGAATACTAAAAGTTCTCGTAAACACTGCAAGCACCACGCTTATTCGATTGCTCTTCCACCCTTCAACTTCTCTGACAACTGCGTACTGATACAAGTCCCCACCCCGAATGGAACACAAAACGGTCCCCTGGCAACCGTGACAGGTTTAGTGGCTTCTCGAAGGCCAAGATCCATACCCCCGATCGAAGCCACTGCGAAAAAGCCATTTTGAACGCATGCCCGGGTATACCCAGACCACTTAAGCCTTAGCAGCTCTCACACGACTTGGCTGAACAACGGTGCCCGTAACGTTGGCCTCGTGGTACTTTAAAATACGGCGTACTAGTCCGCTTTTGTGGTCCGCCATTTGGGGTCGCAATCTCACAAATACTGCAGAAGAAATGACTGGTGAGTGGAGAGGTGGCAATGCGACGCGGACGCATAAATTGCGTTAACGGGTCCTGTCCGGAAGCTATGCATTTACAACGCTCATCCAATGCACCCCACCAGGCGCTCCGGATTCTCTTGGGGACCCTCAAAATGGCTTCGGTTTTAGCATCCTTCTAAGCCGCAGTGGGCTTTCGAGCCCGCATCTACCGGACATGCGTTTAGTTGAGGTAGAATCTTTCGATATGACTGTGCTTATCTGGTTTGTTGTTGCTACACTTCCAAAAGCTGCTTTCGAATCTTGCTAATCTATTTTTGGTTGCTCAGCTACAACTGTGGTCACCGCCTCTGCCCTCTTTCGTATCTTCCTTATTACACTTTTGCTGACTCCTCTTTATTCCGCTCTTGCTACCACTGATTTCCCCAAAATTGCTCGTTGCTTGGTATCTCACATGTCGCCAAGGCGGGGTGGTTCGCCGATTATCTCAGCCCATGGGGTTTACCTGCACACAGTAACTGGGGTTTAGCACGTGAACAACGTTGGCGAGCATGCTCCATACTATCATTGGAGTCACCTTATCTGCTTTGTTGAATACTATCTCCTGCGCAGGTGTCCGCCTGTACGGGCACCTACCACATTACGCATTCGGAAAATCTCTCACTACACAAAAGTGGGCATCGGAAAAACTTTTCCAGATATTTTTTGGGTTGGGAACAGTGCTTACAATATTAACTGCTCGTTCCGGCATATAAGACTTTGAGTGCTCCTCGCTCCGGCATCTATTCTGTATGGGGAAGAATTGCTTGTTTCTTTTTCAACCGTTTCTTTTATCGCTATAGTTTTCCCCAGTATATGTGCCCGATATTGGCTGTTTCGCTGTTTTGTGCCCCGTACCGTTCGTTTCCTCCCGGTTGGTTTTGCACGAGGTTATAAAATTGAGCAAATCCCACGGACTAGAGCGGGAATCGACTTTTTTTAAATCACTTTATACCACATCGCCATACCTTACATTGTTGGACATCATTTACTAGTTACACATTATTGGATATCCATCACTAGTTATACATTGCTAGTCACACACACAACCGCTACTATTCATTGCCCCATCACTGCGACACATGCCACTCAAAGAAAAACGCAGTAGGGAAGAGCGCCCTTACAAGTGCACCTTTTGTGAGAAGGCATTCCACCGCTTGGAGCACCAAACAAGACACATCCGCACACACACAGGTGAAAAGCCACATGCGTGTACGTTTCCAGGATGTCTGAAGCGTTTCAGTAGATCCGATGAATTGACTCGCCACTTGCGTATCCACAATAATCCACTGAGCAGAAAGCGTAAGAACAACATGGTGGAGGAAAAGGAGCAGATTCCAATGCAAATCCCTGTTGCCGCGGTTCCGATCCCTATCCAGAATCCAAATGGTACTTACTACCAACCAGTTTACTACGTTCAGCAGCCTATGCAACACCAGCCATACCCACTGGTCTCGCCAGTTGCTATACGACAGGAGTTTCAGGGAATGTACCCTGTTGCACTGTCCCCTCAGCAAAAGGCTCCAATTCAACTTCCACAACCACAACAGAACACCGGTGGACTTCATCAAAACCCAAGTGGTCTTCCACCGCCTACAACTTCAACCACCCAACCACCATCTCTGATAACTCTTCCTCCCTTCTCCTCTCAGCACAGTCCGCCACACATTGCCAAGTCCGAAAGCACCACGAGCGTGTCTTCGGGAGGCGGACATGTTTTCAGCGTTCCAGGAACCATGAGCACCGCCAACTCGGCTGCACAGTCGTTGACCACATCTCCTGATAACTCTTCAGTGAACCTCAAGGGGATGTTCTCTGGAATGCACCCTCCGCTGCACCACGGTCCGGTGACGTCGTTGTCGAACTTGAACGAGTACTTCATGTACAACCAACAGAAGCATGGTCACATCAACCTGTCTACATCCCTTAGCCTGATTGGTAAGGTGAAGTCGCTGGGTAACTTGAGTGGATTGTCGTCATTGCAGAGAATGACGCCACTCAAGCACTCGCCTCCTCAGCAGAAGTCGCATCCAGTGACTCCATACGGACAGCCAGGAAGCGCATACTTCTCACTTCCTAAGCAACAGTCACTGACTTCGCTCAACTTGGAGTTTTACGGTCAACAACCTACAAAGAAGAGCAGACCAAACTCGCCGGTACAGAGACATGCAAGCCATGGCCAGTCACACCAGCAGAAGTTTATGATTCTGCCTAACGACACTCCTTTGCAAACCCCACACGAGTCGCCACACTTGCAACCACAAGTGATCCCAGACGCGAATGCACAGGGTGCTGGCACCAATGCGCTTCACTTGCTCACTGCGGCAAGCGAAAACTTGCAGGTTGAACAAGCAAGAAGAGAGAATCAGGAGGAGCTGACCAAGATGTCCAGAAACAGCCTGGAAGAGGAAAGCATTGCCACTACGGGTACACAGTTGCCACCGATCAGACAGGTGTTTAGCTTTACTTCGTTGGCCAACCACCCACCGCCGTTGATGACTCCAAGTGCGAGCTCGCAAAAGCGCGCGCCACAGGTGACTAGCCCTTCGCAGACGAGATCCACGATGAACTTTTCGAATTTGATGACTTAGGAAATGGTATAGGAATAGAGAAGAAAGAAACAGAGTAGAGAAGAGAAGAAGAGTAGAGAAGAGGAGAAGAGTAGAGAAGTATAAGAGAGATTAGAGAAAGTAGATCAGAGAATAGATCAAAAAATAGAACGTACAGAGAAATCATTATGTTAGTGTGGATTTGAAAATTGTAGATAAGGCAAATAAAGTATGATCACGAAAGTCATGAGCTTGGGGGCCTAATCGTAGACTAGGTGAGATTTAGCATGGATAGACTATAGACGAGCAGGGAGAAGGATAGACTTTCATAGTCATTTTGCTATAAGTGCATATGATTTTGGAACGCATCGAACCCATGCAGAGTCAGCAAATTAGCGAGGCCCCCGGTAAATCGGAGTCGTGGGGAAAGCTGAAGTCCGGGGCTCATCGGAGACTTTTCCATGGGTATTGTACCTGACGAAAGTTAGTATTGCAGGTGGCAACCGATCACTGGAGAAGCCAGAGTAAAAAATTGCCCTAGACCCTGAAACAGGTCCGTTTAGCCGTACTTGCTGCCCTGAATGCGGAAGGCGCGAAGACCACTGCAGAAGCAAGCAACGAATTTCATGTGAATTTTTAATCTGCTCTGCTACATATCTCTGGGGAACCCGGGGTATAATGCACCTGGTGCAAGGCGTGAACAGAAACCCGGGGAACAATCGCAAATCCTCTTCTGCCACGTTCTGGGGTGTCTGACGGGGCTCAGAACTCTTTGAGAAGGTTCAAAAAAAAAGTGTGAAGGAGGGGAGGAAATGGTTGTGAAGAAGAGACGAGCAGAGGGGAGAAGGATGGGTGGGGGTAAGTTCGGATTATCCTTGCATGAAGGTGACAAAAGCGCAGTGAAACGCGGTGTGTTTCATGAGTATAAAGGCAAATGACAAACAAAGGAGGATGACCTCGGTTGGTTTTCCGGAAAAAAAAATTGCCACAGTACTTACAGGGATTGGCGGTTATTTCAGTGTCCCCCAACGAGTAACTGAGCTGCAGAGATGTTCCGATGATTATAATAGGGGTTGTGAGTATTGTTTCCGAGCCGACACTGCGGGATAAGTTCCCAGAATGGAAGAAATGGCTTAAAGGGGGACAATTGTCAATGTAGGACGAATTAAAGTAGAAGCTGCTGCCTAACAAAGAACAAAGACCAATGCAATGTTACACCACAGTTTCCAGACGCTGGTAAAGACAAGAAAGTGTCAAGAGGGAGATAAGTGCAGCGCGAAGTTTGAGTTTGTGGATGCGAGAGAAATTCCGAGATTATTTGACCTTTTCCATCGAGGTTCCGAGAACAAGAGGAGGGGAGGACCCAGGGTGGGGAAGACGAACAGAGAATATGAGGAGAAGTTGTAAACGATGTGATGTGGAGAGAATAGAATGTGGAGAAGTCTTGGTGTGGAGATCTGAAGAGTTGGTGTGGAGATCTGGACTTGGTGTGGAGAGAATGGAGTGGAGTAAGAAGACGTGATGAGGAGACATTTATGAGGTGGGGAAGATCCGGAGGTAGGATGAGTTAGACAAGAGGGGATAGATAAGACGAGGCTGTGAGAGATAAGCTTTGAGGAGAAAACGTGATGGATGAGGTGAAAAATTTGGACATAAAGGGCAAAATAGGATTGAGTAGAGTATCGAGAATCTTTGAGAACTCGTTAAAATTTGGTAAAAAATTTCAGTCAACTCAAAAATGGCATTGAAACTGGCAGAAAATCTCATTGACAACTGGTAGAAAATCTCATTAAAAATCGTTAGGATATCATTAGGAAAATTAGAAAATCTCCGATGTTCTTTTGGATTCTATAAGAATTCTCGTCAATGCTCGTTAATACTAGCCAGATTTGTAATCGTCAATTAGTCTGAATAATTCACTATTTTCAGACTTCACGATAGTTCTTTGATACTATATTCAGTAGTCACTATAGTTCTTTGATACTATTTTCAGTAGTTGACTTCATTTTAGTTCTTTGATACTACTTTCAGTACTTTTCTTCACCATAGTTCTTTGATACTATCTTCAGTAGTTCATTAGTTCACCACTTCGTTTTAATGGCATACATTCACCATTTCAATGGTTCATTAATTACATTATCAATGGTTCATGTCATTATTTAGCCCATGCACAAATTCTCATTATTCTCATTGATCCCAACAATCATCATTATTCAGTGTCATTATTTCATTCATCACATTATTCTTGTCCACGCCTACTCTGGAATAAGCTGATCTCCCTAAATTTCTTCCAGTCTTCATCCCCACTAACCTATCAATCACTCCCCCACACTCACAAAACCAAAAGATCGGCCACAAACCATTAATGGAAAAACACTGGCAGTTCCATCCAGGAACATTCGATAGAAACCGGGTCGACCTTACGGGATCGGCACCACAGATGCTGATGTCATCGCATTTCAACACATTCCAGTCTTCAGACTCTTTTGAAAACCACTCTAAAACCACCACTAAAACTAAAACTCCCACTTAAAAATGAGCATTCATCTAATTTTCTCACTATTTAACTCCTTGAATCTCCCACCACTGCGTCAAAGTAAACCTTCCTCTTGAAACCCATTGCTCAAACCTTTTGTGTTCCTTCTCTTCTGTCATTGTGTTCTCTTAACCTTCAACGTCCCAAATTTTGTGTACGTTTTTTTCGTGGGGCACGGAACGACCTTCTCGGATTGAGCAACCCCGTTTGCAACAAATCACCATATAACATTTAAATTACCATCATTGATTTCCAATTAAAATATTCTTCACAACATGTCTATCAAGTTAAACTCGGGTTATGAGATGCCGATTGTCGGCTTTGGCTGCTGGAAAGTCAACAAGGACACCGCAGCCGACCAGATCTACAACGCCATCAAGGTCGGATACCGTTTGTTCGACAGTGCCATGGACTACGGTAACGAGAAGGAAGTGGGAGCTGGTTTGCGCCGTGCTCTCGACGAGGGTCTCGTTGCTCGTGATGAATTGTTCATCACTTCCAAGTTGTGGAACAACTACCACGACCCAAAGAACGTGCCAAAGGCCCTTGACAGAGTGTTGAGCGACCTTGGTTTGGAGTACTTGGACTTGTTCTTGATCCACTTCCCAATTCCATTCAAGTTCGTGCCTTTCGAGGAGAGATACCCTGCCGCCATGTACTGTGGTGACGGTGACAAGATCATTGAGGAGAAGGTTCCTCTTGCTGACACATGGGCTGCTATGGAGCAATTGACCAAGCTGGGTAAGGTCAAGTCCGTTGGTATTTCCAACTTCAGCGCCGCATTGATCCTGGACTTGTTGAGAGCTGCCGAGATCCCACCTGCTGTCTTGCAGATTGAGCACCACCCATACCTCCAGCAGAAGACTTTGATTGAGTACGTTCACAAGTGGGGCATTGCCATCACCGGTTACTCGTCGTTCGGTCCACAGTCCTTCTTGGAGATGGGCCACGCCCAGGCTTTGGACACCCCTACGTTGTTCGAGCACGACACCATCAAGTCCATTGCTGCTGCCCACGACAAGTCTCCTGCACAGGTGTTGCTTAGATGGGCCACACAGAGAAACATCGCGGTGATTCCAAAGTCCAACAACCCAGACAGATTGTACGCCAACTTGCACGTCAACGACTTTGACTTGACCGAGGCTCAGATCGCAGACATTGCCAAGTTGGACATTGGATTGAGATTCAACAACCCAAAGACCTGGGGACAGGGTTTCCCAATTTTCGATTAAGCAAATCGAAGAAAAGTCGAACTCGACGGATTCGATTGAGATCAGTAATAAATGTCGAACTCAAGTGAGGTTCGTAAAATTCCCGTAGAATGGCAATTGTAGAACACAGAGTCGAATGAGTTTTAGTAGAATGAGAGCAATCGATAGTTTCTTATCCTAAATCAACCAAGTTGAATCGACCCAAACTAATCGTAGCTTGATATCATACCTACATTTAATCTAATACTTTGAATTCAGGTTTATTCAACTTTTACTGGATAACTTTTAGAGGAGTTGCTTATCAACTTACTGGAGTTGCTTATCAACTTTCACTGGGTTGGAAATCAACTTACTGGAGTTGCTTATCAATTTTACTGCAGTTGCTTGTCAACTTTACTGCTTGTCAATTGTTATCCTCACAACGAATCCAAAACAGCCTGTCTTCCCAAAACCATGATCTTCAACTGCGAAACAAAGTCGTCTCTGTTGTGGTAGGCACCGCACATACGTCTCTTACCAGTGAACTCGGTTCTCAGGTGGAAACATCTCCAGTTGTCGAAAATGAGACACTGGCCCGGCTTCAACTGGTAGAACAACTCGTTCTCTGGACTTTTGATGATCTCGACCCAGTGTCTAATGGCCTCGTAGAACTTTGGCACGTCGTCGACATTCTCCCAGTTGTCCATGGTGGAACGGTCACTCTGGTTCCATCTCACCTGGATCAACTCGCCTTGTTGGTCGAGCTTGAAAATCGGCTGCGGAATATCTGGCTGTATGCACACCAATTCTTCACCGGCCGAGTGGGCTGGAATTCTAACTCTGGTGAAGAGCTCGTAGCTCTCTGGGTGAGTTTCCTTCAAGATCTGCGCAGCCTTGAAGGCATCCACCAATGAAGTAGTTCCTCCCTCACCGTCGTGGAACAACAAGTGGAACAATTGCAAGCCTGGAGTGTCAGACCAGTACGTACCGTCAGTGTGCGACGAGATGTCAATGTTAGTGTAGGCAGTATCGGCCTTGGACAAGTCACTGGTGAAGTCCCAGAAACCACCATAGTGAGTTGGTCTAATGTACGACAACTTGTCGCACAATTTCTCGGTGTCCTCTGGAGTGACCGGCACGTTGTCGATAAGACAGAAACCGTGTTTCCAGATCTTGAGCGACCATTCTTTGATGGCTTCCATATCCTTGGCGTTCATGATGGTGTTGAAGTCAACAGATGGCAAATTGTCCACAGGCATGTCCTTTGTCTGCCAGAGCTCTTGCTTCAACAATTCGTCGTAGCCCTTGAGTTTAGCAGCAACAGGAATCAACCGAGGGTTGTAAGAGTGCACAAACAACCATTCAAAGTCGTACTCACTGGCGTGGTCATCCTGGGACCAGGTGATTCTCAACTTGTCGCCAACGTCGACCTTGGTTGGAGCGACCTTGGGATCAATCAGTGCCGAGTTGAGGAGGCGCTGCTTGGTGGCAGGGTAGTAGCAAAGGTCACAATGGCAGTTGTCGCGCAACCAGATGTTGTGGAAGCTCGAGGTCTGGCCGTCGGCCCATTCGACAACGAGCTGGTCGGCGTTGTTGGAGGTGTTCTTGATCAGTGGCATGTTAATTGTTTTTCCCCACAGGAATTTGCTAAGTTATATACAAAAGTGGAAGCGCATTCCGAGATGCAAAAGGAAAGTGAGAGAGAGTAAATGAAGATAACGAGAAAAGGAGATAAAGATGAGATGGAATAGAGAGGGAATAGATAGAGAACAGAGATGTAATAGAGAAAGGATAGAGAAGGGATAAGAGGAATAGAGAAAGAATGGAGTAGGAGTTAGAATAAGTATTGCAATATTCTCTAAAACCATTGACGTCATAGTATCAGTAAATACCTTACATCAAACCTGATGTGATTTATACATCTCCTAAACCTACCATCAAGTAGCTCAAATCAGCTACTCCAAGTTAGCAAATCCAGAGCTCATCCAAAGCTCATCCAATTACGTGCCTTGATTCCGGAACACTTTTCTTGATTCGATCTGCTCACGACATGTTCCTTGCGACATTCTGCGACGTTATCTTGCTTCCGACATTGCCTGACTGAAATATCTGCGACATTACAATTCCCATCTTATCGACCCCCTACGATAACCCCTTTGCACCACCGCCACATATGACTGCGGACACTATGGAATCGCCGTCTGCGGGTCTGCAAATTGCCACGCCCCTGGCCGCGGCACTGCTACTGCCCCCACTGCTGTGTTGTGGGCTGAATCTCACCGACCTGTCGTTGCAGCCAGATTGGGTCTCGATGGATATTGACAACTTTAGCAAATCCTTCTACAACAGCGATGAACAGCCATTGAGCGAGCACATCAAGACTCTCAAGGAACGCGCGTTGCTCTCAGCCTTATCTAAAGGCGCTACTACCAAAGTGCTTCGAGAATACCTGCGCACAACAAACGGGTTGATCAACAACGCCATCCGGATAAAAGTGTGGTCCCTTCTCTTGGGCATCAACTCAGACAAGTCCTCCCTTCACAAGCACTTTCTCGAGGACTTGGAAGCCGCGGATCTTCCGCCCCACAGAGACGAAGATCAGGTCAAGTTAGATATACAGCGGTCCTTCTCGGTGCTATCTACGATTCCCGGGGAACATTCCTACACAATGATGTTTCTGCGCGCAGACATCGACAGGCTCAAGAAGAGCTTGTTACACTTGGTGACGCGTATATTGCGCAAGTTTCCAACACTCAATTACTACCAAGGGTACCACGACGTTGCGGGCATCGTTCTCCTTGTGGCTGGGGAGGAAGATACCTCACTGGCTTTCGACCTTTTAGAAAAGATCACCTTGCTTCACTTGCGCGACTTTATGATCTGCGACATAAATCTCCTGGTCAACCACTTGCGACTTATACCCGCACTCTTGGAGATTGTGGATACAGATCTCTTCGACTTGGTGAAGCTGGTCAACAACGCGTTCGTATACGACTACAATTTCTACCAGGGGTTGTCGTCAATCTTGACGCAGTTCAGCCACGATATCCAGCACCTCCCCCATATCTTGGTGATTTGGGACTTTGTGTTGAGCTACGACTCAGTGGTGGCGAATGTGTACATCTACGTTGCGGCGCTCGTCTACTATAAACAACGCATTCTCGATGGTTTGGGTGTCGCAGACGTCACTTTGGCCGATCGTGATGCCGTTCACACCCTTATTTCGCCGGCCCTGTTGTTTGCACAACTCACCGATACCGATGTGGTGAAGGTGCTCAACAAGGCACGACTCTTGATAGAAACGGTTCCTCTTACAGACCTTCCTCTGGAGACCTTCGCTACGTGGTTCGGTGACTTTAACAAGTCGTCAGTTCTTATGAACACTTCGAATATCTCGGGGCCTACATTACGAGATACCATTGAGGATGATTTGGCAACGGTAATGAAGTCCCAAGAGACTGAGATTGCCCGTCAGGGTGAACACGAGCGCGAGCTACAGGACAAGTACTTGCAACAACAAGAGTACTACTCCGAGTATGACTCTTCCAACAACCCGCTGCTTTCGTCGTCCTTGAGCATCACCTCAAACTTGACCTCGAGCTTCAGCTCGTCCGAGCTTTTCAAGAAGCTCTTCAAGGCCGATGCTCCGACTGAGAACGACAAGAAGCGTGTGGTGAAACGTAACACAAAGACCAGTCTTTTGAAGATCAGCATCACAGTGGGTTTTGTGGGTATACTCCTCCACTCCGTGATAGTGAAGGCGTATCCGAACTTCTACAACGTGAGCGTGGTGAAGTACGTTTTGGAGCCTCTTTGGAAACTCACGAATGTTGGCAAAGAAATCGGCGAGGCCGGCGCGTCGTACGCAGGAGAAATCGCAAGCGAACTCTCGACTGGTTTGGGCGACGCTTACAAGAATGTGGAGTCGCATATCGTGCAAACTGCACACATTAGCCAGGTCGGAATAGGGAGTTTGAGAAGTACAGTCTTGGGAATGACCAGTTAGGGAAGAACTGGATAACACCTTCGGGATAGCAGGATACACCTTCGGGATTACAAGAATACCTTAGTGATAACAAGAATACCTGGATAACACCTTCGGGATAGCAGGATACCTTACGGATAACAAGAATGCCTAACACCTTTGGGATAGCAGGATACCTTCGGGATAACCTTCGGGATAACAAGACGTTCTCACACAAGAACTAAGAACAGCCAGCGAACACTGTCTGTTGGATTTTCATTTCTTCAATAGTATTATTAGACGTATTGATATGTAGAGAAATCAGGACTTTACAAATTGAATTATCCTCATACTATTACAAATGTGGTTGAGATATAAACATCAATCATGATTCTACTCATTTTCCACCAACCTTTCGATTTTCACTCCAATTTTCATTTTCCACCTACCTTTCGATTGTCCTCACAAAACTTCTTCGCTTAGAAATCCGTTACTCATTCTCCTCACGGACTTCTTCATTTGGAAATCCGTCACTATCTCACTTCTTCGCTTCGCTCAGAAATTCGTTCATCCCCTTTCCTTATCATTTTCAAAATCAATCTCGTACACCAACACCGAATCCGTGTACGCCGACTGTCCCCATCCCCTGTTTCCGCTTGCTGATATCATGAAGCGTCCGGTATCGTCAACATGGAGCATACTAAGTATACCTCCCTGGTGGCCCGGGATAATCAAGAACGGCGTTGCCTGCTTCTTCGCCAGTCCCAGTGGCTTGCTACTGGTAGCCGACGGGTCCTCGTACAAGTTCAAGTTATAGAGTCTGATGTTGTCGTTGGAACCACACAATAAGAAGTCTCCGTTTGGCATCGTTGACAACGCACTGACGGGACCCGAAATCTTGGGGAATGTAAGAGTCTTAGTGACGTTTGGCACGCGGTGGTGGTCCTTCAGCTGCTTGTGTGGCATCCGCACTGAGAATTCTTCCACAATGCTATTTCTTCTGCCCACGTAGATCAAATTCCCATCGTTGGACCATGTCGACGACATACACCATGGTGGAACACCTTCGGTAACACCCAACCGTATCACAGGACTTGCTACACGCACGTCCCATATGCAAACTGCACCGTCTATACTCGAGCTCATGAAGATCTGCTCATTTGGTAACAGTTTTGAAGATGTTGATGATGGTTGTGCAACCTTATCTTGTTGTTCTTGTTGCTTCTGTTGACCCTCACCTTCGTCCTCGCTATCCCCAAACAACGAGTCCACGTCACTATCTGGATTCTCTGTGGAGTCTGAGTACACGAGATCTGAAAGTCCCAGTGGTCTATATTGTATGTTTGATATTTGACCAGTGCACTTGTCGAAAAACTGGGAGACTTTACCGGAGTTCAAGTCCCACATTCGAATGGTCTTGTCCCAGGATCCCGACAAGAACTTGTCCTGGCTGCTGTTGAGCTTGAGCACAGACACGGTGTCTGAGTGCCCGGACTTCAGTAACTTCGCGTCTTTAAAGTAGTGGTGAATTGCACCTTCGTTATATCTCATAGTGTATAAAGATATACCACCACTCTGCAAACCTGAGAGACACCAGAGTCCGTTCTTCTCGGCATCAAGAGAATACACGGGATTGGTTTTGGGCTCATAGTTGACAGAACCGGTGATAAAGTCACTAGGCTTGAGTTTAGGGTTTTCCTTCATAAGCTGCGATTCCGTGAGAGGCTGTTCATTTTCCCAGTACGAAACAATCACACCAGCTTTAGTCACCGAGTCAACCAAGTTGTGCTTCTGTGCCATAGTCAACGGAGACTTTCCTTGGATCGACGAAATGAAGTCGTATTTACGAATGAATCCATCCTCTCCTCCGGTCAAGATCCACTTGGGGCCCTCTGTGAATGCAAACGCATGGCATTGGCCAGCGTACGGTATAGCAACCGAAGGTATTATATCGAATCCAGTGGCTGCGCGCGCTTTATTTATAGCTTGTTCGCGAAATGAGAGCTTGGACTCTTGTGGTGGTCTTGTTGTTTCTTGGATGGTTTTACCATTTTCTTGAGATACATCCTTTACTTGTTCATTGTCCTCCTCTTCATCATCTTCATCTTCCTCGTCCTCGCCATCCTCTTCGTCTTCTTCTTCCTCCTCTTCGCCATCGTCGTCGCCATCGTCGTCGTTGTCTTCGTTATCGTTTTCCTCGTTGTCGTTGTCACCACCATCATCGTCGGCTTCCTCGTTGTCGTCCATGTTTTCGTCCTCGTCCTGGTCGGGCTCTTGCTGCAGCTGCATCAATTCGTCCTCAGGGAGGTCGTCCATCATCTCGTCGTCCTGGACGTTGAACAAGTCATCTTGTTCTACAGAAGTCATGGTTGAAAATAAATAAAAAAGGTTCAGATAAAGTGATAAAAGGTGGTAAAGTGATGGTAACAAAAAAGTGAAGTGATAGTGATGAAAAAGTGAAGAAGTGATAGTTATGAATAAGTGAAGAAGTGATCGTAATGAAAAAGCGAAAAAGCGGAATTTCCATCGTGGGTGCTCTACACTCTACTCCTTCTCCTCTACATCTAAAATACAGTCGATCAATTTATATTCATATAAACGCTTACTCGTAGATCCAACCGTGCAAAGCTGGCTTGTAGTCCATCAACTCCTCCTTCTTGAACCACAAACCAATCTCCTTGTTGGCGGACTCAACAGAGTCGGAACCGTGGCAGACGTTTCTACCCATGTCGACAGCGAAGTCACCTCTGATGGTACCTGGAGCAGACTGCAATGGGTTGGTGGCACCCAAGATAGCTCTACCCTGCTTGACGACGTCCTTACCCTCCCAGACGGTGGCCAAGACTGGACCAGACAACATGTAGGACAACAACGATGGGAAGAAAGGCTTGGACTGCAAGTCATCGTAGTGCTCTCTCAACAAAGCCTCAGTTGGGTTGGTCAACTTAATGGCAACCAACTTGTAACCTCTGTTCTCGAATCTGGAGAGGATAGAGGCAATCAATCCTCTCTGGACACCATCTGGCTTGATAGCAATGAAAGTTCTTTCGGTAGACATTGTTGAGTATATGTTCTGTGATGGAAAAAATTCGTGGCGATTGGGCAATTTATATGGACGGCCTGAAAAGTATGAAATTTTTTTTGTGTTCAAAACTACTTTGGCGAGAACACGGGGGAGCTGTAACAAGTAAAGGTAGATTGAAGGTGTATTGAACCAGTCAATATGGAGGTGAATAATTGATATGGAGAGGAGGACTGGTATGAATAGGAGGATGTAATTGTGATCGATGGTAGTGTTCAAGTGGGGGAGGCTTTTGCAACCGAAGAAGGTGATGGAAGAAATGGTTAGGAAGAATAGGAAGAAGTAGGAAGAAGTGGGAAGAAGTAGGAAGAAGTGGTTAGGTAGGAAGAAATGGTAAGGAAGAAATGGTTAGGATGTAGGAAGAAATGGTAAGGAGAAATAAGGAGGATTATGAAAGAAGTTATATGGATTAGGGGAGTTGTTCTAGTTGTGTTATATTATGCTCTAAAACTCTTGTGATCTTTTATGTGCCCTCATCTTCATATAAACGTAATTTCGTCGAACTAAAACTCCAATTAATCCTCCAGTTTTTCCATAGTTTTTTAGAAATTGGCAAATTTTTTCCAAAATCAAGAAAATGGTTTGATCTGAACCTCAGGAGCTACCAGTAGTACAGTTAATTACAGTATCAAATTAAAGTATCCAATTACAATATCCAATTACAATATCCAATTACAATATCAAATTTCAGTATCTAATTACATTATTACGTATCTTCCTGTTTATCATTACTTCTTCATATCCATTTCCCCAATATTCCTTCCCCTAAGCCTCCCTTCGTTCTTTTCTTCCTTCCCTCCTGATTTCTTCCTTCGTCCCTCTTCCTCCAATCCAGATTAACGCTCCACATCCACCCCATCATCAGATCATCCACTATTTCAGGTCTTGCTGTACATGACACAAAACCAAAGCAGAATTGCATCAGATTATGCTTGCTGAAAATTGCACGAAATTCACCTGAACGAACCCACGAGTGTCCACGGCTGCCCACGGTCATAGTCCACTTCCGTCTATGTCATCTACGGCCTTGAATCCACTTCTCCTTTTGGTTTACTGTTGCGCGTTACCTCGTAAAGCTTATTTCACACATTATTCCTTTTTGCTTCTAATTGTGTGATAATCAACCCTCCTCAACGCTTTTGGTGCTGCAAGTATAGTTGACGTTGCAAAAATTCGCGGCACTTTCTCATAACCTTCTCCTGTTCTTTTCTGTCAGTCGCGTTCGATGGTGGGGCAATCGCGACCATACCGTCCCAACCGTGGAGTGGCTCGCTATTTTCGCATTCTATTGTTATCCGTGCCCAAATTGCGTGAATGTTGCACTTTGAAATTCCAGCCCGGTTGTAAGGTGGCACGGGGTATCCAAAGCTTAAACGGATCTATAAAAAGTAGGCGGCTTTAGACGCGTTTCAGTATCATCATCGTGTAGGAACCCTCCTCATAGGCCTCAGATGAGCTCGTAGACCCCTTGCGACCACAAGGAACTTTTTCACGGACACAAAGCCTACACCGCCTCTTGCTCTGCCTGGTTCCAACACGATTTGCAGGAAGTGTTTGTGGAAAAAAACGCGAACAATTCCAAAACAAAACAATCGCCCAAACGGTCCATAGGAAAATCTGAGTAGGGAAAAAAAAACCTATAAACAAATCAGGCCAAGTGTATACCATCTCCACAGGGTACACACACAAGCATAGACAGTGTCTGAACCACAGCATACAGCATACAAGCATACAGAGCATCCCAGATACTGAGGATACTCCAAAAGGATAACAATAAGGGTCAACAGTTTAGATAGCTGGATAGATTAGCTATAGTTGATCTGATTAATAAGGCTGTTGAATTGAAACAGTTTGTTAGTCTGTTGGTATAGTCCGTTGATAGAGTCTGTTGATATCAGTTGATATAACCCGTATCAGTACATCTACAGTCAGTTGATATCAGATTAAGTCGTTGCCTCACATTCATCTCTATGACATGACTACCCTCGTGCAACAACAATCACACACACTGCTGTACGAGTACCCTTCGGAGTACTCGTCGTCAATGAATCTCGACAAGGTCGTGCAGCTGGTGACAAACGCCACCAAGCGGTTGTCGCAGATTCTGACAAACACCAACAACTCAAATAAGAAGCGGAAATCACAGAACAAGATCGGGCCATGGAAGCTTGGGCGCACGCTCGGACGTGGGTCCACGGGCCGCGTGCGGTTAGCCAAGAACATCAACACAGGTCAGTTGGCCGCTGTTAAGATTGTGCCCAAACTGAACTTCAAGATGTTGGAGAACCCCAAGTACAAGTACCCGCAAACCACAGAAAACAAGGACCGTCTACCGTATGGAATCGAGCGTGAGATCATCATTATGAAGTTGATCTCGCACCAGAACATCATGGCGCTCTACGACGTGTGGGAGAATAAGAACGACTTGTACTTGATTTTGGAGTACATTGAGGGCGGAGAGTTGTTTGACTATTTGATCAAGCGCGGACGTCTCCAGGAATTCGAGGCCATCAATTACTTCAAGCAGATCATCAATGGTATCAGCTACTTGCATCAATTTAACATCTGCCACAGGGATCTCAAACCTGAAAACCTCCTTCTTGACAATAAGAAAAGCATCAAGATTGCCGACTTTGGCATGGCTGCATTAGAGATCCGCGAAAAATTACTCGAAACGTCATGTGGTCTGCCACATTACGCGAGTCCGGAAATTGTCGCGGGTAAAACTTACCATGGTGCCCCATCAGATATCTGGTCGTGCGGTATTATTCTCTTTGCCTTGCTCACGGGCCATCTCCCATTCGACCACGAAAACGTGCGCGTCTTGCTCTTGAAGGTCCAGAGTGGAAAATTCACCATGCCCCCCGACTTATCGTGGGAGGCCAAGGACTTGATCAGTAAGATGTTGATGGTGGACCCAAGCAAGAGAATCACCATAGACAAGATTCTCACACACCCACTTCTCACCAAATACCCGGAACCAAGTGGAGGAGCTTCGGGCTCTGAACTTGACTTCCGTAACTTGTGCATTCACCCCATCGATCTGGAAGCCAAAATCGACAGAGAGATCTTGAAGAACTTGCTGGTTCTTTTCCATAATTGTGATGAAAAGACCATCATTGCAAAATTGACCTCACTGGTCAACTGTCCAGAGAAGATGTTCTACTACTTGTTGATGAAGTACAGAAATGAGCATGCAAATGCCCCCTCGGAATCAGCACGCCTGCTTCCTCGTTCAGCATCGATTGTGAAGACCACTGTGTACGATGAAGTCACTGGCGAATCGAGGACAACCATTCAAACCATCCCGAACTCGAGCTCTTCACTCTCGCTGAGATCACTCAAGAAGTCTGTGTCACAGCGGTCCCTCAAAAAGACTGCAAGCAGCAAGGTCTTGGCCAATATCACCAATACCGCGCTGCCAAGTCTGTCGCGTAACTTCAAGGCACTGAACTCGTTCAATAAAAAGAAAGTTTACTCGAGAAACAGCTCCCAGAGGTCGTTGACCAATGGCTCGCAAAGGTCGTTGAACAGAGGCTCGCCTACAAAGAGCCGTCCTCCCAAGCAAAGCCCACCAACTGCCGATGATCAACCTAAGAAGATCACAAGGAAGTTGACTGGCTTGCTTGATTTGGACGAATTGGGAGCTATAACAACGGATGTGAAGAAGGAAGAAGAGTATGAGAAAATGGACGTGAAACAGGAACACGAAGAAATTCCTGTAAAACCTGCAAAGTCCATCAAGGCTATCAATACCCTCAACACCACCCGTACTTCTGCACTGCCTTCGACTACACTCCTTCCTGAGAGCTTGCTGAAGAGAAAGGTCCACCCAGATACACAGTTAGACGGCAAAAAGGGTAAGTCGTTGCTCAACTTCGAGAAGATCATCGATGAAACATTCAAGGAAGACGCGCTTTTGTCAAGTTCATCAAAACGTCCAGAGAAAATCAAGTCGCCACATGACCTCCGTGCACACGAGCGCCAGTTGGCTGCCAAGGTGCACGAAAAGAACGAGGAGCGCGAGCGCTTACTCAAGAAGCAGGAGGAGCTCGAGAGACTCAAGCGGTTGAAGGAGCAGGCACTTAAGGAAGCCGAGGAGCGTGAAATTGCTGAGCAAGAGGCCAAGAAGGTGGAATTGCGTCGTAGACAATCGGTTCTTTTACAGGAAAGACAACGTGCAGCAATGGAGAAACTCCAGAGCGGGTCGTTGAACGACTCCGACGTTGCTGTGGAGCGCAGGTTTGCGACCGAGCCAGTGAGACCATCATTGGATCCCCGCAACTCGCCGTTGTTGCGTGCAAAGACATTGTCTCTGAGCAACGCACGCTTCCAAAGGAATAGCAATGCTTCGAAAGTGTTGAATCAGTTGGGAATTCAATCTGCACCGACCCCTAGACGTCTCAGCAGCAATCTCAAGACATCGAGTTCTAAGAACTTGTCAAGCTATGCTATGGCCGATGTCAAGGACCTTACCTTGGACGATTTCAACTCCAAGGAGGATGGTGACATCACAAGAAACAGCTCTTTTGGATACCGCGCATTGTCTGGATATGCAGATGGTTCCCATTTGTCTATTGCTGAGGACGATCCTGAGGAAACTAGATTGGAGAGTGAGGACACTAGACTTGAGAGTGACATGGATGAAACTAGACTCGACAGTGATGACGAGACCAGACTTGATGCAACTGAACTTGAAGAAACACGTATCGGTAACATCACTGAACTTGATGAAACAAGAAGCAACATCACGCGCAACGACGGTATGATTCCAAACCCACACTTTTCACGCTTTTCATTTGGCGGACTCCTCAACCAGGGCACTAACGAGGCTGGTGATCTCGCTATCATGCAGTCCTTGCAGTCGACCTCTGGTACAGTCGTGAGACGTTCTCAGACGAAGAACTCCAAGAGGGGCGGTACTATTGGTTTGGGCATTTCCGACAACAGCTCCACTATCAACAGATCGAACAGTGAGGTTTCGAGGTCTATTTCCGATAGCAAGTCGGAGAAGCAAAGAAATGCATCGAAGAGTACAAGATACACTTCGGAGAGCACTGTTCGCAACGACAGCGACGAGGACTACCGTGCGATTGCGGACGTGTACGTTGATGTTGACACTGATGACACTGTGTTAGAGGAGCCTGATATCAACACAACTAAGATGTCGGCAGCCACTTTTGGCGATGTGGAGTACTCCAACTACGACCTTCACATTGCTGATGTGGGGAAGATGAACACCACTAGACCAAGCATTGTTGAGAACAACTCAAATGAGTCGTTGAGTGAACAGAAAGAGCTTCCAGAAGAACCCAAGAGATTCTCAGAGCCTCAAAGATTCTCAGCAGGTGAGAGACTCTCTACTGCCAGCAGACTTTCTATTGCAAGTAAGCGGTCTGCAGCAGAGAGGCAGCCAGAGAGAGTATCGAATGTGAGCAGACACTCCACAGAGAAATTGTCAACGATCAGCAGGCGGTCGTCAGATAGACTTTCCACTTCAAATGGTAGCAAGCTCTACAAGAGTCCTACTGGCGACAGACTCTCGAAGGCACTCAACGAAGAAGATGAGAGTAAGACCCAAGAAGCTCGTAAAGAGAAGCGTAAGAGCACGAATGCCGACATCTCGAGAAACTTTGAGATTTTGGACTCGCTGTCGATCATGGAAGAACGGTCCAAGATGCACCACACTCCAAAGAGTGCTGTGATTGCCGATGACGCTGAAATCCTCGACGATGGTTTTGAGGATGTGGAAGAAGAGCCTGTGAAGAAGCCAGAACCACCTTCTGGGGTGTTCAGAAAGTTTAGCTTGAAAGCCAAGAGAGAAGCTCCTCGTGCGCCAGTCGAAGAGGCAGCTCCTGCTAAAACAAAGAGGTTTTCAAGATTGTCAACTGTTTCCAAGCCAGAGTCTGAAACCACACGCAAGAGCAACTGGTTCAAGAAATTCTTCCTGGCGATCTCGTCTCCAAGTACAAGGGCCAAGGACGAAGAGGTCAACTCCAAGTCCACTAAAGTTATAGATTCGCCATTGTTAGCCGCAGACTTGATCCGCACGATCAAGGTGCACTTGGAGTTGAAGAAGATGGAGGGCACAATCACATCTGTGGATATCGATGAGGAGTTTGGGTTGTTCAGTGGTATCATTCCTTCCAAGTTTGCTCACGGCAAGAAGTTGAAGTTCAAGATCGAGATCATCGATTTGATCAACTCGTCGTCGTTACACTTGATGAAGGTCAAGGGAAGCGACAAGGGCTTCAAGAACTTGGAGAGCATTATCAGTTACGTGGTGAAGAACGAGGAAAATGCAAGGTCTACCAGAAAGAAATAGGAAGACAGTATAATAGAAGGAAATTTAGGGAAGTGTAGAAACGACAAAAGTATGTAGTCTAGATGTGAAGGATAGGTTAAATGCCATCGATACATCGTTACTGTTGCAATCTAGCTTGGTCAATGATTTATCGTTGCTATCTATCAAATCCATTACAATCATACGACAATCCATAATTCATTACATCTATACACTTATTGTCAATTCAACTTCTCAACGCTTTTAATCTCTCGGCCAACCTGTCTTCCTTCTCCTCAGTCATGTTGCTAACTGGTGGAGCGGAAATCTCCACCTTGGTTTCGTTCAAGCTCTGCTTCATCTCGATACCAGCCTCGTCAGCGACCTGGCTCAACAATTCATCGACATCCTCTTGAGGAGTGGTCAACGCATTGACACTGTTTGTGGTGGATTCGTAGTAATTGGTGGAAGCGTCCAAGTCCTCGAATTGGTTCTCGAACTTGTCCATCACCAACGAAATGTGCTCCAAGTTCATGGTCTGCAAAGCCTTGTCCATACCCCGTATCACCTGCGTCATGTTACCAGTAACAGACCGCATGGTCACGGCGGTCTGAACACGCAGCGCAACCGCATCGATTCTAGACCCAAGACGGAGCAAGTTGATTCTCTCATTTGCCTTCCTGATGGCGTTCTGAGCATACAACTGTGCAATATCGTTGTTGCCTTGCATCAAAGCCTTCTTGATCTTGGCCTTCTCTTGGAGCTCCTCCTTAGCAGCCTTCAGAGCCTGCCTGTTGAGCTGCTTTGCGGTGAATTTCAACTGAAATAATGATTGTTCCAACCCAGACATCGTTGAATTTCCTAGATCTCCTATCTGAACTTTTTCTGTGATTGTCACCCGCGCACGTGACTCCATGGAAACGTTTTTCATTGTGATGCAATTAAATCAACCACAACCACATGTGCACTCACAACATTCCTGGTGTCCAGCACCTTAGCTCGGAGCTCCAGGTCGCCTACAAGGACCCAATGCACCCGGCCAACGTCATTTGCGAATTGTGCAGGCTTTTTTACGACAACAATTGGGTTACAGGTACCGGTGGAGGTATTTCTATTCGTGATCAAGACACTATTTATATTGCTCCCAGTGGAGTTCAAAAGGAGCGCATTCAACCATGGGAGATGTTTGTTGTTAAGCTCCCCGAATTGAAGATCTTGCAAACTCCAAACGACTGTCCAGAAGAGTTGACCAAGTTGTACAAGTACAAACAGTCTGCTTGTACACCACTTTTTGTGAGCTGCTATACTTTGAGGGATGCCGGAGCATGTATCCACACTCATTCGCAGCTGGCTGTGATGATCACGTTGATCCAGGAGCAGACTAGTAACCCCGATGAGTTCCGTATTAGCGGGATCGAGCAGATCAAGGCGTTGCCCAGACTCCAATACAACGAGGAGACCAAGAAGGTTGAGAAGGTCGGGAGTATGGAGAATTACGAGGAATTGGTCATTCCAATCATCGAAAACACTCCACACGAAGAGGATTTAGTCGACACCCTCGAAAAGGCTATCAAGAACTATCCCGGTACTTCTGCCGTGTTGGTGAGAAGACATGGAATTTACGTCTGGGGCGAGACAATCTGGAAGGCTAAGGTTTACAACGAGGCTCTTGATTATTTGTTGGAATTGGCTGTTAAAATGCACCATGCTGGTATTCCTGTTGTCAGGGAATTGAAATAGCGCCAATGATAGATGAAGATAATGTGTAGGTTGTATGCTTATGAATACTAGTAAATGGCAGTAGATATTGTGTGAATATGGGTTGTTTTTGGTGAGTATGGTGGTGTTAGTGATGATGTGATGATAATATTGCTGAATATGTTGGTGCTAATGAGATCTATTGGTAAAGTGGTGCTGTACTGCGGTTGAGCTTGGTAATAACGCTGAACTTCATAGAGTGAACTGATTCTATTCATCCTAACAGTCTCTTTTTCGTTCATCCTGACAGTCTCTTTTTCGTTCATCCTGATAGTCTCTTTTTCGTTCACCCTGATAGTCTCTTCTTCGTTTTCTCAGTTCTTTGTTGTCTTCAATGGTTGCCCTCTCACTTTCAGCCAATCTACCTTCTCATCTATGGCCTCATCGATTTCTCCCACACACACGACATTGCCTCCTCGCATCACATATAGACCCATTGGAATATCCTGATTCTCCTCTTCCTCGTCAAGTTCTATTATACGTTCGATGCAGTCACTGAGTATCACGTTCGTCAGTTTGTCATACCCTTGTAGTACTCCTTCAAAAAGTCTCGCATCTGTAGTGATGATTCGCACTCGTTCTGTTCCAGTTAGTATCTTCTCATGAATCAATGCATCGGTGTACTTACTATGTAAAAATGCTTGTAGATCTGACATTTGTGTTGTGTATTGGTTGAAGATTTGTTTGTAGATGAGAAGTTCGCACACACGATTTTTTTGTTGCAAATCATGGGGGACGACGACGACACCGAATACTCCAGCGAAATTGAAAGCTTCTTTTCAACAAATAATGCTCTGAATACTAGTACTGGGGAACTGATATCCAAACCGAAGACCTCGGACAAAGAATGCTTGATTGAATGGGCATCCCGGCTTGAACTTGAATCAATCACGCTAAAAAAGGCATTTCAAGAAGAAGTGAAACAGATTGCTCTGGAGTATGAAAGCAGATCCGACGCTATAGCTACGAGGATTAACACCAAGATGGACTTGATTGAAGAGAAGTTGAGCGTATTGTACTCGGATATTTCGAAAGCATTGGAGAAGCGAAGTACTGTGGAATCACAAAACTTGAACAACCTAAAAGAGGAAATCCACAAGATCTCTAACGCTACACGAATAGGGAACGGCCATAATAAGAGAATTTTGAGCGTTGAAAAGAAAGTCGATGAAATGCGACAGATGGTATTGAATACCACAAGCGATTCGCTAATAAAGGAGAACAATAAAGCACTAAATGACATCAAAGAGTTCCTAAGACTTTTACTACCTCGAATTATTCGCTTGGAACAGTCATGCTCCGCGATGGAAAAGGCTTCTCAAAAGAGAAACTACGATGAAATCGAAGAGCGTGCCATCACCCAGAAACAACCATCGCCAGCTCCAATTACCCAAATACTCGAAAACGGTTTATTGGAATCACGTGATAGATATAATGAGTCAGTCACACCTTTACCGTCATCGCCGAAGGATGAGTACTATTACTCACCACAGACGCAAAAGAAAAGGCGGATGTGACATGGAAACATTGTGCCATTAAGAGAAAGAAAAATTTTCGGTTGCAGAAACGGTTTCCTTTTGGGGTTGAGCGCGCTGTTGCCTACCAAAAAAGGTTGAAATTCAAGAGATGAGGTCTGGAGTACAAAGAACATTGGCCCACGTCATTTTTCTTAAGTATGTGGTTCGAGACAGAAATTATGACTCATTCTGACGATTCGCCTTTCGAAATTTAAAAATGACTGGAATCCGCCGGTCTTCTCTTTAAGTTTCCCTTGCAGACGGTGGCATCATGTAAGATTCTCTTGTAAATCCGGGCCTTTATAAACTCTACATTTCCCAATGTGTTGCACCTCACGGTATTATGGGCAAAGAAGAGATCAAAAGCGGAAGCTCGTCCATAAACGAGATCAATAACTTAAGGAGTGGAGCTTCAAGCTCGCCCTACAACACTGAAAGCACTGGCGAAAATGCAGGCTTGTGGACTTCTTTCAAGGATTCCTTCAAGCCAGCCATCGAAGAGAAGACATACACTCATGTCGATGTGGAGAATAAGGAGGGCATGTCCAGAATGGACAGAATCAATGCAAATGCTGCCAACTCAAACTTGGCCAGAAAGTTGAAAAATAGACACTTGCAAATGATCGCCATCGGTCTGAGTATCGGTTCCGGATTATTTGTCGGTTCGGGTAATGCATTGAGAACAGGAGGTCCTGCAGGTATCATGATTGGCTGGGCTTTGACAGCAACCGGAGTTTATGCCACAATGCAGGGGTTGGGAGAGTTGTCGATTACATTCCCAGTTAGTGGAAGTTTCAACTTGTTTGCATCTAGATTCATTGAACCGGCTATTGGTTTTGCCGTCGGTTGGAACTACTTTTTGCAGTTCTACGTCTTGTTACCTTTGGAGTTAGTTGCGGGAGCAATCACTATTCAGTATTGGACCACTTCGATAAATCCGGATGTTTTTGTGGCAATTTTATGGGTTGCAATTTTGATCATTACCTTATTGGGAGTGAAAGGATATGGTGAAATGGAGTTTTTCTTTTCGCTTGTCAAGGTCGTTGCAGTTGTTGGATTCCTCATTTTAAGTATCGTCTTGATTGCAGGTGGAGGTCCTAGCCACGATTTCATTGGCGGAAGAAACTGGAGAAATCCAGGAGCCTTTGCCAACGGATTTAAAGGTGTTTGCTCTGTCTTTGTTACTGCAGCCTTCAGTTTCGGAGGTACTGAGATGATTGGTTTGACAGCTGCTGAAACTAAGAACCCTTCTAAGACCTTGCCGAAAGCTATTAAGCAGGTTTTCTGGAGAATTTGCATTTTTTACTTGGGTTCCTTAGTGATGGTCGGTACACTTGTTTCGTATGCCGACCCTAGATTGATGGGCTCTGGTGCTTCTACCTCATCATCCTCTCCTTTCGTCATTGCAATCGTCAACGGTGGTATCAAGGGATTGCCAAGCGTGATGAATGCCGTCATCATGATTGCGGTTTTGTCTGTTGGTAATGCTTCTGTCTATGCTACTTCTAGATCGTTGAACTCTTTGGCAGAACAAGGAATGGCTCCAAAGTGGACTGGTTACGTTGACAGAGCCGGTCGTCCGTTGGTTGCCATTCTTCTCACTGATGCATTTGGATTGCTTGCCTTCATCGCTACAAGCGACCACAGAGATGACGTTTTCAACTGGTTGTTGGCTTTGTCAGGTCTCAGTTCTATCTTCACCTGGATTTCCATCAATGTCAGTCACATTCGTTTCAGAAGAGCTATGGCTTGTCAGAACAGATCCTTGGACGAGTTACCATACCGCTCTCAGGCCGGACTTTGGGGCTCTTTCTATGGTTTGGGATTGAACACTCTCGTTTTGGTGGTTCAGTTCTGGATCGCCCTTTTCCCAATCGGAGAGAAGCCAAATGCTTCTGCTTTCTTCCAGGTTTACCTTGGATTGCCAGTGACCCTTGCCTCTTGGCTCATTTACAAGGTGTTCTTGCTGTCGAACGACTGGAAGTTGTTCATCAGAGCCAAGGACATCGACGTGGACTCTGGAAGGGCGAATGTGGATTTGGAAGTCTTGAGACAAGACATTGCCGAGGAGAAGGCGAGAATTGCCGAGAAGCCATTCTACTACAGATGGTACAGCTTTTGGTGTTAGTCATATAATTTTGCATAATGGATATAATAATTGGTAATATGGTAGGAACGATCGAAGGGTGGACTTAAAAACTTGTATTTCGGTTGGAGTTAAAAACTCGTATTAGGTTTGGAGTTAAAAACTCGCATTATGGAGTTGGTTTTAACAAAGTGCTTGTTCCATCTTTTTGATTTGGCTGCGAAAAAAATTAAGCCCGATACGGGGGTCGAACCCGTAGCCTTTTGATATCCTATTTAAGAGTCAAACGCTCTACCGATTGAGCTAACCAGGCATTTCTTGAATATTAAACTTGTTGAAGCGGCTATATGCTGAACGCTCTCGCCAATTTAGTAGATTTTCTAATCATTGTTTCTGAAAGTTACTTCTTCAGACAACCTCAACTGCAACAGTGTAGTGATCCGCTTGATGGGGTTTTTTCCATAATGAGGACTCGGCCACCTAACAACCGACCAATTGACAAATATCCTCAAGCAAAATCCTCATGCCAAACAACAACGACTACAAACCTCAAGAGAACTCCTCAATGGTCAAAGGATATAAACATTAAAACCCCAAAAAAACAACCTTTGGTATCTAACGAAATCCTTACGTATTACACTTCACTTTCTAACTATGTTGATGTTAATCTTACAAACATTAAGGTAGCCCCTGACTTCCGCAGTGACATGTCTTTAGAGGCGAAAGAGGCAACGGTGGTTCCATTTATCCTTGCCCACATGGCGATTTATCATTATGAGAACAAAACCGTCTATCCTCGCTCTAAACAAGCTCGTAAACAGTTGAGATTAGCGGTCAACACTAATGACCCAATTGAAAAGCAATTGCAAGATCTAAATCGTTTACCAAATACCGATACATCCATTAAATTGCAGATTAACACCTGCGGCGAAATCAGTAGGGCAGAAAAGCAACGTTTACTTAAGCAGTTTGCAGCAGAGGCACTTCGTGAACTTGATGCCCAAATTTCTACAATGTATGAACGTCTTAAAGCTTGGGACAATTCCACTGACCCCGAACAAAAAACAGTTGAGGCAGGCAAAGAGTTGGGAATTCTTATGCTCCATTCCATTGGCGCGAGTCAGCGAATCATGGCGTGGGTTTATATCGCTAATTGTACAGTCATATTGGACAAAGCTTATTTCTTTCAACTCTTCTGTGAACCGACTTTGGATATTGTTGCACGACTCCGCTCACTTAATGTATACCAAAATGCCATCTCAAATGAGGTGTTATGTGAAACAGTTTTTGACATTCTATCAAAGACGACGTTTAAAGAAAACGGTAATCCAGCATCGTTCACTATTTCACCTAGTTATATCTCCCATCTCGATGGAGTTAACCGTCATCCTGTCGACCTTCACCAATTGAAGAAATTAGTTAAAACAGGCTATTCAGCTTATAAATAGGCACAAGTCATAGCTCCCCCTAAGGAAAAATTTCAATCTAACTTAACGTCTCCCACTAATAAAACTTCAACGCAGAACATTAAAAATGCTCGATGTACTTTCAACAGGGCCTAGGGAAGCTTCTGTGGAGTTTTTCATGTCTTATATACCTAAGGGTAGTTTCCTCCAATAGAATTAATCTATCAAAATAAAATGGGCACCATTCTACAAACATCTCCGGTTAACAGTCCAAGGATAAATGGACTAACAATCTCTCATTTTGAATTAAGACATCCAATTACGAGTCTGCTTTGCAAATGATGTTGAGTTTGATGGGCGAAATAGCCCCTATTCAACTATTAGAGGAGAATTTTTGGGTGCAAAAATGACTATCATCCTCTCAATTTCACTTGCACTTTGCAGGAGTAAGATCGAGCTTTGAATCTCTGCTGTAATACTTGTGCTAGTGGTAGTTGAAAGTCATAGACATGCTTAGGGGAAATATCATGGAAACTTATGCAAATCTCTCTGGCAAAACTTGAATTGTATTAGTATAAAGTCTTCATTGGTGGATGATTTTTGTAATACTGATAAGCCAGCTGCGGGGTTGTGTTTTCTTTTATAGTGGTCCAGTAATTCCCACCAATAACACGAAGCCACCACAAAATTAATTCTTGATAGTTGAGGGGATTGAGATCGCTGTCATATAGTACTGTGGTTGAGTATCTAAGCCTTTATCCCAGTTACCCTACCTTCCCCCTCTTCTGAGCGGCTGAAAGCACACCACAAAGTGCATCTATTTTGCGGGGTGTAAGGAAACATATTAAATCGTGATTATGATGTAATTATGCAGTGTCGGAGCTTCAGCAAGAAGCAATCAGTTAATCAAAGAACGATCTACAGCTCGTAACGATCTACAGCTCAGTAACATTAAATCCAATCAATTCATAACTTTTAAATACTTTTATCGTAACTCATAAACTATACTTGCGAAACTTTGTCGCAGCCATGCAACAGTAGCTCTTTAATCACGCCACACTCTAACGATAGCAAAACATTTGCCATCAGTGCTGTTCACACGCTTCCAACCCTTGTTGACAGGATGCGAAGTGATCTCCGCAACACGCTCGTCAATACGATCCTTAAACTCCGCTGCGGAGTGACAGTCGCAGTGGTTGTCAGTGGTCCACAATTCCCACTTTTCGTGGAAATTTATGGTTTCACCGTTGTGGTTGATCGAAATCGGGTCCAAGCCGTACTCACACTGCTTTTGTGGGGTGTCCTGGTTATTAGCAATGATCTTCATAGATCTAGGGATAGTTGATGCAGATGGAGGCAAACACATTGTTGAGATAAGTTATCTTGAGATAAGAAACGCAATTCAGAGATAAGATAGGCACCCCTTATAGATTTATATATGCTACCCCTCATCGCGGCCCGTGAAAACTTTTCCCACGTTTAAGCTTATGTTGTCACGCCCGAATTCGTCATTGCTCTGTCACGAGTTGCTGCAGCAAAAATTAGACTGAAAATATCCTGCATGTAAGTCCGAATTGTGGAGAGAACCGAGCCTTAACCGCGGTGTGAACCAATGGAAGGGTCTTTCAAAGAAAAAAAAAGCAATGACTGGAATTCCATCATGTGATCGGACTTCCATGTAAACAAAAGAAATAGTAGACCATATGTCAATTCGACTAACAGGCGTCGAAGGCGGAGTGTACCAGGTGCTAAATAGGAGACGAGTGGATGAAACCATGACAAGAAGTACCATAGAAGCATCCTTGGGTCCGTGTTTACGCAGAACAGCTTAATTTAAGATAATGCAGAGTCGTAATTTGTGTTATGTTGATCATCTAAAAAATTAAAAAAAGAAAGCCCGATACGGGGGTCGAACCCGTAGCCTTTTGATATCCTATTTAAGAGTCAAACGCTCTACCGATTGAGCTAACCAGGCTTCTTGTTGAAAATGAATATGACAGGAAACTTGAGGTTCAGAAATTCGAAAGACTTGAAACAAATTTTGATCTTGTTGGAATGTCTACCAATAGGTTTTACCAGGTTCTTGACCACTACTACTTAACGTTAGGCTACCACTAAAGGTGAACCTCAATTAGACTCTACTGATCTACATTTTTGTCAAGTTATATGCATTCTAAGTATATGCAATCATGCGTTGGGCCTAACGGATTGCCCATTTTTGATGCTGTTACCAATATGTGGTTTATCATCTGAGTAGATCTCAGAGTTTGGGGTCGATCCTGCAGGACCTTTGTTCCATGTCATAAGCGTATCATTCCGCGAAGCAACTTTAGGAGATGATGATGGTGGATTGCCTTTCAGTGGACTAGTGTCCAAGAACGTTTGCAATTCATCCGAATGTTCATGTGCAGTGATGAATGGCGATGAAGGCATGTTGACTACAGCACCCTTCTTGTTCAATCCTGCTTTAGGCACGTCCTTCTCATCCACAGGCGTCTTGCTGTCCTTGGGTGAATTCTCAGGGAATAACAGGTTGATCCAATCTTGCTGAGCCAATGGTGAAGACTTTGCAGATCCTCCTTGGAATGACTTCACAATCATGCTTTCAAACTCGTCCAAGTCCGCAACTGCGATGGGAGGACAGTTTTCCTTGTTTTCCTCGTCAATCATTACCGGGTCGCTAGTTGTCTGTCTTGTTCTCCTTTGTTCATCATCGTCATCTTCGTACAAATTGATCACCCTAGTGTTGCATTTTGTTGCAATCATAGGAGGAGTCACGCCTTGCTGGTCTGCAGGGATATCGATGTCAGTCAATGGGCCACCGTAATTGTTAATCTGGTTCATGAGATCATTTAGATCGTTGTAATTTGGTGTTTTACCCGAGTGAAGGTTATGCTGATTCTGCTGGTTTTGAATGACCTGGTTGATAGTAGATGGTGTGTGTGAAGGGGTCAAAAATTTGCCTTGCTTGGGCTGCACTGAAGGCAGCGATGCAAATTGGTTGGACTTTTTCTTAGCAACAGCTTGAAGAGTCGTCGTCTCTTCTTCCTTGCTTTTGATTTCCCTCTTGTATCTTTGCTGTTGGCAGTACTTCCGCACAACATGTGGAGGTCTCATAAAACCCTTGTTGCGGAAGAAGAGGTAGCAAGCATTACACAATGGTCCAAACATGCCGTCATAGTCTTCCTTGCGAAACTCCTTGGCTGTCAGCAAAACAAAGTAGTCCGCACTGAATTCTAATTCAAAGTAGCGCCACGATACCGAGATCTTGGTTGAACAGTTGCTGTTCACACACACGAGGCCATGGTGGCGAGGGAGCTTGGCTTTTGGAATGACGTGAATCTTCTTGCTGTCTAAGTCTTCCAAGTCAGGCAATGACTGGAAAGTATCATCTTGCTTTGATTCCTGAGGGTAAGGAGGTTGTTGAGGAGTGTATGGAGAGTACTCACCCTCGTCATCCTCTTCTTCAAAGTCATCTTCCTCGTCATCATTCTTTCCTCCGTTGTACTCACCATCTTCTGGGTCCAGCAGCACTTCGTTGATGGGAGAAGAGAAAATTGGCGCGTTGAGCATTGAACGCGTGCGCACGGCTCTTGTAGGCTGTGGGGGTGGCTGTCTCCAGTTCCTCTTGACTGGTTTATCGACAATCTTCTCCATCAAGAACGGAGCCAGCTTGAACCTATCTTGGATGCTTTTATCGAACTTTGGCACGCTCAGCCTGTCGTGATTTTTGATGGAATGCATAGGAGTGGGCTGGTTTGTGAACGACAGCGCGTTAGCAAACGATGGGAGGTTTGTAAATGCAGGGGGGAATATTGGCAATGACTTTGTCCTTGTTGCCTTTGCTGCGGCAACTGAAGTTGGTTTTGGTCTTTTGGAAGGGTACTGGTTTTCCATAGGACGCTTGTCTTTAACTACGCGTCGCAGGTTTTGAGAATGCTGAATATGCTGACTTTGCACGTTTTGGGTTTGAGCTTGGCTTTGCACTTGGCTTTGCGGAGCATGCTGTTGAGGTTTATCTGGACTGTCTTCAAGTTCTGTGACGTGCAACTGTAATCTAATTTCCAAGGTGAGGGCCGAACCTGAGGACTTATCTCCAAACAAATAACTTGTTGACAAGTTTTGGCAGATTCTACCAGGTACCAAGCATGTTTTGGACAGCAGCATGATGTTTGTGAGGTTACCATTGGAGACGAATGGCTCGTCAGGTTGCTCAGTAATGTCTTTGTAGTAAACAACATAATCTTCTTGGCCTAGTTTGAAGTTTTCAGGCAGTGTGGAGGTGATTTGCAGGACGCAATTCTTCAATTCGAACGCCCCCAAGGTTATCATCTCGGTTTCACCACCATTATTGAGCGGGATCTGGGCTACTTTGACAGGAAACAGTTGTTTTGACCGCGAAAGAAACACAGTAGGGTTGTTGTTGAAGGAATACAAGACCTTGACTTGCATCCGCTTGGTTTCCGGGTCGTCACTCATAGCAACTGGATACGTAAAAAGTAGTAAGAAAAAAAAACAAATCTACCGCTCGGATATTCTCATGCAAGACTTGTGGGATGAAGGTTCGTTAGATTTTTTGCGTGTCGCGTTTTTATTTCACTTCAATACGAAAAAAGACGTGTTTGGGGAACAAACTAAGCAATGAAATTCTGACCCTGATGCCAGGTTTGTGATCGATGGATGTACCTTGTGGTATTATTAGATCTGAATAGACACCTCCTCGAGTCGATTACACTAATCTTTACGTGTTCTAACTTGACATCTATTTATGTATTCAGAGAATTCAAAGTGGTCATTCCTTTTTGAGGCCCGAACTTTAATCCCGCATGTTTTGTTGTTGCTACTCGACGACGATCGAATCGTGCGATCGCCGCCACTGCCCTGATTTACGGCCATCTTGCTCATTGACCAGCGCTGCTGTGTGCAGGATGACGGTTGCAAAACGCGAAAGATCAACAACGCGAAATAAAAAAGGTTAATAATGAATTATAATCGTGAGCAAGGTTATGATGGGTGAAACGAAAAGAAAAGGGAGATAGATAAAGGAAGAAACGATGATGAGAATGAAAACATATAAGGTAAAACGTAAGGCTACGTAAAAATGATGATAATTAGTATGGTGCTGATTTCTGAGCGATAGCGAAGAAATAGAGTTGGTGATGAAGCAGCAATTCTGAGCAATTCTGAGCAATTCTAAATGTAAATCTGTATTGTAGATTCGAATACCTCTATACTACTGTATTTGGAAACTTTACTGCTATATTTGGTACCTTCAATACTATTTGTTACTTCTGCTGCACTCAGTCGCTCACAACTATATTTGTTCGCCTTCAACTCTGTCAAATACTTCATTTTTAATACTACACAATTTGGACCTTACTAATGTTGTATTGGATACCTACTAAGTATATTGGTTCTATTGGGTACCTTCTATACTTTCTACGTTCCTAATTACCATCACATTTGTTGTCATCTTTTATCCTTTGTTCTATTTACAAGCTCTATTACCTAACTCAACCCCATTATCTCCCTAATCTCCTTAATATTCTTCTGAGCAATGTCTCTAGCTCTATCGTTACCCTCACTGCAAACCTTCTTCAAGTATCCCATGTCTGCTACAAGCTCCTCGTACTTCTCGCGCTTTGGTGCCAACGACTCCACCACCACGTCAGTCACATAGTCCTTCAACAGCTTGTGGTCTGGCAAGTCTTTAACATTCTCAAACGCCTCCTCGATCGAGGTGTCTGTGAGGCCAGCCACCATGCTCAACAAGTTGGCGATACCCGGTCTGTTCTCCGGGTCATAGGTGAGGGGACCTTGAATGGAATCCGTTACCAGCTTTCTGATCTTCTTTCTGATCACCTCTGGGGCATCTGTGATGTAAATGCACGAGTTTTGATCAGGGTCGGACTTTGACATCTTCTTGGCCGGGTTTCTCAACGAATTAACCTTTTTCGATGGGGTCACCAATGTCTTTGGTTGAGGGAAGAAGTTGGTGTTATGGGTATGGTTGAAACTGGAAGCGATTCCCCTACACAACTCCAAGTGTTGCATTTGATCGTCTCCAACAGGAACGTGCGTGGACTTGTAGAGTAAAATATCCGCTGCTTGCAAAACTGGGTAGTAGAGCAAACCAGCTCTAGTGTTTTCGAAGAACTTCTCAATATTGTCCTCGGAATTTCCATGCTGCTGCGACTTCAGCTTCCACTGAGTCATCCTGTGTAACCCCCCCATCGATGTCACACACGTCAAGTACCAACTCAATTCCATGTGTTCACGAACAGCCGACTGGTGGTAAAGAATACACTTCTCTGGGCTCAATCCACAAGCAAGCATGCTGGCGATGGCCTCGTACCGGTACTGGTGGAGGGTCTTAGCATCGTATGGAATTGTGATAGCGTGGAGGTCGGCAACTCCGAAGATCAATCTTGTGTCTGGAGAAGTGTTCTCACTGAGCTTTTCCCACGAACGAATGGCTCCAAGGTAGTTACCCAAATGAATTCTGCCTGTGGGTTGGATCAACGAAAAGACCGTGGAGTTCTCTGGGAGAGGAGAAAACACTCTCGAAGAGACCACAGTGGAGTGGTGGCGACAGAGTCGAAGCATGGAGAAATTGGTGAAAAAAAGATTTTCAAGATCAAAATAAGGTGATAAAAAAAGTTCACTATAATTACTGCTTCTTACACTACATTCTGTTTTCTGATATTATTACCTGCCTCTAGCTATATGGTCTGCGTGAGGATAACAAAATCCACAAAGTTACAGCAGTTGACTGCTTATCCAAGATATCCAAGATATCAAGATTGTGTATCAAAATCGCATTCTGAGTAAAAGGTGTGTTCTTTTAAGGTAAAAGGTGTAGCCTTAAAAGGTGTGGTCTTTTAAGAAAGGTGTGGCCTTTTAAGGTCAAAGGTGTATTCTTTTAAGGTAAAAGGTGTATTCTTTAACGCATCCTTTATCCGTAAGATTATATCCCCTCACCCTCTTAATCATCAAGTTCGCATCCTTTCACCATCTCATCCTTTATCAAAATCACATTCACCATCCTATATCAACATCGCCTTCCACCTGATCGCATCTCTCAGCCTCTCGTATTATTCTCCTCACGAGTGGGCCGAGGAAGGAACATGCTCCTCATCCTCATCTTCCTTGAAACCTCCCACCACATTGTTAATCTCTATTCCGTTGCGTACCAACCTGCGCTCGAGCTTTATCCTCTGCAATTCTCTCCATCTGTTCAACTTGGAGTACTCATGCAACTTGAACCCAAACACTCTCGGTATGTATGTCTCTTTGGAATGTATTGGGATGGCCTGAGGGAAGTTCTGGAAGAACATTGCAGGGAAGGAGGTGCCAAAGTAGGCGCCATCCACAACAGCGTGTCTTCCCAGCTTAGGGTTGAACAAGTCCTCACATTTGGCACAGTAGAGCTTCACCAGCGTGAGACGTGGCTGGTCATTCAACCCAATCGGCAAAAGTGGGTGCAACTGACAGTGCACTCTTGGACAGTAGCCAAAGTCTCCGTTTCTGTACTTCTCAAACATCTTGTTCAAACCACGCAGCGTCAAGATGTATCTCGCGTGAATCAACCCGTACAAGACGCGCGCGTTGTGCTCGAGACTGTCTCTAATCAGCTCCGGCTGCTGCTCTATGTCGACCAAGTCGGTTATTATGTCTATCAAAGTGGGCAATTTGCTCACCTCCTGGTTCAAGCCCGTGAGGTTGAAGCGGTCGCGTATGTAATCATCATCGATGTCGCAGAAGTACTCATTTCCCTTAATGCCCAAGAACAAGTCGATCCAGTATTCAGTGAAGTCCGACGACGACTCGCTGATGTATTCCTCGTTCGCCATGGTGATGGTGTACTTTTTTCCCTCGTTTTTTGAAATGTTTTGATTGATTTTTCTTTTTCCCACCACTATGAGATACTTCAAGTTCCCCACGGTGTTGCACGGGGGCGAAGTCCATGCAATTGCCATCAGTGAGGACAACACCAAATTGCTCACCGGCGGTGGCGATGGCACCATAAACTTGTGGAATCTCCAGGAATTGGTCTCCCTTTGCAAGGGTGATTTACCAAAGGCCGTCAAAGATGAAAAGAATGAGGACGAGAATAAAGATGAAGAGAAAGAGAATAAAGATGGAGAGAATAGAGATGAAGAGAAAGTTGAGAATAGTGATGTGCTTAAAAAGAATAATGATGAATCTAAAAGGAATAATGATGAATCCTCCATTTCAACTTCCTCAGTCACTTCGTCCGTGCTCTCTCTTCTTGAACAAATCAAACCGGTTAAAGTGTTTTCACACCACAATGACGTTGTCAATGGGTTGAGATGGTCGCCAAAGTCTCCCCATCACTTCGTGTCCACCGACAAATCGGGCCACATCTACTTCACAGACTTGTCCACCGATACGACACGCTTGGTGTATCCAAAGTCTGAGAAATCGTCATTACTTGTGGATATGACGTGGTCAGCAGATGCACGCATGGTGCTGTGGATCACCAACGATGCCAAAATCCACGTTGTGGACGTTACAAGAAACACTTACCAGGAACTCACGCACAACGCAGAGAAGCTGACTTCCCTGCTATACCGCAGCATTGCATTTGATCCTACAAACAACTACTTGGTCGCAGTGGACGACGATACTGTCATGTATGTGTACCAGTACAAGTACAGTGGAGCCGATTCCAACTACCAATTCCGGCTCACGCATAAGATTTCAAAGCTCATTAATAAAAATACAGTCAACGTGCACTACCGCAGAATCGACTGGTCTCCTGATGGAGAACTAATTACAGTGCCAACCGCCAGCAAGAACCAGAATACGCTCATCTCACTCGTGGCCAAGTCAAAAGGCTGGCACAATAAATTGAGCATAGTGGGTCACGGAAGAACTTGTGAGGTGATCAAGTTTAGTCCAAATATCTACAACGGTACCAAGAATGACAACAGAGAATTATACAATCTCGTGGCGACTTCGGGTTCAGATAAGTCTTTGTGTTTGTGGAACACCACCAAAGAAGCACCGCTTTTTGTACTTCAAGATATCGTCGACAAGCCAGTGACAGACTTGACCTGGGACAGAAACGGAGAAGCTTTAGTATGTGCCTCTCTCGACGGACACATCAACATTTTCACGTTTTCTGGGTCTGAACTTGGGTACCCCGTGACTAAGGAGACTTTTGACGAGTTGTGGAGACAAAGCAACGATCTCGTGAAACCGTTAACCTACAAGTACGACTCTGAAATCACGGGTGCAGGTGCAATTGCGACCGCAAAGAAGGGTAATATGATTCATTTAATCGACCAGAAAGACGCTGTGAAGATCACCGAGTCAAAAAAGGCCACAGTGGTGGAAGCCCCTGTGACAGCAGAAGTTTCTGAGCAAAAAGCAGAATCTGAGGCTAAAGTTAAAACCGGCGTGATTGTGCCTGAGATTCTCGACGGCCCAGATATCTCGAAGGATGCGGTAGCCGATGTGTTCACCACCGCGAGAAAACCGAAGAAGGTGGCTATAGCCACAAAGCCTACAAAAACAGCACCTACTAAGATCACTGCCCAAAAAGTGACGACAAAGAACGGTAAGAGACGTATTCAGCCAACTTTGATCTCAAATGGTGGGTCTACAGCCCCTACGCAGATTTCAAAAGATACATCGAGCATGATGAAGTCTTCCTCGAAGTCCTTGATGGAGTTCGACAAGCCTTCATACTCAGTTTCAGACGAGTTCCAAAAGCAAAATAAGCGTTTCAAAGCAGGACAAGAAGATGGCTCTGCCCCAAAGAAGTTCAAGCGTGAGTTGGAACCAGTCAAGTTCATTGGTTCAACTATCGTGAACCCATCCACTACGTTCGCCAAAGTGCGCCTTGCGGTGCCAAAGACTAAATTCAGCGCAGAGTTCGTTGGAAAAGACGGTTTCGTGCTCGATGTACGAAACGGACTGGGAAACGAAACCAAACCATCCCGTATCACTTACTTTAAAAAAGACAAACAGTTGTGGAATGACTTCATTCCACGCTATGTGCAACTCGCTACTGAAGGAGGACTGATATTTTGGGCACTCAGTACCTCTGATGGACAGATTTTGACGTACTCCCACGACTCTGGCCAGAGGTTACTTCCCCCATTAGTTTTGGGTGCACCAGTATCTTTCTTAGAGAGTCATGGTAAATATCTTATGGCGGTGTCGTGTGTTGGCGAGTTATACGTATGGGACCTCGAGAAGAAAAAAGTGGAAATTACCACCAACTTAGCACCGTTGCTTGATTTGAACAGCAAATTCCAAGAGGATGGATTGTCTAAAGGTGATAACATCACCTTATGTGCGATCACTTCAATTGGAGTGCCTTTGGTGACGCTTTCCAACGGGTCAGGATACTTGTTCAATAATGATATGGGTACGTGGCAGACTGTCACCGAGTCGTGGTGGTCGTTTGGTTCTCACTACTGGGACAGCAATGCGGAAAACAAACCTCTGGGACGGTTTGGAGAGACTGCATCGATTATCGAGCTCCTTGAGCATATGACCAATGAGGAGATTGTGCGTAAGGCCAGAACCGGTAGAGGCAAATACTTCAACAAGATTTCCAAGAATATGATCATGAAGGAAGGTTTTGAGAACCTCGAGAACACAATCTCACTTTCACACTTGGAAAACAGACTCCTTTGCTGTGAGCTACTTGGAGAAGATAAGGATTTCCAGAAGTACTTCATGGTTTATGTACAGAGGTTATGTGAACTTGGGTTCAAGGCTAAATTGTATGCTGTTTGTGACCGGCTCTTGGGTCCAGCTTCTGCTGAGGACGATGACGATGAGGTGCTGGAGGTGCCTCAGGACTGGAAACCTACGATCTGTGGACTTGACAAGCACGAATTGCTCAAGGAAGTTATTTTGACATGCGCAAAGCATAGAGATGTGCAAAGAGTCCTTCTCCATTTCGGCAGATTGGTTGGTGTAGAAAAGTAATGACGATGAGATAATGATAAGATTGTAGAAGATTAAAGGTAGTTTATTTACAAGGTATCTATATTAAAGTGATAAAGATTAGCAATTTTCAGCAGCATTGCTTGCAATTTGCTTCATGCATCTTCTGCCATCCTTCCCCTTCTCACATCTTGTACACATTGCTGTTGCTCCACTTCTTTTCACCCAACAATCCGCCAACCTCTCCCTGTTCACCGCGTGCTCTATCTTTTGGACCTGCAACGGCATCGACATACCCATCAGGACCACACACAATGGCCAAAGCAGCAGGTTGCTTTGGTTCTCTGCTGGAGTCCTTTGCTTGTTCCAAAGCTGTGTCATAACGAGGTCCGAGCTCGGCCTTTTTCTTCTCCTTCGGAGCATTTTCCTCTTCCAACAACTTCATACGCATCTTGAGCGACTCCTCTGGCGACATGGTGGAGAGCTTGGAATCCATGCGCAAAGGACTGAGATAGTTTGGATCGGCTGCGGTACCGATATGCTTTTTCGATAATCTCTCCTCGCTATCCAAGTGCTTGACCAACTTCACTCTATCCAACTTCTCCAAAAAGAAGAGGAAACGTTCCAAAGGTCCAATCTCCCCATCCTTCTTTGCAGAATAGTGGATGGTGACAAACCCACGGTACGGGTTTCTTGTGAGAAGCAACTGTAAGGCAGGTGCAATTCCTGTTCCAGCAACATAAAAGTCCACGTTATCAAATGGTGGGATATCATTTTCTACACTGACCTTTTTCACAAAGTTCTCCGGTTCGACTCTCGATGGTACGTCCTTGAAAAGCGGTCTCTCATGGAAGTTCTTCAAAGGGTGGTGTGGGAATCTGTAGTCAATGTTTGGTCCGCGTAACTCCAATTCATCACCTATATTCTTGTTGGTGATATACCGTGAAACCTCACCATCTCCGTACCTTTTCACATAGAGACATATCGCACCGTTCTTATCGTAATCATTCTGGTCAGAAACCACTCTGAGCAATGGCTTACGCTCTCCGGAACGAGTGTACTCAGACTTCATGAAGTAGAGTGGGAGCGGTGTGTAGGAGCGCACCACCATGATATCAGGCTGCTTAACGTCCACTGACCAGAGCCTATCACCGTTCCAAATGGACTTTTCAGCGTAGTTGTTATAGTAACTGTACTGCCAATGCGAGTACTTTGGATGCAACTCTATCAACCAATGATCATCGTCGATTTGCTCCTTGTGCGACACTATGAACTTGTGGAACCTGCGGGCATCCAACATGCTTTGCGACTCGGCACCAGAGTCATCGCGTTCGTCAAAGTACCACACTTTCATGGTGTACCCTCCCCACACTATCGCGAGAACAGTTAGGATCTTGGGGACATAACGCAGCCAACGAGACGCCGTTTTCGGCTCCTTCTGCTTGGAAAAGTCGTCCTGGTTAGGCAATCCGGGGTAATCGTACGAAACACGCTCGTGCTTGAGCTTTGGCACGTATGGTTTGTTGTTCTGCTTCATCAAGCGGGCGATTCCATGGTCAATAGGAGCAGGTGCCGAGCTCAGCGTAGCGGTTTTTACTTTAAACTGATCGGGAGTAGATGAGTTGGGGAAGGAGATGTCTTGGTTTTGGGATTCACCTTGTTTGTCACGGTTCTTTTGGTTTTCACCATGATTATCATGTTTCTTGTGATTCTGATTGTCAACCAGATTCAGATCATTCTGGCTCTTCTGATTATCTTTATTCTCATTTCCTGTTGATTTGTATCTGATGCCTATTGGAAGGCCACTTATCACACCGTTTCCTCTGAAACTATGGCACTTTCCAACCAGAAACCTGTTAAACAGAGTCCTAATCATCAGTAATAATCACTTTTAATTTTTCATTTTCAATTATTCATGCACTTGATCAAATCCATTCCAGCACACCAGGATAAAGTGTGGAGTGTGTCCGCACACTCAACCATTCCGTTGCTCGCAACAGCATCTACGGACCTCACTTCCAAAGTATACCGTCTTGCACCCAACTTCCCCCTTGTTGCAACACTTGAGGGCACCCACAAGAGATCGGTGCGCAGCGTTGCGTTCAAACCACCATTTGGAGCAGAAGACTTCTTGGACTTGCCAACCATTGCATCGGGATCGTTCGACTCGACCATCTCGGTGTGGGGCATCGACGAGCCCAGCGAAGAGTACGATGAGCAGGAATTGCTCGCCAACCAGGCCACCATTTTGAGCGGGCCCCAAAACGAATGGAACTTGATGGCCATCATAGAAGGCCATGAAAACGAAATCAAGTGTGTGGACTGGAACCACACGGGTAACCTCCTCGCGCTGTGTCTGCGTGACAAAACCGTGTGGATTTGGGAAACAGATCCAGAGACTTTGGAGGAGTTTGAGTGCATTGCCGTATTGAACGATCACCAGCACGATGTAAAGCATGTTACATGGCACCCTGCACAAAACTTGTTGGCATCGTCGTCATACGATGACACCATCCGCATCTACAAGCAGGACCCATATGACGACGACTGGGCATGTGTGGGTGTACTTGATGGCCATGAAGGTACGGTGTGGTGCTCACAGTTTGAAGACCCCAAATCGCCCATCGCCAAAGAGGGCACCATCCGGTTGGTGTCTGTGAGCGACGACTTGTCGGTGAGAATATGGACTAGTAAGGAGGTTGAGGAGGAGACCAGTGCGTTGCCGAGCTCAATCAAACCAGACCTGGAGATGAAATGGGAGGAAGAGACAGTGTTACCAGCGGTGCACAAGTATGCGATCTACTCTGTTGCTTGGTCCAAGACCACGGGTAAGATAGCGACTGCGGGTGCCGATGGCCAGATTGCGGTGTATGCTCCAAAGGGCGACTCGTGGGAGATCGAGAGCGTGGAGAAGCTGGCCCATGGAGTGTATGAGATTAACTCGGTGATTTGGGCCACGATGGCAGATGGTGCGGAGGTTTTGGTGAGTGGAGGAGAAGACGGTAGAGTTAATGTGTGGAGTAGATGAATAGATAATAGACAATGAGCGATTGAAGAGCAGATTGAAGAGCAGATTGAAGAGCAGATTGAAGAGCAGATTGAAGATTTGAGCAGTTGAAAAACTCGTTGGGCAGATAAAGGACTCGTTAAACCTTGATTAGCATTCAATTAGATCAAATTGTAGAACAATTGGTTCTGATTGAAATTTACATTATGATAATACCAATTTGATTGTCTTCACAATTTGAAATACACCATCTCCATACATCTTCTACACAAAATCTCCATGATTCAATATTCTTTGAACATCTCCATACAACGTCTACACAACATCTCCATGATTCAATATTCTTTGAACATCTCCATGATTCTCTCAATATTCTTTCAACTTCTCCCCTATTCAAAAAACAACCCCAACCAACACTACAAACCCTAATACCCCAAGCAATATCGCCAAACAGCACAACATTCTTCCCCCAGACCTCCTTTGGTACCTCTCTGCTCTGCGCAATTCCAGCAGCGCACTCGCAGCGTTGGTACTGTAGTTGAATATGTTGTTCTCAATCAGGTCGATCTGGAACTGCTGTTCGTTGACGATCGACAGCAAGTTCTCGAAAATGTCGTTGATTTCCTGGGTGTCCTGTTGGATCTGATGTATTTCTCGCTCGCGTTCCTGGATCAAAAGCGTCTGCTGCTCGAGCTCCTCGGAGTTGATAGGCTCGTATTCAATCTGAACCTGCTCCTGCTGTTGTGCGGGACTGCTATCTATGTAGTCTTGTGCAACGTCACTCTGTTCCTGTTGCATGCTCTGGAACCTGCTCAAGCTGTCCTTGGTCAACTTGATCAAAATGGCCTCTTTCTGCTTGAAATACGACACAACCTCCACGTCCTCGTGCTGTGACTCGATGCGCGATATGTACTCGTTCAACGATTTGATGGTGGCGTTCAACTTCTTGAACGCCTCTGTGGCGGTGTTGTACTTGCTGGCATCGTATGCGGTTTTCAACGCTGGCAAGAGTGTGTTGATGTGTGCGAGTTGGTTCTCAACCGACTTGGTGGTGGTCTCGAACTCGGGATAGTCACTGTACCTCGCCGACGTGTTGGTGGCGGTTCTTTCTAGGTCGTTCCAATTATTAAAGGACATGATAAAATTAATGATTCTAATGATAAGACAAAAATCATAAAAACCAGTACGTCTAAATATCAGTATGTTCGTTATGTCAGTAACTTTATCAGCACCTCATTATGTCAGTATCTTGATTATGTTATCTTCATTATGTCAATATCTTCATTATGTCAGTATCTTCATTATGTCAGCATCTTCATAAGTATCAGTGTCTTCAGTATCGTCATCAATATCTTCATATTTCAGTATCTACACTTCTATTTCTTCATTCACATCTTCCCATTCCTTCTCATTCCTTACCATTCCTTCTCATTCCCACCATTCCCTTACGCTTCTTAATCTAAACCAAATCATAAATATTTCTAAACAGAATCTCTAGTCTATTACTCCAACTCCAACTCGGAAACGTACTTCTCGCAGTCGAGAGCAGCCATGCATCCGGTACCCGCAGAGGTGATGGCCTGTCTGTATATGTTGTCCTGGACGTCACCGGCGGCAAAGACACCTGGAATCGAGGTCTGGGTGGTACCTGGCTTGGTGAGGATGTAGCCAGCGTCGTCGGTCTTAACGAAGCTGCTGAAGATCTTGGTGGCTGGGATGTGACCAATGGCGTAGAACAAACCATTGACTGGCAAGTCCGAGGTCTCCTTGGTCTTGTTGTTGTAGATGCTCAATGCCTTCAACAACTTACCGTCACCCTTTGCCTCCTTGGCCTCGGTGTTCCACAAGATCTCCAACTTGTCGCATGCCTTGACTCTCTTCTGCATGATGGTGGACGCTCTCAAAGCGTCTCTTCTCACGAGCAAGTACACCTTGGAAGCGTACTTGGTCAAGAACATGGCCTCCTCACACGCGGAGTCACCACCACCGACAACGGCCAATGGATTGTTTCTGAAAATTGGCACGGCACCGTCACAAACAGCGCACGCAGAGATACCCTGCTGCCAGTAAGTCTCCTCACCTGGAAGGTGCATTCTCTTGGCCGAGGCACCGGTGGCGATGATCACGGCATCGGTGGTGACTGGCTCGGCATCCTCGTTCCACTCGGTCCACAACTTGTATGGTTTCAGTGAAAAGTCGACCTTGGAGATGGTCTCGGTGATGATTTCGGTACCGAATCTCAAGGACTGCTCACGCATCTGGTCCATCAACTCGGAACCAGTGATACCCTTAGGGAAACCTGGGAAGTTCTCAATCTCGGTGGTGGTGGTCAACTGTCCACCGGCGGCAACACCGTTGGCCAACATACCCTCGTACATGGTTGGCTTAACCTCGGCACGAGACAAGTAGATGGCGGCAGTGTGGGCAGCAGGGCCAGAACCAATGATAGTAACTTTGTGGTGAACCATTCTGATGTGTCTTAAGAATATCTTGTTCATAAAAAAAATGTGGCTACGCTAGACTTTATATCTTTTCGATCCGTCCAGATCGAAATGGATTAATAACTCGACGGTTCTAGAATTTCAGAAAAAAATAACCGAGGAAGACATCACACAACACTTGTCTCAGCAGATTGGCACAATGGTACGCTTGAGCATACTGTTACGTGGGTAGTTCGTGTTGGTTGAGATAACCGATGTCGGCCTACAAATGTTCGTTGCTACCATCGAGCTTAGCTAATCAGAAGCATGTGGAAAAGAAAGAGGATAGTAGTAGGCATACGGTAGACTATCATAGTAGATTATCATAGTAGATTATCATAGTAGATTATCATAGAAGCTAAGGGTATTGTCATAACCTACCGTATACCAACCTAGTCTTGCAGACGGAAAAACATATGTCAGCACTCCTATCGCTATCGATGAGCTAATCCGATGGCTGGAACATCTGTCAGCATTTGCTTATGTAATGTGTCAGTCCTGCATGAAGAATAAGTATAGCCTAGAATAGTTCAAGTTTTGAGTTCTATACACCAATTCATTCTTCCGAAACTCCTCATGCCGAATACTACAAGTTCATTTATAATCACTACAACAATTTCATTTAATCATTATTATGCCGAATACATTTTGTATCATTCTACTTCATCTCCAACTCCCCGTTGTCCCTTATCTTCTTATCTCTCGTCTTATCACTCCATCCTCTTATTTCTTCCATCCTCTTATCTCTTCCATCCTCTTATTTCTTCTATCCTTTCCATCCTCCTATCTCTTTTCTCTTTCCTTCTCACCTGCTCTTTCCGAATATAAACTCCTTCACCACCGGTGACTGCTGAAAACGCGGATTCAACAAGGCATTGCTCAAAAACCACTGCAAGCCCTTCCGCCTTTGCTCCAACCAGTCGTTGTAGCCAAACAAGCGCGCCACACTGAAATTATCTTTGGAGGGGAGGTCCGGGATCTCCACCTCAGGGAAGTCGTGGCGTAGTTGTGTGTGGAGTTGTTCCAACTCTGTATACCGCTTATACACCACAATCAGGCCGTAGTTCAAATCATTGATGACGATTTTGATGGCCCACACCACAAACGAGGAGCCTGCCTCGCCAGATATGAGGTGGTGGTCACCCACTATTACATTAGTGATGTTGCCGAGTCGCTTGTCCACATCGCCTTCAGTGGCATCTAATTGTATAGGAATAGGTAGCACCTTGTTGAGTTTCGCAACAGAGTCATTTCTCTTGCGTGACATACGTAAAGTTGTCTAGTAGTCGGTGTTGTATGCTATGGTGGGGGTTGTTCCTACTCTTTTCGAGAGATGCTCCGATAAAATCTTTAATCACGTGGAATCTCCATCAACATGGATCCGCTCAAGAACAAGTACACCTACTTCCAGCGCCTCAAGCACCAGTTCCAGGCGCGTAGGGACATCCCTTTCCGCCGCAGGTTCTTCATTGGATACGACTTACACGGTAATACGTACTGGGAGTTCACGATCGATGGCAATATGCAAAGGCTCCGTCGAAAGATGGAACCATACGAACCGTTGCTCTTTAAGGTCGACTACTTCAGCACAGTGCCACCACAGTGGCTCCAGTGGTTGCGCCGCACGCGGTACGAGGCCCCGTCCTTGGAGGAGTTGATAAATGACCAGGTCAGACAGGCAAAGCTCAAGATATTGGCCCAGCAAGCGGACGCCAGATGGGAGGCTGAAAAGTACCGTCTTGAGGAGGAGCAGAAGTTGAAGTTGGCTGCTGAGTTGAAGAGATCTGAGACAGAGGCTAAAGAGTATGAGGAGAAGCATAAACAGGAAAAGAATGAGGAAGTTCAAGTTGCTGATCCATGGAAGCAGGCTGATTCAAAAGATCCTTCGAAACTGGCAGACACCTCTAACGATCCATGGAAACAGGCCGACGAATCAAAGGATGCAAATCCAATTGAACTGGCAAGTCTCAAGGTGAGGCGTTAATGTATATAGACTAAAGATTACAAATTTAAGAAGTAGTCAACAGATAATGTAATTTCCACAAATCATGTAATTTCCATAAATCAAGTCATGTACGATCGTGTTCTCACAATCAACAATCGTGTTCTCATAATCAACAATCGTGTTCTCATAATCAACAATCATGTTCTCATAATCAACAATCGTGTTAACACATAATCAACAATCATGTTCTCATAATCAACAATCGTGTTCTCATGATCAACAATCGTATTCTCACAATCAACAATCGTATTCTCACAATCGCGTGTTCTCATAATCATGTTATTCCCATATCTCTCTATACTCGTTTTTCTATTTCTAATCCACTTCATCAAACTTAAACATCAACGACGCCGGCTTCCTTTCCTCCAACTTCTTCTCCACGAGCGAAACCAACCTGTTGCTGAACCTCTCCAAAACCGCCGTCTCGTCGTCCTCGTAGACCCTGAGAATCCTCTTCATTTTGTCAAGGACTTGTCCGCGCTCGTCCTGCGAGAGCTTGCTCAGGAGCACTTCCTGAACTTCGTTGAGCAGTGCCATTGCTTTAGAAAAGTCATCCTTCTCCGCTTGCTCAGGTGTTGCACTTCTATTAACAGTTTCAACTTGAGTATCTCTTCTTTTCTCGTCCGTCCTAAACTTTCTTGATTTCTCTCTATCTTTCAAACTTTCTATCTTTGAATTTCCCTTGTCTTTCAAACTTTCTATTCCCTTTCCCTTATCTTTCAAACTTTCTATTCCCTTTTCCCTTTCTATCCTCTTCTCTCTTCCGCTTTCTGTTTTCTTGTCCTCCCTATCATCAAGCGGAACCCACGGACGGCCTTCTCTGCTCGGACTCTCCGCTCTCAATCCCTTCACCGGCAGTAAGGCCACATTGGACGACCTCCGCGATAACGTAGGGTGCGCCTTGAATGGGCTCTTGGGTGGACTTTTTGGTGGCAGCGCAGGAAACGACGACATGCTCTTCCTGTGCTCGATTCTCTTGAGTGTAGCAGCAGTTAAACGGGGTGTAGTCTCGCTGGTAACGACGTCCTGTTTTGTCTCCCTCTCTTGTTTGGTCTCCAAATGCACCGTAGGAACGATTTTTCTAGTTACCTTTGCGTACACTGGTGTCTCTGGCTCTTGTACCGGAGTGTGTACTGCCTCGTCAACCTTTGGTTGAGGTTGTAACTCCCACGTGAAAAGACAACCATTGGTCCCTGCGGACAACAACTCGGTTGGCGACTTCAAAACCAAGCTGGTGATACAGTCCAGGTGCCCCCAGCCAACGCTAATTGGTCGTCCTTTCGGGTACAGGAAGCATCTCAAAGACTTGTCGCTGCAGCTTATGATAAGCTTTCCATCGCTCAACACAAGGTTCTCAACAAGCACCTTCTCGCCTGATTTATCATTCACTAGCGAGAGATTGCGCTTCTGCTCTAGTGTCTTGATATCGTATACAAAGACGTTTTTGTCACTCAACGAAATAACAAGCTCATCATCAATGATGCTCAGACAAACAGGAGTGGACTTGAGGTGTATGATTTTCTCTTGATATACACGTAAGTCGTCATTCTCAACCTGTAGTTTGTGCACAGAAACCGTGCGATCTGAGGAGCTCACAAATAACCTTCCATCGCGGTAAATCGCGCTTAACAAATTTCCATTATGAACAGGAAGCGTCTGGTGAATGTCCCACGATCCGGAAACTTTGCGAAACACTTGTATCATTCTGTCTCTTCCAATACTCACAATCACAGGATTTCCACCCACATCCACAAATATCACCTCATTGACACTCGAAGAGTGTGCTTTGATCTGAAATGTGTTGCTTTTGTCCGGTCCAACAACATATACCGCACCGTACTTATCTCCCAAGACCAACTCAGAGCCAAAGTAGTCCAAACTTGTCAACTCATTGGTGAGAAAGTCACTGGAAGTCAACTTCAACTCGTAGATGGGGTCTATGTTCCCTAGCTCGTGCACTCTACCCCCAGATGAATATGCCAATATTTCTCCAGAAGTAGTTTTCTTTATCCCCGCGAACCCTTTGATAACAGCGGTGGTGAGCACCGTCAGTTCCGAGGTATCCTTGTTGTACGCGATGATTTGCTCGTCATCTAGAAGAATCAACGAGTTTTTGTGGTTTATGAGCTTGACCGTTTTACCGGAATACTGAGGAGCAGCCTTTGCCTCTTTTGAAGGTATGAGCTTTGAGAACGGAAATGGAGAAAACCCAAGGTGGCTTGGAAACCAAACCGTTTCTTGTGTATGGTCAGCTTCAAACGGTCCAAAAGCGAAAGGAGGAGCCTCCAATGGTACGATTTTGGGAGACTCGCCTAGTTTCAAGAGAAATAGCTGATTCTGAGTCGTTGAAACAAGTAGTTCATCCGCACTCAAAACACAGGCATGGTCGAAAGTCGAGTTAAGCGATGGCCCAAGCACCACATTCTTACCTTTAAGTATGGTTGGCTTCGAGGGCTTTTCATTGTCCAGCTTGACGGACCAAACCTTGATGATTCTCAACCCGCATGTAATAATCGAGCTTTCGTGCCAAATCAAGCTATGTATGACCGACGAGCACCTATTGGACGCCAGTAAGGCGATCTGTAGACCTGCCGATATTCGCCAGACGTTGATGCACCCATCGTTGACCAATCCCAACGAGCAGAATTGCTTCAGATCGGGCAGAAACACAAGTCCCATTATACCAAAGGTGTGTTCATAAATAGCCACCACGGGTTTCAAGTTCAGGTCTGGGGCAAGGGAGAACACAAGAATGCGGGGTTGGTACCCGATTTCACCAACCAACAAGAGCTGTTTATTGGGGGAAATGGCCACACAATTGACACTTCGTACGCGATCTTTCAATTTTGACGGGGACTCTTCAGTGCGATAGTCGTCGTCTAGCACTGCTGACGACGATACTGTGATGGGCTCGGGCACAATTGGGAACCCAAACTGATCTTTGGGTATTTCCGACAGCTCGCGGTCGAGTGCCATGTCTAGATATGCATTTGCAGAAGTGGAAACTTGGGTTGTGGTTGTGTTTGAGTTTGCACAAAAGAAGCGTTGGTTGACCACTTGGTCGGCAGAGATGGTTCCAACAACCACACCACCACTCGCAGTGTAAGCAATGAGGGTATCTCGTACCTGGAAGGTTTGCGGCGACCTCGCCGACGTTCCAACTACGGAAATGATGGAGAGCTCGGTCTCGTCTACCATGGTGTTGTTTGTAGTGGTAAAAAAAAATATCAATTTGTGGAGTAGTAGCGATGACCGAAGAGATCTCCTTGTCGATCGAGGAGACGAACAAACTTAGGGCCCAGATAGGGTTGCGGCCACTTCCAGTTGAGAAGAAACATCAAATGTCTGGTACAAAGCAACAACTTCAAAGCTCTGGTATCAAACAAAGCTCTGGTACCGTGGAGCTTTCCATTGAGGAAACGAACAAACTTAGAGCCTCCATCGGACTCAAACCTATTCCAGTAGCAAGCAAGACTGTTGAACAGGCTCCAGCTGAACCAAAGCCGGACCCTGGGCTTGTTGACCGACTTGAGAAAGCAAAAGAGAAGGCTGAAAAGCGCAAGCTCTTGTCGAGGAAGACCCTTGTGGATTATGAAGACATCGACACTGATGACTGGCTCAACAGTTTGGGGAAGAATGATGTAAAGAGGAGGAAAATAGAGAGAGAAGATGATACTGGGAAAGCTTCTTCTAAACCTTTAACTGACATAAAAATCGGCCACTCGTCGCTGCAGCTCAGGACCATTTCCAGCGGTGAGATTTTAACGTTAAAAGACCAGGACTTGGATGGAGAAGACGAGTTGACGAACGAGGGGCTTGCGAAACTGAGCAAGCTCAAGAAGGAGCTCGCTGATAAGGCGGAGGCTGACGGGATAAAATTCAACGGTAGGCATTTTATCAAGCACGATGAGGAGGACGAAGACATCGAAGAAGACGTCATGTTGCGAGGTTCTACGATATCGCTTGTGGCAGAGAAGCCCAAGCAGGACGTGAAGCCTGGAAATGTCCAAGTTGCACAGCTTTTTGATGAAGACCTCGACCTCGCGGTGAAAAGCGACTACTCCAAGCCAAAGAAGATTAAGAAGCGAGAAAAGGCTCTGGCGGCAAAGAAGGCTGTATTTAGCAGCGAGTTGAAGACCGTCGAGTTGGCGCCGATAGAGGATACTCCAGATGAGGATTTGGAGCAGTTCATGGCGTTGAAGAGACGGCTGAAGCAGAAAAAGAGAGCAAACTTCACCCCAGACCAGATTGCGCGCGAGGCCGCAATGTACCTGCGACTCGATGCGGGCGATGAGTACAAAGAGACGGGGGTGGTATATGATGATACAAAGGAGTTTTTGACGTCGTTAGAGGGGAGTTTGTTGGAGCAGGACGGAAAAGATGAGGGCAAAGAGAAAGGGGGAAACGTTACCACTGATGAAGCTACCACAAATTCTGAGAATTCCACTAATCCTGAGACTAAACTTGAGATATCATCTAACCCTGAGACTAAACTTGAGATATCATCTAATCCTGAGACTAAAATCTCGTCTAATCCTCCTGAGATCTCGTCCAATACCCCCCAATTCAATGGCCTTGCTGAAACACTCAAATTCCTCCAGTCGCGCAACATTGTGAACAAACCCACCGAGGAGCTGATGGAGCACGAGAAGACCCGGCGAGAAGCCGCGCGGCAGGCGGAGTTGCTCAAGCTCAAGATCAGCATCGAGGAGCGGTTGTTGCGCGAGGAGTTGGCTGCGGACAAGCGGTATGTGTTGCTACCAAAAGCCGAAAAGCAGGACGTTTTTGACAAAGCCCTCGATGAGCGTCTTATCGAGAAGGGCATTGTTGTTCCAAAGAAGAAGGACGATAGGCTTTCAAAGCTGTACCAACCGGAGGTGAAGTTGACCTACAAGGACGGGTCTGGAAGTGATCTCAATACGAAAGAGGCTTTCAAGTACTTGTCGCACCAGTTCCACGGTGTTGGGCCGGGCAACAAGAGCATAGAGAAGAAGATGAAGAGAGAGAAGAAGAATGGAAGTTCATTGGATGCGGAAATAATATAGGAAGGCAGAGTGGAGAAGGTTGGCGAATGGACAAGGTTGAAGAATGGAGAAGGCTGAAGAATGGAGTGAAAATTATAGAGGACTTATAGAATGTAAAATAAAAATCTACTTAGAAAAATAACCGTAGTCAAAGTCAATTGGCTGTTGTCAATGTTGACCGCTATCGATGTTGCTTGTCCAATGGCTGGCATGGTCAATTTTCCTTTTCATGAATTTATAATCATCGCAAAAGAAATTATCAAACTATTCCTTCACTATAAAAATAGTACCATAAGGCTTAAACTACTGCGCCATCTTTACATATGACAGCAGTGACCATACTGACAACCCCTACCATAATTCAAGTACTTCGCTAAACCAATCATAATCCTTCACTTACCCTCATCTACTCTCCTAACATTGTATCACAAAACCACCGGTAAACTCTCATAATTTCCTCAACACAATTAGCAAAATCCTTCGATGCGGGATTTGTCATTCCACCCAATAAAATTGTCTGCCATCTTCGGCACCAGTTTCCTGCCCTGCCCTGGTGCCTACCCTGTCCTGAACCCTACACGTCAAAATCAAGTTACGGATCTGACAGCCTTGTCCTTAAACGCTGCACTTGTCCGCCCTCTTTTGGTCCTGTATGCGGTGGCCGAGTCTCGGCATACTCATCTTGTCTGATGGAATCGATAGCTGTGTGCAGGAACGTTATACTTGCAATTTTTTTGAATCTTTTAAAATTATTTATTAATCAACTACACCATGAGTGAGGTGCTACTTCATGTTAGCGGGATGACATGCGGGGCATGCACTGCTTCGATATCCGAGGCTTTAGACAAGTTGGATGGAGTGCTGAGCTCTTCCGTATCTCTTATCACTGAGCAAGCAAAGGTTGCCTTCGTAGAGGAGGCCATCAGTGTGGATCAGATCAAGGAGGCAATCGAAGATTGTGGTTTTGATGCTGAGGTGTTGAGCACCAAGCAGACTGCGAAGAAGCCATTGCCAGCCACTTTCGAAACAACAATAAGCATTCAGGGTATGACCTGCGGATCATGCTCAGCGTCCATTACGGAAGCATTGGAAGCCATAGACGGTGTGTCCAAAGCGTCCATATCATTGATAACGGAAACAGGTCACATACTGCACACTTCAGCAGTTCTGAAGGAACAAATTATAGAGGCTGTGGAAAATTGCGGATTTGACGGCCAAGTGGTATCCTCGGTCACGCAAAATGTGCACACTGCCATCAGTGTGAAGGGGATGACATGTGGAGCATGTTCTGCTTCAATCACTGAGGCATTGGACAAGATTCCAGGGGTTTCGAGAGCCGTGGTTTCCCTCATTACAGAGGAGGCCGCAGTGGACCACTCCAAGGATGTGTCTCCTGAAGCGTTGATCGAGGCTATAGAAGACTGCGGATTTGACGCTACAATCATCAAATCCGACGACGGAATGGCTACTGATGATGACGACGAAGAGGAGGTCAGTTTCCAGATTCAGGGTATACATGATGATACCGACCTAGCATCCCTCCAGTACAACTTGGAGGCTTTCCTCAATAGTTTGGGGGGAGTGTTGGACTTTCAAATAGCATTCAAAGATCGCGAGTTGGACTCGAGTATCCCAATCGTCACAAGCTCGAACTCATGGGGAGTTCAGGCACTTCGCTCACTGAGAGAATCCAGTAGAGGCGATGATGACGACGAAAACTTGATCGATGAGCTTGTGGTGACTTATTCGTCTCATCTTCTTGGTATTAGAGATTTGGTGGATCAATTGAACGAATTGGAGCATGAGGTATCGTTTCACATTGTCAATTCACTTGATCAGGCACTGCTGGCCCAGCTCAAAATGCTTTCTAGGGTCAAGGAAGTGGAGTTCTGGAAACTGAACTTCATCAAGTCGGTTATTTTTGGCTTCCCAGTGTTGGTTTTGTCATACTCACAGGACTCTGAGTTCTGGAAGAAGTATATGTTGGTGGATGGACTTTTCCTCGTGACTCTCTTGGAGTTTTTCATCGACTTGCATATCTACCTCAACTTGGGAGCTCCCTTCCTCAAGAAGTTCAACAAGTTCATCAAAAACAGAGGAAAGAACGCCACTATGGACGTTTTGGTGTGTATCTCGACGCTGGTTTCGTTTGGATTTTCCGTGATGTCTGCAGTGAGAAATGTTTGGTACGGAATTCTGGATAAACCACCCAAGGTCCTTTTCGAGACTGTGGCGATGCTCATTTCTTTCGTTTCCTTCGGAAAATGGCTCGAGAGCAAAGCTAAGGGTGCAACTTCAACGGCTCTCTCAAAGTTGCTTTCGCTCACTCCTAGCAGTTGTACCGTCGTTACTGACTTGAAGAAGTACGAGGAGTTCATGGCCACAAAGTCAACAGAAATGATTGAGTTCCCAACTAGAAACGTTAGTATCGACTTGATCCAAACCGACGATGTGGCGATTGTGCTTCCTGGAGCAAAGGTCCCTGCTGACGGTGTGATTGTCCATGGTCAATCTGAAATTGACGAGTCTTTAATCACCGGTGAGCATCTTCCAGTTTTCAAACAAATCGGTGACTATGTCATCGGAGGTTCGATCAACGGTCCGGATCTCATTCACATCAAGGTCGTCAGATCTGGTAAGAAGTCCCAATTGCAACAAATCATCAACTTGGTCAAGGACTCTCAGGTTAACAAGGCCCCTGTGCAGAGATTTGCAGACTATGTGGCAGCAAGATTTGTTCCAACGGTTGTGATCCTTTCTATCGCCACATTCATCGTGTGGACCACTCTTGGATATGTTCTTCACCCCAATGATCTCCCAATGATCTTCCGTAGAGAGGAGAATGGAACTATGTTTATTTGCTTGAAGATTGCAATTTCTGTGATTGTTGTCGCATGTCCGTGTGCTCTTGGGCTTGCAGCACCTACTGCGGTGATGGTTGGAACTGGAGTTGGTGCCAACTACGGAGTTTTGATCAAGGGTGGTGACATTTTGGAGGAGACTGACTCCATTGGCATCATTTTATTCGACAAAACAGGTACTTTGACCACTGGACAAATGAGTATGGTCAACTTCAGGAACGTTTCGAAATTAGAGAACAATACGTTCTGGGAGTTGATTGGGTCCGTGGAATTCAATTCCGAGCACCCTATTGGAAAGTCGATCACCAAAGCTGCGAAAAGGAACTTGGGATTGAATTCAGAACTGGACACTTTCTCTGGACAAGTGGCGGACTTCAAGGTATTAACAGGTTTGGGAGTGCAGGGTTCTGTAACTGTGAATAACACCACATATAACGTACTTGTGTGCAACGAGCGGATGATCAGACAGGACTGTCCAAAGCTTTTGGAAAACAAAGACCTCCAGGAAATCTTGGAGAGCTCTACCAACACTTTGGCACATGTCATTGTTAACGATCAGTACCTGGGTTATATCGAGTTAACTGACGGATTGAAGGGTGATGCACGTGAGGTCATAGATTACTTGCGCAATGTTGGAGGTTACCAAGTTGGAATTGTTACTGGAGATACTCAGCGTGCTGCCATCAAGATTGGAAGACAGCTCGACATTCCAGAGTGCAATATATTCAGCGAAGTTTCACCTGTCAACAAGGATAAGATCATCACAGAGATGAAGGAGAGGTTAGTTGGTGCAAAAAAGTCTGGTGTCGCATTTGTGGGTGATGGTATTAACGATGCCCCAGCTCTTGCTAAGGCTGATATTGGTATGGCCATTAGTTGTGGTACTGATATTGCAATGGAATCTGCTGACATTGTGTTGTTGGGCAACGGAAGAGAGGGAGGAGACTTAACTGGTGTCGTCAATGCATTGATGATCTCCAACGCTACTTTTAACCGTGTCAAGATGAACTTTTTGTGGGCAGCCATCTATAACATCATCATGTTGCCTTTTGCCATGGGATGCTTTTTGCCATTTAATTTGATGTTGCCTCCTGTTGCTGCTGCTGGAGCCATGGCGTTGAGTTCCGTGAGCGTGGTTGTATCGTCGTTGTTATTGAAGCGGTGGAGTCCGCCTAATCTCTATTCACGTGGCTCGTTCTTCGACACTGACTTTGAGAACAACGTGGGTATGTCGTTTGATTTGAAGAGAGGTACTGCTGAGCAGTTCTGTATGGCGAGGAAGAAGCGCAGTCGCTTGCAGAGATTCAAGAACTACATTCTGAGGGTTTACAAGGGAAGAAGTGTGGAGGAGACTCCATACGAAATGTTACCTTTGGGCTCTCCACAATAATAATAGAATATGGGAAGGAATAAAGGATATTTAGGAATGCGTAGAAACAGGAAGGAAGGAGAGAACAAGAGATACAGTAGATATCTGAAGTTTAAGAACACTGGAGAAATGGTGTGTTACAAGGAACACTGCTGCTTAAAAATTGGTGGGTTTTTGGAAAGTACTGAAATTTCGATTATATGCCATGGTTGCAAAAATTCAAACAGGAAAATTCAACTATAGCAGAAGACTAACAACCACTTACAAAGCATACCCTTGAAACATGTTAAATACCTTGAACTTTGTCTATTTCTTATAATCATCATGAAGTCGTTTTTCATTTTCTTGCTTGCTTTCTTTGCAACTTTTGGTGCTTCTGCACTGAATGAGACGTTGGATAGCCCAAATCCCCTTGTCACCTTATCTTACCCCAGCATCTTCAACAAGGACTTTGTTGAGGAGTGGGCAGTATGGGGACTTGTTGCGTTGAAGAAGTCGGGATTGGTCAACACAGTCATCAAGAGAACACTCACTGATGACGAGGTGCGCCCCATGGTTGCCGACCTCACTATTGAGATTCTCAAAGCTGATGTTATCCCATACGAGGAAGTCTTCAGAGCGTTGAGAGACTCTGGGTTGGCAACCGATGTGATCAAGCAGAGTGTTTCTGACGATGAAACCAGGAAGGGTGTCGTTGAATTGATCGTGGAGTTGACTCCACAATTGGTTGAGCTTGGTCTTATTACGTCAAAGGACCTCTCCAAGTCGCTCCTCAAGAGCTTTCCAAGTGCAAAAATTCCATCTCCCAAGGATTTGAAGAAGTGGATGTTCAAGGATTGTGGGGATGATTAAGAAATAGAAGGGAGGGGAGTATGGAATCCTAAACTCCTCGAGGAGCGTTAGTTTCCACAAGGTAAAAGAAAGACCTTTCAACCACCTTCACCTCAACCTCAAATTCAACTTCAATCTCAACCTCAACATCAACATCAACATCATCACTTCCACCAGTAATATCCAACAAAATCTACCATGATCCTAATATTATTTGCTATCTTCTATCACACCAGTTAATATAACTTGGTGGTATTATTATTGCTAATTATTTCTTAGTGCACTTCACGCCTAGCAGAAGATCTACCGTGCTCCGTTGTGCCATTGGCGGCTCCTGTTCTCTTATCCAAGACTGTTCTCGTTTGATAGATATTTTTTTGGCTGCGAAAATTAGTATTTCTTTTTAAATGTCACAAAAATGTCAAAATTGTAATCATCGTGGTGTAATTAATGAATCAATGTTACACAAGAAGCGGTACATTACACAAGTAATTCGGTAATGAGGGTCCAAATGAGGAAGGATGAGGGTGCAAGTACAGTTATTTTCTGCACTACGTACCCTTCCTGTGTATTTGATGTTGTCGGAGTGATACTTGTTTGGTAAATTTTGTTTACAGCTCGTCTAAGTATTACACCATTTGCACCATTAATTTCTCTATTTCCTAGTCAAATCCGTCATTCTGCCGTCTAGCCTTGTCGTTTCCTCCGTTTCCCTATTTCCCCATTGCTAACCTTCCTTTCTAGGAAAATAATTTTTGGCACATGTGGGCAGCGCCATTCGATCAAAGGCCGCATGGATCTGGCACGTTTTCACAATTATTGATCTGGTATAGTATCAAGTGTTGAAAGGAGTGGGATACACAGAATGCTCCCCTATTCAGCTCTACAAGATAAACCTACTAGTTCTACGTATTTTCTGTACTATGCAGATATATTACTATCAACAGTGTCTTCTAAGTTATCATGGGTGGCCACCACAAGAATTCAAGTCAACTAAAAAACAGCCGTCAACAACAAGAACTGAAGGATGCTAGGTATTAATGTAAATCGCTAGATTTACAAAGCCAACAAAGCACCAGCAGCCAAAGCAGCAACACCGAAAGCAGCGTTCTTAGCACCGGCACCACCGTAAGTAGAAACAGCGGCGGTGGAGTTGTAGTGGTAAGAAGAGGTAGCGTTCTGGTGTCTGGCTGGGCAGTCAGTGACGGTAGAAGCACACGAGGTGATGGTAACCAAGGTGGAAGAGGACTCAACCTTGGTGACGGTAGCAGCAGAAGCAGCAGCAGCGGAAGCAGCGATGATGGCGACAGTGGAGAATTGCATTGTAAAGCGAAAGTAAATAGTTGGAGATCTGTTGGATGAGGACAAACTACAGGGAATCGACAGCCCTTTTATAGAAAAATTTGCAGTGCCCGTCTCCCAATGTGGCGATTCGTGGGATTATTTTGGTTAGTAGTCCCAAAGTGTGCAAAAACGGTCCCAAAACACTATGGCTTTTTTTTCGTTTGTGTCAGTTGTGCATGTTTACCTTTTTTTGCTGTCCCGTCAAACGTTAATCAGCACAAGACATACAAGCACACTCTACGAGGTAGACTGTGTCAGAAAGCTCTCTTTCACCTTTGCTCGCTGCTGCTCGGGCTTTTGTCCTCCAAGGCTCAGCGCGACTCTGTGGCTTTAATCAGACGGGAAATTTTTCAACGGTTAGTGGCACAAAACGAGCCAGACCCCTATAGGCAGTCGTATTCCCTAACAATAGCATTGACAGTACACGGAGTTTCACAATATGAAAGTGTTCATAGCACAATGTGAGGGTGTGCACTGCAACGCGTAGACAAATGCGTAAAGACGAGCATGTAAAGACGACACTTCTTGAAGATAGCGTTGGAACGTAGCACTAAGTCTAGAAGTCTAATCTGCCTTGCAAAAAATTTGATCCGTTTTCGCGTCTGTGGCAGTGTTTGATAACGCGGCCAAATAAAAGAAATAGCAATGAGAGCCAAAGAAGGCCATAGAAATGCCAAAGTAGGTATAGGAATGCCAAAGCAGGTATAGCAAGTAGTACGTAGAGATATCCAGTTGTTCATACTACAAGTTACCCAAGTTGCTGGACAATGAGATACCTACAAGATCATTGATTATTCCTTTCTTATTCATCGCCGCACCTATTACAAAAATCTAGATTACAACCTCTATTCTTATGCTCACTATTTTTTACACTCTCTATAACCCTCTATGCAAACTCCGAGCGCGGATTCACGTTCTTGCGCGAGTACCAGTTCACAAAATCCTTGAAACTGCTGCGGATGCGCCTGTTGTCCTTGTTAGGCAACGCAGTGGAAATGACTCCCACCAACTTCTCAATCTCTTTCTGGTCCACGTTTGGCAAAGCACTCACGATCTTGCGCAATCCTGCGATCGTTGGCTCGCTCTGTTCCGCCATCACAACAAGCAACTTCAACATCAAGTCATTGGCATCAGGCTGGAGATCGCTCGGGAACTTGAAAATCACTCCGCTTAACACCTCGCTCATGAGATCCGTCCAGTTACTGCCCTGTGTCAAGTACTGCTTGATGGCGTTCTGGATTGGAACTGGGTCAGAGTCAACAAGCGCAACTGGTGGGATCGGCAAGCCCCAGCTCACCAAATCGATCAAAAAGTGCAAACATGTCATCAATGGCTCGGTCTCTGTCACGGTCTTCATGGTGGCAATGCTCACACCTGTTACACTCTTCATCAAACTCATGTCGCTCGCGAACTTGAGGGGGAAGAACACCATCAAGTCCGAGAGCATGCGGAAAAAGTCGCCGATGACATCGGGGATCTCACGGATATCGGAGTCGCTATTGATGGTCTTGTCGAAGAAAGTTGCACATTGCGTCATACCAAATTGGTACACGCTCTCTTTAATCTCCTCGCTGGTATACTCGTCTCCGTACTCTCTGATCAAGTGCCCGCTCACCCAGAGATAGCACCCGTAGTTGTAGCTGCGGTACCCCTCGTGTAACACGTTGGCCATATCGCCAAGGATGTCGTTCAAGTAAGTACTATAGCTCTGGATACCGCATTTGATCAATTTGCACACACGTTCGCTTACGTTGATCGACGCTCCGAACTTGTTCAAAAGCTCCACGCAAACCCTCCAGATCTTCTCCTTGAAGAGTGTCGCCACAGGATGCAGTGGCTTCTCAAAGTCTCTACACCGCAACACTCTTGTGAATGTAGCCAACACTTCGACATTGTCAACCATGGTCTCCTCGTCGTTCGATGCCGCAATTGCATCGATGGTTGGCTGGATCATCATATCAGCCATCTTGTACATTTCCTCCTGTGGCACCTGTGCAATCACATGAGCCAAACCGTCGACAAGCTCAAAGTGCGACTCCGGGTCGAGAAACTCGCGGATACCTGCGTAGAGCATGTATAACTGCGAGAGGTATGGTACCAAGAGTGTGGAGCAATCTTGACAGAAGTACATGAGTGCTCTTGAAGTGGCCATCACTATGTCCAATTTAGCCTGTTGAGCCTGTTTATCATTCTTATCATCTGTGTTTTCTCTCACTAGTTCGAACCCCTTGATGATGTACGTCATCTGTGGCTCCAAGAATTCGGGGTTCTTGAACGTCCACTCCGAGTACCGCCCAAGGACAAGCGTTGCAGCGTACCTGATCTTTGGGTGTTCTGGCAATTGCACCAAATATCTCATGATGTTAGGGAGAATTGTCCGCTCCTTGAGTGAGACTTCCTTTGCCATGGTCCTCATGGAGAAAAGCGGTGCCTCCAACTGTTGCCAGCTCGACTCAGTAGGGTTGTTGATGACATGTTGGATCTGTTGGAATGGAATTCCCAAAGCTTTGGTTGCACCAATCACCGCGCAGCAGTCTTTGAGGACGTCACCCATTTCATAACGGAAATCCTTGAACTTCTCCTCCTGTTCCTTGTCTTCGAAAAGTGGCTCGTTTTCCGGGCGGATAGGGTATGTCAAGTGCTTGATGATGATGCGGATCAACTCTGCGTAGGCATCCGAGAGCTCCAAGCGGCTCTGCTGAAACTTACTGATAGTGAGCAATTGCTTCAACAAATCCCAGAAGTAAAAGGTGTACTTGACAATATCCAAATCCTCCTCATACCTCACCACATCGAGTAAAACATGCACTAACGGCATGAAATGCTTGGGGTTTTTGGCCACAAGCACATGCCACGCCTCTCCTGCCTCCACGAACATGCGTGCCAACCCGTGGAACGTCTCTGGGTCCGAGATTTTATCAGGGTGGTTCTCCGCAAGAAACTTGTAAATGCCCACAACCTGCTCGTACAAGGCGTTGATCAAGTCGTAGTTTTCAACGTCACGGGTTTCTCTAATGATGGTACACAAGCACTCGATAGCACGATCAAAGGTGTCGTCGTTGCTCAAGCTCTGGAAAATGAGGCTGGTGAGTGCGTTGATCTGGAGGATGGACTCCACAGGACACTCTTTGATCCAGTTGTTCAAACAATCGAGAATCTGTGACGTGAGAGCTTGGTCTGCGTTCGACTCTGCCAACTCCTTGAGGATGGTCAATACCCTTTCCACATTATCAGTGATCAAGTTGGCGGTTCTCAGGTTGAACTCCTGGTCTGTGAGCAGGGACTTTTTCACATCGGAAAGCTCTTCGGGAAGAACACGCAAGAAGTCGAGCAATGTGGGAGAGTTGCCGAGTTTGGAAATGGTCTCTTCCACAGCGCCATTCCACAGGAGGAATTGCAACAGCAACTGCGAGAGCGCAATACACAACTGAGTGCGGATCAAACGCTGCTGTGGGGCCAGAAAGCGAAGAATCAAGTCGATAAGCGCATCCTTCAACAGTGCATAGTTCTCAGCAGGGAGTTGGTTCATGTCGTAGGTGACTTTTGAGCGGAGAGTCTGTGCGGCGAAGAGCTGGAATTGGATATCGGTAGACTCGTTGAGAATTGCCGGAACGATTTCCCACGCAGACTGCGATTTCTGGAACGACTCCAAGTACTGCGTGGCGGCCATCTTGTCGTCGCGCAGCACGTTGGAGTACATCGACTCCAACGCTTGCTTCAACTGTAGGATGTCGTAGGACATGTTGGTGGAGAAAAATAAAAAAGTTGAAAAACTCAATGTAAGGAGATGTGGAAGATAAGCGGGACAACATTTGAGAAAAGTATTAACAGGATGAAGATTAGTAGAAGTGGTGAGGTCAAGTGGTGAGGTTGAATGTAAGAAATATGTGGTTAGGATTTGGATAGGAAGTTAAATTTGTGGTTAGTAAATTGGTGTAATGAGGTGGATCAAAGGAGGAATGAAGATGCACTAAGAATAATGCTAAAATGATTAGACAGTGCATTATAAATGAATAGTGAAGAATAATGAGAATAACGAAGAATAGGAATAAGAATAATGAAAAAGAAGAATAATGAGAATATGAATAATAGGAATAATGAAAGTTCATGAGGAGTAAGAATTAAAGAGTGAAATTAAAAGATCATTTCATGATTTTATTTCATCACATTTCATCTAATTTTTCACTCATTTGTTACGAATTAATTGCGAAAAATGTGAAAAACACAAAGACGGTCTATAAGATGATTAGGTACTGTTCTTTAGCCCTGTTCTTTAGTACTGTTCTGCAGTACTCTGTTGTTTTATCAAGAGAAATTGTTTCAAATTGATTAACCGCCTTAGCTAATTACCTAATCGGAAGATCGTTTCTCGTTTTCTTCTATTTTCGTAACTCTTCTATTTCTTCTGTTTTTCTGTTATTTCTTCTCTTTTTCGCTTTGTTTTCATCGCGTCGCGTAATGTCCAGACCAATCGTTATCTCGGGCCCTTCAGGCACCGGCAAGTCCACGTTGTTGAAGAAGTTGTTCGCCGAGTACCCCGGTAGATTCGGGTTCTCCGTGTCCAACACCACCAGACAGCCTAGAGAGGGTGAGGTGCACGGCAAGGACTACCACTTCCTCAGTGTGGATGACTTCAAGAAGGACATCGAGGACAACAAGTTCATCGAGTGGGCTCAGTTCTCCGGCAACTACTACGGAACCTCCATCAAGGCCGTTAAGGATGTGGCTGACCAGGGCAAGCAGTGCTTGTTGGACATTGATATGCAAGGTGTCAAGTCCGTCAAGAACACCGATTTGAATGCTCGCTACTTGTTCTTGAGCCCTCCTTCGATCGAGACCTTGCGCGAGAGATTGACCAACAGAGGTACCGAGACCCCAGAGTCGCTTGAGAAGAGAATCTCTGCTGCTGCTGCGGAGATGGAGTACGCTGAGTCGGGTGCTCACGACAAGATCATCGTCAACGATGACTTGGAGAAGGCCTACGCGGAGTTCAGGGCTTTCATTGTGGATGAGAACTAGACAATATATGTAAAGATAGACAGTGAGAAGTGTAGGAGGAGAATGACGAGGGAGACGGAGAAGAAGATGGAGTGGTGGGATGTTGTAGAAGAAACCGTTGAATAATTTTGCAACGTGGAGTCAAAAATAAGAGTCAAAAAATAGATCGAGAATTTGGTACGAAAAGAGGGTAGGGAAAGGAAAAGGTAAAGGAAAAGGTAGGAAAAGGTAGGAAAAGGAAAGAAAAGGAAAAGTAAAGGTAGGAAAAGTAAAGGCAGGAAAAGTAAAGGATAGGAAAAGGTAAGAAGAGACCAAAAAGGGTGTTATAAAAGGGAAATGTTACCATATTGAAAGAAAAGGATGTCACTACCCTGTTCAAAATTGTTACGGTTGCAAAAAGCAGACACAATAAAATCAAGCTATTAATAAATTTGATGCATTCTGCTTCATTGTTTGCATACATTCAACTATTGCGATTCGGGTTGTTAAGATGCACAAATCATTTCATGGATACTTCTCAAGTTTTCGCATTAATCTTGTGGATTCTATCTTCATTATTTTTCATCGTACTCTATTATCGTAGTTCAAATCTTCATTATAAGTTCAAGTCCTCCATTACTAGTTCAACGCATATGCTCACTTCGAGTCCTTCATACTATTTCCTCCAAGCTAAACCTCTGCATTCTCCTCTTTGTGTATTCTTACTCAGCAATTCTTCTAGACCGCTCTGGCCAGCGGTACCTTCCCAATTGGGTAAGATCGGAAACTCAACCATTGCAGTTAGAATGGATGCTTGTGGTGAGATCTGCATGGCACGCCGTCCCCGCCGTCTAGATCCATTCTGAGGACTGGTTAGAATCACGGGTCAATTCTTGTCATTAACATTTTATCTTGCGAACGAATTCCCTTTTGAAAATTAAACACCATGAGCAGACTTCCATCGTCCTTCGACGCAGGAGAAGAAGAGTAAGTAGCAAGATGATGGAGTAATTGAGTTACAAGCGATTACAAGAGAGAAGATGATACATCGGTGAAGAGATTATAATGACTGATGAAGGTCGAGGAGGAAGCTAGCAAATATACAGCTTCGGATGGACCATTGTCCAGTTTCTTTACTATGGGTTTCTGCGCTCATTGTCCATAGCACTCGTGTCCTACATTCTCGCAATCGCTATCCTACATTCTCGCACTCGCTGTTTCTACATTCTCTTGACGTCCTCACCACTAACATCTAGGGAATTGAACATTGTTCAAAAGATCAAGCAGAAGTGCTTGCAGCAGCCAGCCGTCCCATTAGGGACTTTGGCGACCGCGGGAGCAGTGCTCCTTGCGGCAAGATCCATGAAGCGTGGAGAGAAGATCAAGACCCAGGTGTATTTCCGCTACAGAATCGTGTTCCAGCTGATCACCTTGATTGCCTTGGTCACGGGTGGTTTGCTCTACCAACAGGAAACCGAAAGACAGCGTATCGATAGAGAGGAGGAGTTGCGCTTGAAGGCTAAACAGAGAGAGAAGTTGTGGATCGAAGAGTTGGAGAGAAGAGACGCTTTGATCCAAGAGAGAAAGAAGCGTCTTGATGAGTCCAGAGCAGAGTTGAGGCAAATTGCTAAGGAGGGCTTCAAAAGAGAGGGAGGTGAGGACAAGGAGTAAGAACATGAGTATGGAAAGAAATCAACTGAAGTTGATATGATAATCTCAAAACATCGCAGCATTGAAAGGTGGACCCACCTTATGTATATAGTTTGAATAATGTTACGGATATTGAAACATTGGTAGAAATCATGCTCGAATATTTCACAGTTCTCAGCATCATACCCAAAAACTTCTTAACTAACCATCCAAACACTCACTGCACTCTCATTACCTCTACACCATCCAAACACTCACTTCAATCACATTACCTCTACACCTTCCTCATACCCTTTCTTCCTATTCCTATATATCTTTTCACCTCTGCATTTTCACCCTCCCTTCTAGTTGTCAGCACCACTCACTCCGTAGTCCTTCAAGAACGCAAACACATCATCCATCATCTCCGTGATGCCGTGGTTTGTGGCTCCCTCTGGCACTGGCGCATACAACGCCTGCACCAAGGACTGCACCTTGATGAGGCCCTCCTTCGCAACTAAGTCCAGCACGGTGTTGACCAACCACGGCGAGAAGTCGCAGTACCAGCGGTGGTTCCACACAAGCAACTTGATGGAGCTTTCCAAGATACGTTCGTTCAACTGGTTAACGATCTTGGTGTAGTTTGGAGTGTACAGCACATTTGAGGAGTTCTTAGCGACGATCTTCTCACGCTCCATCTGGTAGAACTTGAGCATCTCGCGCTCTGACTTAGCAGAGAATCGTCCCATGAGAGCGTTGGAGAACGCAACAGACCCCTCCTTGAAGTGCTTCAAACGGTATGCTATCGAACCCAAGATCTCCCACTCCAAAGTGGTCTTCTTGTATTCCATCTGCTGCGCCTGGAAATGGAGCAGCTCCGCCTGCCACATAGTGTAAGCGCGCAAGTCCTCATAGAGCAACATGAACAAGTTATCCAACCATCTTTCACATAATCTCTTCATCTTGAACTCATTAGATTCACGCGAAGGTGACTTTAAGGCGGTGGTGGAAACTGCATCGTCTTCCACGGCAGCAGGTGGTGCAGGGATTGTCACCTCATCAGCATCACCATTCTCCTCGCCACTATCTTTTTTCTCCCTCTCTCTGGTTCTGTCTTTTCTGTACTCCTCTTCCATCACAAACACCTTGGCACGGTATCTCAACAATGCCTCCCAACCTGTCTTATTCACAATGTCAGTCAACAAATCGTAGGCCTTTGCGAACGTCGACTTCAAGTTGGCAGCTGGGAGGTTCGCCAACTGAGGGTCTAAGTTACGCTGTTCGTGTGCGATGTCTGTGCTCTGCAAGTTGGTGACCTCATCTAAAGTCACGTCCATAGGCAGTGGTAAGTGCAAGTCCTCGCTTCCACCTCTCAACAGGATCACTCTTCTCAAAGCATACTTCTCCTTGTGAGAGTTCATTGGGCACGAGTTGAGGCAAAGGAGCGCATTCTCAAAGTCTCCCAATTTGGTGTACACTTTCACGAGAAGTGCCCATGTCTTGAAATCCGACGGCAGCGACTTCACGGCCTGCTTTGCGAGGTCTAAAGCCAAATCAAAACGCTTCTTGCCCACACAGAACTGTGCCTGTAAGAGCAATAATTCGGCATCACGGCGGTTGGCATTGATTCCTTCGTTCATCAACTGAACTGCCTTGATCTCCTCATCCTTCATCAAAAGAACCTGGGCAATGAGTGTCACCACCTGCGGTTCGTGCTGCTCGAGTCTCTGCAACACCTGGATAGCCTGGTCGTAGTTCTGTGTCAATTGAACACACTTCAAAAACGCATCAACCAAGTAGTTGCACACTCTGGTGGGTTGTGGGATTTCGACACCACAGCCCAACTTTGGGCCGTCGAAGAAAAGACGCTCGAATGCCGCCATGAATTGGTCCAACATGCGCTTGTTGTCGGAGAACGGGTTGAGTTTGCGCACTTCAACCAATCCTCCAGCTTTGTTGACATCGTCGTCGTCCAGATCCAATAAGGACCGACAGAGTGCACTGACAAAGGTCTCCAGCCAAAGACGCTCCAAGTCTTGATCCGAGATCTTGTCACTGATGAGCTTACCGTCATTGTTGACGACAGAGCTCTCGAACTTACCTGGGATGTGAACAGTGACACGCATGTCCACCTTGGAGAAGGCGTTATAAGCACAGTAGGTGAGCTCAGGAACCTTCCAATGTTTCTTCTCTCCAAACCAGTACTGGGACTTGGACGTCATCAAGTTGGCCAACCCCTGCAATTGTGCGGCAATCGACGCGGAATTGGAGGTGTCCACACCAGTGAAGTAGAGGAAGGTACCTAGATCGCTGTTCTTTTTCGAATTGACCGATTGCTTGCGGATCGTGCAGAGATCTGCTGGACCGAGGTCGGCGAACGTGTGGAGGCGGCCGGTTCGCTCGATGAGCGACAGCCCTGCGTATTCTTCTCGCGCTTCGGGGATGGAGTAGAGCGTTGGTGGAAGCATACGTGGAATAAAGATTTATTTTGAAAAGATAAAGAAAAGAATGGTCCAAAAGAGAGGCAGTGATTGAATATGAAGAAGGAGATTCTCAATGAAGCATGAACATTTAGAGGGTGGAGAGGTGATCATGAGTGGATCGAGATGGCTAATGATGGAAATGGTCCTGAATATGGGGAAATATCGCGTTATGATGAACTGAACACAAATGTCCAGATGAAAATTGGTAGCCTACATTTGGTGAACTGGTGTAATTGTAGTCAAAGTACCTCATGTTTTCGATATTTGTGCTGATGTATTTGTACTGAAGTTTGTACCGAGTTCTAGTAATATTTGACCTAATGCCTTGTAATATTGGCACTAACTGGATCTCTAATCTGCATACATTGTTTTTGGCAAAATTGATCAAAATACACTTCTAAAGTCGAGAATGACACATTCGGCTGAGTTAAATTCGAAACATGACTAAAACAATAAACCAAATACATTTACATAGAATCGATTAGACTACTCTTCCATTGTCATTCTAACACGCGGACTCTTGAAACTATGGTTTTGTTGCGCTGAAAAGGTGCAAATGTCAAGCACAAAATAATCCGAGGGTCTAAAGCCACAACATTTTTACTCATTATAGCACCACCCAAAAGCAACACCCTTTTCTTCTTCACCCTAATCTTCTCTTTCTCTTCTTCTTCTTTTTCTTTCTCTTCTCTTTCTCTTTCTCTTCCTTCCTCTTCTCTTTCTCTTCTCTTTCCCCTCTCTTTATCCTACATTTTTTACCCATTATTCATTACAGTTAATTCCTCGTTCTCTTCCTGCCGTTCTCGTCCGGCTCATCGTCCAAATTGTCCCAGTCGCGCGCGGTGAGACAGTACTTCTCAGGAGGCAAGTTCAAGCCCCACTTTGGAATCACAGGTGGAAGGGCCTTGCTGTTGCGCTCGTCGGCCAACTCCAAAAGTAACTCTTTTGGAGGAGTTGGCTTGAATTGGTAGTTGGTACGCGCTGCGATCGCCAAGCGGATATCGTCAGTGTTCACTGTAGCATTTGCGTTGGGATTGCTCGAATGCACTGCTTTGGCATGGTCATTGTATGTGAGAGCGTCGCGCAACACCGACTTGGTGTATCCTGGAGGTTAGTATGTGTGGAGATAATTGGGAAGAGTTATGGATGATAATGAAGTTTGAATGATATAATGTTGGAAGGGTGGGTGATAGGTAAATGTTGGTGGTTGGCATAATGGTATTATATGGGAATGGTACTAGTTGATATCACAACTCCATTCAACGTAGTCGCACGGTGAGATCATATAACGTAGTCACACGGTGAGATCATATAACGTAGTCGCTCTGTTGTAATCATCCATAAAGTAAGCGATCGCAATCATCAATGTAGTTCCATGTATATATCTGTACTCCCTGGTATATTTCTGTAGTTGTATATTTGTGTCCGTAGCTTTCTGTAGTTTCTGTACTCCCATCCTATCATCATATCATCTCCTCACTTTCATCTCCTTCTCATAATCATCCCTATTGTTGCCATCTGTAATACTCACTATGTGCAAAGTCCATCAATTGCAATGGAACATGGTCCTCGTAGTTCTGGATGCCCTGTGTGGCGAAAATCAAGTGCAACAACCGCACGTCTCTAGGTACGATGTTCGCCTGCGCAGCGCTGTCGGCAGGCGCACTCGGACCATTTGCTGTCCCGTTCGCAGACCCGTTCTGGTGGCCTGTGCTCATGGTAACGAGTATTTTTATTTTGTCAACCACTTTTAATTTTTCCATTATGTCTGTGGTGGAGCGGCCAGACACTTTTGATGTCCAGCGGCCAGAAACAGTCGATAACGTCATAAGGCCGTTTGACTTCCTTCAAGACAATAGCCAGGTGGATTCTTCTACTACTGAAAACTCAGCCTTAGTGTTATTGAACCAACCATATGAGGGTATTGACGTCCCCCTGATCTGGAACAATACCACACTCCATGTTTGTGCTGATGGCGGGGCCAATCAGTTGTACAACTACTTCGACAACGACAATGATAGAGGGAATTTCATTCCGCAGTTTATAGTGGGTGATTTGGACTCGCTCACCACTGATGTTCGCCGGTATTACGAGGCCAAGGGCAGTGTGGTTATTGAGCAGGCAACTCAATATGCGACAGACTTCAGCAAGGCAATTCTCACTGTGGAATTGTACTTTCACTCCGACGAGACGCGTGAGCTTTTGTCAGGTACAATTGAGCGCGTGAATGGACTCGCAGAGGTGCTCAAGGACCTTAGTTTCGCCCGCCAGGACAAAATCAATGTGTATGTATTGAGTGGAATTGGCGGGAGGTTTGATCAAACAATACACTCTATCAGTCAGTTGTTCAAGTTGGCGGAGTCGTCGGGTTATCTTCTGGTGGTTTTCGTTACCAATATCGACTTGATCTTCTTGTTGAAGGAGGGTGTGAACTACGTGGAGTACGCCGATCGGAAGGTTTTCAGCACCGACAACGTGCCAATTTGCGGGCTCTTGCCGTTGGGACGGCCCACGGTGTTGACGTCGGTGGGATTGAAGTACGATGTGAAAGACTGGCCGAGTGAGATGCTTGGAGACGTGAGCTCTTCGAATGGGATCACGGGAGCCAATGGGTTTGTTGTTGAGACAACCGAGAAGATAGTGATGAATGTGGAAGTGAAGAGATAGACGATAATAGATTTGGTTAAGTTAATAGAGGTTAGCAAATTGGGTTGGAGATCAAAACAGTATAGAGCAGAACTGTAGGTGAGTGATAACAGAGCAGTAGAACTGACAGTAGTAACAGTAGATAGGAACAGGAGATAGTAACAGTAGATAAAAACATTCTATAGGAATAGTCGCTAGGAACAGTCGATGGAAAACCTATCTAAACAGTAAATGAGAGGTACAGCATATTATCAGCGTTCCAAAGTATTTTAACTTCATTACCGTTTTCTAACTTTCCAATCACTTTTTGCGACCACATTTTTTCATTTTTTTTTTCACCAACATGTTCAGATCACTCATCAACAGAGGAGTGCTGGGCCTCGGCATCAGGCTCATGTCGACGGTTCCAGTGAGAAGCATCATCAACCCGTTGGCCGGAAGGGCCGTGTTTGACAAGTCGCTCAACGAAATCAAGACCCCAAGCATACTCAGCATCATCGGCAGCTGGGACACCACCACCGAAACCGACAACACAATGTACGCGGACTCCGTGCTCAGAAAGAGACGGTTGAAGATGAAGAAGCACAAGTTGAGAAAGAGAAGAAGAGAGCAACGTTCGTTGATGAAGAGATTGGGTAAGATATAGCGTGTACATAGCAAGGCAAGAACATAGACAAGAAGAAGTAGAGAGGAGCAGAAAGAGAGAGAAAAGAGAGAAGAGAGAAGAGAGAAGAGAGAGAAGAGAGAGAAGAGAGAAGAGAGAAGAGAGAGAAGAGAGAAGAGAGAGAAGAGAGAAGAGAGAGAAGAGAAAAAGGGTATGTAGTTGAGAGAGAGGTAGTAAGAGAGGGAACTAAATGGGAAGTTTGAAGAATAGAAGTTGAAGACATTTCTAGATACTTCTTCATAAAGGTAATTCTTTCAAGTCATCTTCATTAAAATCATCCCTTAATGCGCTACTCTCTCGAAACACTACCTTCCCATATTCGAAGTTGCATCTTCACACAAAATTCCTTTGGCCATTTATAAATTCGTATACTTTTTCTATTACTCATCTTTCAATGTCTACCATCACATTTGTCACTGGTAACGCCAACAAGTTGAAGGAAGTCACCGCCATCCTTTCGCAAGGCGCTGCTTCTGCCGACGGTCTGTCCAAAGTTGGCAAGTTCACCATTGTCAACCAGTCATTGGACCTTGAGGAAGTCCAAGGCACCATCGACGAGGTGACCATCCACAAGGCCAAGAGCGCGGCCAAGTTGATCGACGGCCCAGTTTTGGTCGAGGACACATGTTTGGGCTTCAATGCCATGAACAACTTGCCAGGTCCCTACATCAAGTGGTTTGTCAAGGCCGTGGGTTTACAAGGTCTCGTGGACATGTTGTACAAGTTTGAGGATAAGAGCGCTAACGCCATCTGTACCTTTGGCTACTGCGCAGGACCCGATGCCGAGGTCCAGTTGTTCCAGGGTGTGACTGAAGGAAACATTGTGCCGAGCCGTGGTCCTACTGACTTTGGTTGGGACTCTGTGTTTGAGCCAAAGGGGTTTAAGGAGACTTATGCGGAGATGGACAAGAAGGTGAAGAACTCGATTTCTCATAGATTTAGGGCTTTGGATAAGTTGAGAGAGTTTTTGGTGAGTCAGTGAACAGCGAGTGAAGAAGTTTGAGACATAGATGGTGATTACGGATCTTTCATAGATGATACTTTCTGGGGACCTTTCATAAGATTTCTGTTTGGTGACTTTTGGTAGAATTTCATAGATTTGCTTCTGATATTGGTAGATTATGATTTCAGTAGAGTGAAGATTTTAGCAGAATAATGATTCTGAATGAACTTAGACTCATGATTCTGAATGGACTTAGACTCATGATTCTGAATGAACTTAGACTCGTGATTCAGAAGGTTTTATTAAACAAGTTCTTCAGCCTTATCTCAGCTGTTTTGTTCTCTTTGATCTCTAATAATCTCTGCATTTACGATTTTTCTCAAAATTTGACCAATTTTATAAATTAGCAACTATAAACTTCTCAATCTGATCCGACCGTTCTCTAACCATTCTCTAAACATCCCAACAACACCTCGAGCCATACACTGCCCGTCATTATCTAATTCTCGTCTTTTCTCCACAACTTTTTTCAGTCACACTTTTGCGATTGTGGCATTTAGGACCACAGGAAGTCCGGGAAAAGGCGAGATATGCACACGATCGTAGTCCATCGTCGTTCATCAAACCCTCGTCATCACGCTAAATCTAGTTGAATGCCTCCTTGATCTTGTCAAAGAAACCCTTCTTCTTGTGCTTTCTCTCACCGTGGCTGCTGATGGCATATAAGTTTCTGTCCAGACCGTTCGATTTGCTGCTCGATGTGGATCTAGTCTTGGAGATGACATTGCCAAAGCCGCCTCTTCCCACGGAAAACGACTTGTTCGAAGCAACTGCGTACAAGTCATCGTCCTTCTTGGGTCCGTCGACATCCTGAAGCTTGCGCACAAGCTCAGGGTCATCGTTGTTGATCATGTTACCATAACCTCCACGGCCTGTGGAAACCTTGGATCCCAGAAGCTGAGGAGTATTCGACCCCTGTGGAACCAACTTGGGTGATGGAACCGAGCTCAGCGACTGGATGTTTCCTGCCCCTCCTCGTCCGGTGGAATAGAAAACCTTCTTCAGACCATGATCCTGTGGGGAAGTCAGCAGGGAAAGAGCTTCGCCGTGCGGCTTATGTTCGTTTTCAGATGTCAAGTCCTTGGACTGGTGGATGTTACCAGCACCGCCTCTGCCAGTAGAGTAGACCATGATGATAAAAAGTGTAGTTGTTTTCCTGGATTAACAAACGAAACTCCACAAGTCGTCGTTGCTTTTTTGTATTTTGTGTTTTTTCTTGGGGTCGATAAGACAAGAAATGACAAGAAAACAGTGGGCGAGGCTATTGGCTGGAATGTCCTGATAAAGATAAAGGCGATAATGAGCAAAATATATCAATACAAACTGATAATGAGATGACTTGGCCAAGAGAATCCTTTCTGATGTGAATGAGGGTGAGATGTGGAGACGCAGGTGTACTGCCGATTTTTTCGTCATGTTACATTTGTACATACAATCGGACTAAGATAGAAAATTGCTGCCGAGAAGTCCTCAAGTAAAGGCATCTGTAAGGAGCTTCTGAAGTAAAGACTTTCTTCAATCTTGTACCAAAGTTGCTATAAATTCACTCGATAACTATTATTATTATTGCTGCCTCCATTTGCTCTGCTTAATCCAAATTTGTCTACTAATTAGTTGTAGTTAATTTATTATTTCTCCTAGTATTTTCATTGCCGTATTTGTTCCTAATTCTCATTACCGTTATTTCTTTATGCCATTGTCAACGTTTAAATGTCAACTAATCTTCAAGTCAGTTAATCTTTAAGTTCAAGTCATCATTAACGCAGTCGATCTTTCAGTCAACTCAGTCGACTAATCTTTAAGTCAACTCATCTTTAACTTTAGTTCAACCATAGTTCAGTCCAACTCCATCAACCACATCTTCGTCTTCACCCTATGATTATTCCTTCACCCTCTCTTCAACCTCATCATAATTCCTTCACCATCATCTTCAACCTCTTAATTATTCCCTAACCTCTCCACTTCTGTGAACACTCCCTCGTCACTGCTGACAGACGGTGCGATTCCGAAACACTGAACACCTCAGACTGCCGTGACCGCGACCCATCGCTGCCACTGCGCTCACGCCCCTCTTTGTACATCTTCGAGAGCACTGCGTAGTCGGCCTCGCCGGTGTACAAGCGTGAGTACCGATCGGACGACCTCGACGAGGTCGACTCCATGATCGACGAAGTCAGCGTGTTTGCATCCATAATGGAAGAGTTCATGGGAGTCGAGCTGCCCATGATCGACGTCAGGTCATTTATAGATGATGAATGGTTTGAGCTCCGATTCTGGCTGCGATAATCCTGTTCAGGACGATACTCATTTTGTTGGAATTGGCTCCGATATCCATGATTTGTCTGCTCTGAAGTATACTCATTCTGGTGAAATTGATTCCGATATCTATTCAGCTCATTATCAACCAGACCTTTTGAGTTCTTAGATGTCACAGTGGACTTCCTCTCAACCTCCTCTGCAATATCGTCCATGCTTCCCATCATGTCTTCTCTTCCAACAACCCGCGATAATGGGTGGAATGATCTCCGTTCGTACATCCGCGACAATCGCCTGATGTCGGGGATTCCTTCCTGGTCGCACATCCGCGACAACCGACGGAGATCTGCGTCTATGCCCTCGCGCTTGCACATCTTCGACAATCGCCTGAAGTCTTCGAGGCTGTCACTCTTGAGAGTTTCTTCCAAAATGCTACCTCTTTTAAACGCCTCTCCCAATAAGCTTCCTCTTTTGTCGTCTTTCATAAGACTTCCTCTCTTGAAGTCGTTCCCAAAGAGAGTGTTGCGCACGGCCATACTGGACCTCGGTGTAGAGTTCTGGAGAATATAAAGCAAAGCTCCGTGGATCTCATCGCTCTCTTCTTCATCCAAAGTCCCTATGTTCCCCTGTTCAAGAAACCCATCGATCGCACACTCATACTTCTCCTGTGTACTGGGTTTTGTGGTCGTATATTGTGGAGAGAAGACCTCATGACATTGCGCCATAGACATTCTTAACGTACTGGGAAGAACATCGTTGCTCATCAGTGTATCGAAAATGCTCACCTCCTCGCTGACCTCAGGCTCCACTTCCAAAGCGCTTTCCTTCGCAAACAACCTCGAGAGCGCAAACCTGATTTTGTGCATCAAGGACTTGATTCCGTCGGGATGCTTTGGAAGCTCGGAGTCGTCCTGGTTATGTTCACTTGGAGGCTCATTGTGCTGATCCTTGCTGTTGGTGTTCTTTGCGTTATTCTCTTCAGCCTCGCTTGTGAACTTGGCGTACATCATGTCGCTTAAGACTCTGACACGCTCCAGCTGTGCGGAAGCACATGAATTCCGGTATACATGGGGTAGATCAGCTGAAGATGGCGCGAAGGCCGAATATGTAAATGGTTGCTCGTAGTTCGAGTGTCTCAGAAAGTCCTCCATGGTTAGTTTTCGAAAAACTAGCGCATCTGTTTACTTATAGATCAGCGTGTGTTGTGGGCTCAACATTCTGCATTTGAGACATCGGAACCCTTGTGAAACATCAAGCGCGTTTACATGCACTAATGAAACAAAGACGAGGATCTGAAGTCATGTGAACAAAGCAGGCATGTGGAACCGCACGTGAATAGCCGATAAAATGAAACAAAAAAGGTTGAAGTTGTGCTTTTAAAGAGTCACGTGATATTGTTGATGCACGTGATTAAACACTACTCAATCACGTGAATAGAAAGCCTATTAAACGTGACGATAACGTGACTGGATCGTGCGGTGTATCGATTCAGTCTCGATAACGATCTTTTCTCTACAACATGGTTTCTTTGGACGCCCTCAGCGGGCAGGATCTCAATGGAGCCTTCCGTATCAGCAATCTTTCAGTAGCTGGCCTTTCCGTGAGTAACAAGCATGTCGATTTCAGAGTTATACTAACCCCAGGTTTTATGTGGATTGTCACAGTTCTTCAGCGGATTGTAAGTGTTATGTTTTAATTTGCCGTTCATACTAACCCCAGTCAACCTGTAAGTACAAGAGAGATAAGACATTGATGGCAATGCGAGGTATTGATAAAGCCCGACTAAGTTTCCTTTGCTAAGAAGCATCTTACGCCTATTGAATTGCCACCACAGTTTTCAAAGAAAGGAAACTAATCCATTCTTCATATTGGAAGCTATTCATGAAAGGTGGGAAGCTGTCCCTTCTTCAAGTTGTTCCTATCATGAAATTTTCTTACTAACATACAGTTCTTACGCGGAGTTTTTTTGATTCTCTTTGGTGGCGTTGTCGGTTTGTTGGAGTTCCAGATTCCAGCTGAGGCACGCGTTTTTGGCTCGTTCTTGTTCTCATTTTTGGGCCGTGGAGTCTTCTACATCTTGCTCAGTGTGCTCATCGACGCATCGAGCTGGTTCCGTGGCATCGCTGCCTTCGTGATCTTCGCCATCGGCGTGGTGTACGCGGTGTTGGACAACGTTTCGAGCATTGCTCCTCCAGATAACATGAACATGGAAGGCGGAGCAATTGGTATCAATGACGAGGAGGTGATTTAAGAGAAGAGAAGGGTAACGAGGAGTTGAAAAGAAATGTGAGTTTAGTTGAGATGAAGAGGAAGAGTTGAGATGAAGAGTTGAGATGAGATTTGTTAAGAGAGTCGATGAGTGTCGATTTATTAGATAAGAGTTAAGTGAGTTGTACGATCCTTTGCTATAGTAAACGATGAAACAAACCTTCAATGTAGAAAAGCACTTCATTGCTGTGATAAATGTGCCATTTTGTAAATTTCTTGTAAATCATACGTTGGAACTCTTGCCATCACCTTTACTTTTCTTTATCTAAATTTATTTTGGTTGCTCAAAATGCCATGTCTGACACCATAAACATCCCCAAGTTCACGTTGACAGCGTTCCGGTTGACGTATTCGACCCCGGACACCATCCAGCAGTCGTCTCAATGTGTTCTTCTCGGTGGAATTCCCGAACTATGGCTCCAAGACGAGTCCCCAGGACTTATTTCAACCACTAAGCGCTACGCAAAGAGCAAGATAAAGAAGCAATACCGATACGCCTCATCGTTGGTGAGCAGCAGCATCCACAGAGGCAGTGGTGTGCCCATAGAGAAGGTCAGCGACATGGAGGAGAGCGGGTTCACCTTGTTTGCGCGTCAAAAGCGCCAGTTGAACACGGAGAACATCATTCAGGAATTGAATGAGTTTGACAGCGAATCTGACGATGAGAATAATACTACACATTTAAACGGGCATTCAAACGAGCATTTAAACGAGCATACAGACGAGACAGGTGAACATACAGACGAGAAGAAGCATACGCATACAGACGAGCACGCTGGCGATCATACAAATGAGACGGATTTTACAGACAACATGAATTATATTAACCCCGATTACACAAAGACAGAACAGACCCAAGTGGACCCAAATACCAGCGCCACTAATCCGTATACCAATAACGCAGGCCATGCCGATATCAGTCAACCTAATCACACGTTCAAACACAAGGTTTCTCCGCAAAGCATCTTGAAACAGCCGAAAATCATCAAACACCTCAACCCGATTCTCCATGCTGGACACGCAGAAAAAAAAGGCGACAGGGGTGCTAGCTCAGCCGTACAGGATATTAGCGAGTTGAGGTCAGATCCTCCTAAATTGGTGGTTGCTGAAGAACCAACCCTTCCCATTATTCAAGAGTCCAAGGTGTTTGAAGAACCTACCAAAAATTCCTACGATGTATCTCCTCAGCACTCGAACGGTTTGAAACGTGAACCTGCTTCCGATGCGGAGATTGTGAGCTGGACTCCGGAGCGCTCGCTTAACGTTTCAGATAATGCCTCTGCAGTATCTGTTCAGTCATCTGTTGGAAATCATTTGACTCCTTCAGACAGCCGCCGTTTCTTCAACAAGTCTCCCACAGAGAGCTCGAACGCCTCGTTTGTGAGCACGCCGCATGTGCGCTTCTCTGAGGGTACGAAAAAGCGCGGCTCAAGAGTGAGCTTGACAATGCCCATGCCTACGGAGGCCTTGGAGATGAAGGACCTCGATTGGGTCGAGAAAGATCACCACCGGTTCGTGAAGAAGATTCGAGCGTTTGCAAACACCTCCAGAGGAATAGCATACACGTCTCGAAAGGACTTGCGTCACCGCATCAACCGGGTGATTTTGAAGAATTTCAAGGTCGGTGAGATCTTGCGTACAACCAAAATGTTGGTGCTCACGAAGGAAATTTTGAACTGTAAGCAACCCATGGAGTTCACGGAGAATGAAAATGCCGATTCTAGAGTCCACGAAAGGTGGGCAGAGTACCTCGCTGTTCTCCGGAGAACAAGTAGCACTTCGACACCCATTGTGTTGCAGTTCTACGATTTGGTTTATGGGCAGACGTCGACTAAGAAGAAACCACAGTTCCAGATTCCGTTGAGCATGGACGTTGACGCGCACTTGTATAGTGAACTGGATAAAGCGATCTGCATTACAGCACAGAAAAGGAACCGGATCTATGCTTACATTCTCAAACCACACACGCTGATAGGTTCAATCAAGTTCTTGTATTTTCTCAAGCAGAGTTTGGGCCACAAGTTGAATCTGAAGTTTCTGATTTCGATCCCTGACATCGACGTGAGTCTTTCGCTCGTGCTTCCCCACGAAGAGTTGGCCAAGGTAGTGGTGCACCGCAAGGAGCTTGCTGTGAAAGTGCTTCCAAATGGCTACAGTGTAGAGTACTCTCCGGTTATTGAATATTTGAAGACAAAGGTGATTGAGGAGTTGAAGTCGCGGAACAACCCCAAATTTGACGACTGGCTTGAGAAACAAGTGAACTTGTGGTTCTGCTTCAAGATCTACGATAGGCTCGAATGGATCCAGAACAACAGTGAGTTGTTCTATATCCAGAACCAGGTGTTGAGTAACCGCGATTTCCAATTGGAGTTCCGTGAAATGAGCCACTACCTGATGAGCACCACCACGAAGTTTTGTGGAGTGCATTTGGAGGAGCCAATCCCGATCGAGGGTTTTCTCATGAGGACTACGAACACTTCAGGTCGGCAGACTTCAGCACTCAGAACGTTCCATCGGTTGCTGTATTTCTATTCGAATGACAACTTGCTCTTCTTCACCAAATTCTACCGTGGACTTCCGCCTTCGCCTGGAAACGCCTTTATTCGTGACGGAAACTCGCATGAGGCAAGCAAAACGCTTCCAGAAGTGTATGTGCATCGTCCATACGCGTTTGACGAGAATGGGCATCTCCCGTGGCTCGACAGCGACGAGTTCCACAAGTATGATGAGCTTGCACTAGAGGAAGTTGAGCGCAGGGCGCTGCAGGTTATCCGTGCACAAGCAGTTATAGACATGGTGAACATACGAAGCGTTCGTCCAATTCCGTTGGAGCGGCTCAACATTGCCAACAGGCTCTTTTTTGCGTACTGCTGGTACTCGAGTACGGAGAACATCACCGATGAGGCTGTGGTTGACTCTGGATTTGAGGTTGAGATGCTCAACGGTTCTGTTTTGACGCTCCAAGCTGCGAACAGGGCCGTAAGGGACGAGTGGATAACGCGGCTCTGGCAGCTCCGCGAGTACTGGGTGAGGCGGAAACAAGAGGAGTTGATGCGGTTTTTGGAGTTGCGCGAGCGCAACAAGAACAAGCTCTGGATCAATGAGTACGTCGACTCGAACGCAATGCTGGAGTCGAACACATATGAGTTGCGCAATTCGTTCACAGACCCGTATATCCACAACATCGACTCTATTGCGATGACCAAGTGCATTTTGTACAGTGGGTATTTATATGAGAAGGGCAAGAAGCACAGCGACTTCCACAAGTTTTTGGTTGTGTTGTGCCCTGGGTTCCTTGTTCTTTTCTCGATGTTTAAGCGGTCGAAGGTCTCTGGAGTTTGGCAAAAGGCGCCTTGTTTTGAGCATTATTTCACGATTCCTATTGCACAGTGCTACATTTACTCAGGCAACATGACGGCAATGGATCTCTTGGACCGGAACAAGAATGTGGATGTGCAGCATCCAGAGCGGCGGTCGCTTCCACGCCTCTACCTGGATGGCTGGAAGAGCTCTGAGGAGGAGCTGGGACGGTGCTTCACCTTGTGGATTGGGCGGAAACGACACCTCAAACGTGCAGAGAAGCTGGAGCAGTTTCAGGAGCTGGTTTCAACGGAAACGGAAGAGTCAGCTAAGAACCCCGGATTGGCGACTTTGATCAAGAGATTGGGATTGACAGGAAAGAGCATGGTGTTTATGGCGAGGTCACGACAGGAGAGGGAGATTTGGACATACAAGATACTTTCAGAGATAGATAGGTTTTACTAGAACCGATGGGAGTATTAATTTAGCATATTTAGACAACATGGATTAGAATGGTGGTACGGAATTTACTTTAAGAAGTCCGAAATTTTTCCGAGTAATACCACATTTACTCCAATTAATACACATATACAGCACAATTGATAGTAAGTATACGAATGAGACACTGATAAAGTAATCTTCAGGTCAAAAAGTTCAATTACATCGTATAATTTTGTTGGAGAATATTTTCTTGTGAACGTTCCTAACGAACTTCCCCAAACTTCCCCTTTTGAACGCCCTTTTTTGCATCATTTTCTTGGTATTCGTAAATCTTTAAAACTCGTACTACTCTCCATGGAATCCCTATTCAACCCGTTCAACTCGAGCTCGTTCAAGAGCATTGACGAGTGGCTCATCATAGACGCGTCTAATGCTGTGCGCCAGAAAGACAACTGGATCACCAAGTATAAAGGCGAGGTTGGCGAGAAGTGGAAGAATGAGATCAAAGAGACGATCAGTGGCAAAACCAAACACGTGGAACAAGTGATTGACTACTTCTGGAAGGAATTGGAGTGGTACGAGAAAGCTGAGAGAGAAGGCAACCATTCTGAGATCCATGAGAAGATATTGTGCAATGTGTTGAACAACCCCGAATTGAAGCTGTCTCTTCAAGAGCAGTCCAAAGCGCTTCAAGACGCGTTCGACGAAATTGACTACCATCCGAGCTCAAACAACACTGTGGTTGACTTGGTACACCCCTCGTTATTCCCTGTGCAGTATGGTAAGACTATAATCACTAGAGATTCTCCGCAAGTGGTGCAGTATAGCGACGCCGTTGTTAATAAACTTTCGCACCAGGAATGGATGGTTTCCAAAACGTACCAATGGCTTCCTGCTGTGCTTGAATTCAACAAGACGTTTGAATTTGCGTCGTACATCAACAACCTCGATCCTGTCAAGTATAGCGAATTATACAAGACAATCGCAGCGGTGTTCAATGCGTGTGTGCCCGGATTAAACTACGTCTTGTCGCGCTCAGCGTCATCTGAGTACATTCGTGTGCCAATTGAGAAGTATGAAAACGTGTACGAGGGAAATTATAACGACAAAGTGATGGAAATCTATAACAAAGACATTCCCTATGAAGAATGCGACCGTCAATTACTAGAATTGCAGAAGCTGCTGGTTAAGGATTACCCGCCTACGTACAACGGAGGCCCTCCAAATGACAAGCCCGTTGACATGGGAGCAATTGGTAAAGCGAAGGTGATTGTGAAGATGGCAAATATCGAGTTGACTCCAGAAAATCCAGAGTACAAAGGAGGCTCATGGCATATTGAGGGTACTATGAACGAGGCGATTGTCGCGACAATTTTGTACTACTACGATGTGAACAATATTACCGAGTCGAAGATTTCATTCAGGGCAACATACGACGATCCAGAGTACCCACAGAATGACACCTTTTATTGCAAGCACTTCTTTAATTTGAGCGACGAGGACCCGTTGTATAAGGTCCTAGGAGGGATCACTACAGATGAAGATAAGGTGGTGATATTCCCGAATTTATTCCATCATCATGTGGAACCTTTTGAGTTAAAGGACAAAACAAAACCTGGCCACCGCAAAATCTTGTGCTTCTTTGTGGTTGACCCATACAACGAGAAGGTGTTGACGTCGCAGGAGGTTTCTCCACAGCAGGAAACGTGGTGGCTGGACGAGAAAATTATAGAACATGTTCTCCCTGAGAAGGAGTTGAGAGAAAGGGTAAGAGCATTGGTAAAGCCGCAGACGTTGGCCGAAGCAAAGGAGGAAAGAGAGAAGTTGATGAAAGAGAGGGCTCCGTGGATGGAGGGTCCTGATTTGGATGACGTAGATATGGTTTTCCTGTTGTGCGAACATTAGACACCTACTTTCTTACAATATTACCGAATCGAATTATATTAGTTGTTTGCGATTGCACGGTCAACGTGCATAATCAACGAACTCCACTCACCACTGGATCCTGTAAACAAATTATCGATCCGTCTGTGCAGCATGTTACTCCGTAATGCAAGTTGGATAACCTCGTCGTCAGAGTCTTCATCCGAGAACTCTTCGGAGAACTCTTCCGAGAGAATGATTGGAGTATCTGGGGAAGTTGGCTTTATATTAAGTGTGGTGGAACTCAGATGCAGGTTAATTTCCTCGACTGGCAGCGGAACCAGAACCAGCTCAATTGTGCTATCTGCAGATGCAACAGAATAGATAGAAGGCACTCTTGATACCATCGTGCACTCCAATCCTGGTAATTGTAAAGTGGAGGTAATTACGTCGACAGGGAACTTGAAGGTGGTATCTGAGAGAGCAACGCCCCACTTCTCAATAATGCACGAAATGTTCGAGTGAAGATACAACTGAAACGGACCATTGATCATGATTGTAGAGGAGTTCGGTACCGAAGTAGTAATTTTGCCAAGTGGAATCTTGGTAGGCGTATCTTTTGGATCTCCGAGCATAACGAGGTAGTTTTCAAAGAGATATACCGTACTCTTTTGGAAAGAAATGCCATCCGAGCTCACCTCGAGGTGGTCCACGAGTCGCAAACTACCCATGTGAAGCAAGTTGGAGAGCGAGAAGCCCAGTGAGTTACTCAAGAGGTACAGGATAAAGCTGGAGTGGAGCTCGTCTGAAGGAACGTTTTTGTATGAGCTGATTTGGGGCAATGAGTGGTCGGAATAGGTTTTCTGTGAAGTGGAGGGGTGATGGGTAATGTGTGGGGTTGCTATTGAAAGGTTTGGACTTGGTACAATTGAAAGGCTTGGACTGGATGCATTTGAAGGAATTAAACTGGAGCTTGAAGCAGTCATTGAGTTGGAACTTCCCACGTTTTCAATTGAACTTACCAGCTTTCCAATTGAACTTCCCGCCTTTCCTAATGAACTTACCAGTTTTCCAAACGAGCTTCCCACCCTTGAACTAACAATTGAGCTTGAATCCCTCACACTTGTGGTAATATTTGGTATGATCGCCGAACCCATTGAATTTATATCTCGTGGACTTCCAAAGCTTGCCTGGGATACTCCAGACAAGGAGGTCATATCTGAAATCGAATCATCCCCCCTCCTATTCCTCCTTGGACTTCTCTTTGGAATGGTAGGATCTATTAAGGGAGTTGTGGGAACAACGTTCACTGGAACTGCCCTGACTGGAGCTTTGAGAAAACTTGGAGTTGACCGTACAGTTGGTGATACTTCGTCTGAATTTGCACCCATAGTGTATGCAGGAGCGCTGTTTTGGCTGCGAAATATATTTTTTTCGAAGAGGCTGAACAAGTTTGAGGATTGTTCCAGGGGTGCTCTTTCAAACGGAGAAGCTTCATTTCCGAATGATTGTATAGGCTGTAGGAAAGAAGCGTCTGAGTTGAGCGGTTGAATGTGAGATTGTGAGCAGGAGGTTTCTGAATTTGGAGATGGCCCCCAGGAAGGCTTCCAGGGATTTTCTGATTTTGAATGCAGCCAGGAATCCCCCCAGGAATCTTTTGAAGTCCACAGATTCCCAGATCCTCTCTGCACCAATGAACGTGACCTTCCGAGATGACCCCTAAAACTCTTCGAAAACCTTGAATTGTCAGCTGAATTCTGCTTTGTTTTTGCCAACAACTGCAAAGAGGCCCTTTCGCGAATTTTCTCATCTGAGGGTATTAACGGCTTATGTTCACCACTCTCCACACATATACGACCATGGCAACTAGAGAGCATCTCAAATACCTTTGAAGTGTCGAAGACCGCATTGAACCTGTCTACTGCAGTTAGTGAGTCCACCTCGTACTCTAGTTTGAGCTGAAAACACCCTTCATGCACAAAATCTCCACACTTGAATTGTACTAGAACTTCATCAGCAAACTTGTTCTGGAGCGACTCCTCACAAACAAAGCACACATCGTCAGGGTTCGGTCTCGATGCCATTGACTGTGTCTGAGTGAATGCGAAGGTCTTGACTTTGGGACCGCGTTCTGTTCTTGATTTAGTGAAGAATGGCGAGTCATTCACATCAGACACTGGAGTGTAGTTGAAGAACTCGTCTGACTTTTCGAAAGTCAGGAAGCTTCCCATAGGAGGGGTTACGGGGTCGGGATCATCCTCTGGGTAGAAGAACGGAATTGGACTCTCGCTTACCGAAGTGCCCGAGAGTCCACTTAACTTGCGCTTCCATCGACTTGCTCTTTTTAAGGGACTGAGCAGGGTGGTGGAGTGGGAGCTTGAAATGGAAAGTTTTCCTGTAGAGCTACCTTTACGGTCGGTAGAAACACTCCCTTTGCGTTCGTTCGAGGCTATACTACCCTTTCGGTCGGAGAATATACTTCCTTTTGATTCTGAGAATAAACTCCCTTTTGCTTCTGAGAAGCTTCCTTTTGGTTCTGAGAATAAACTTCCTCTTGGTTCTGAGATACTCCCTTTTAGTTCTGAGAATGAACCCCCTTTCTGTTCCGAGAACATTCTTCGCTTTGGTTCCGTTGAGATCATAATGTGGTGCTGCACCATGTGCGAATGCAGTGATTTATATATCAGTACCTGCAGATCTGGGGAAATGCCAGATTATGGATAATAGAGGTACAAGTTTGCAGATTTCTAGAAGAAGTATTGATGACCAAGGTCATTCGACACAGCCGGAGCTGGCTCTGGAACCAGGTCACTTATATGGCCATGTCTAGGGCGTGTGTCAGGAAAGTTTGAGTGAATCTGCACAAGTGTGTATCTCCTTGTGCGGCTCGAAAAATACGAAATGGGAAAGTCTTGGAAAAATAACCGGTATACGACAAGAAGGGGAGCAAAAGTGGAGAGGTGCCGGAGAGATGAGGAGGGGAGGAGACGTGAAGGATAGGGATCTGGAGAGATTTGAAGTGGATTCGAAAGTCAGAAGCGGTAAACTTGGTTGGTGTGCTTTTTGTGGGGTACATTCGCTAGAAGGACTCGATACAATAGAATAGGTGACAAAATGTGGGACAAGATGTATTGGATGTGGGAAGGAATCGAAGGAATGTAAGATTGTAGGAAATGTGGGAATCGAAGGAATGTAAACTCGTAGTAAATGCGGGAATCGAAGGAATTTGTAGTAAATGTGGGAATAGAAGGAATTTGTAGTAAATGTGGGAATATAAAGAATTTGTACAAATGCGGGAACAGGAGGAATGTGTGATTCAGATTATCAAAAATGGATACGAATTGAGAATGTGTATAGGAAAGAAAGAGCGAGTATAGATGACAAGCAATTAGGACTTTTTAAAAACTTCAATAAATATTCATATCAAATATTGGTGATGATTTATTGGTGGTAATTAATTGGTGATAATTGGTAATTGGTGATATTTGGTGTTAATTGGTGAAAGTATTCGTGAAGCATTAGTGAAGTCTTGATAAAGTTATTTGTCCCTTAATTTTATTCCCATACTCTCAACATAACCCATTCACATCAATTCATCTCCAACCCTCACCTCCTTTACATCCCCTCCTCCTTCACTTATACCTTGACGTTACACGCAAATGTACGCCTTTCCTCGTTTACCCGATACCGTTAGAAATGCCCGATAGTGGACGTGTTTCTCCGAGAAGTTCGGAGATCAATGAGGAGAAAAAAGAGCAAATTTGAGGTTGTTGTTAGCTTGCTGAGTATCTTTGCTCTAAATCCTCCGGAAATTCCCCAAATCACCCCAAAGTCTGTACCCATATTGATCATATCGCGATCTACCCATTTCCCGTCTTCCTTCCCTCTCTTGTTCTATACTTCCCCCATTCTTTGCTAGTTCTCCTCCCATTCACGTGACTTCCCGGGATTTATTGTCCGTCGGATTCCTATCTCCCGCTCCCAACAAACCCGGGAAATTTCGAATTCGCACGATGCCTACGGAGCTCACCAAACAAAAATTCTTTCTAACTTTTCTTTACTCACTAGCACAATGATTCGCGCCCGCACCGCTGCCCGTTCGTTGGTCAATTCCACCAAGATGGTGAAGAGAAGCATGGCCTCGTCGTCCTCGTCCGACTTGGTCTCCATTGAGTTGCCGGAGTCTTCCTTCGAGGGCTTCGACCTTGACACTCCGTCTTTGACTTTCGAGACCGAGAAGGACACCTTGTTGAAGATGTACAAGGACATGATCATTGTCAGAAGAATGGAGATGGCCTCCGACGCTCTTTACAAGGCCAAGAAGATCAGAGGTTTCTGCCACTTGTCTGTTGGTCAGGAGGCCATTGCGGTGGGTATCGAGTACGCCATCGGTAAGGAGGACACCGTCATTACTTCCTACAGATGCCACGGTTTTGCATTCATGCGTGGTGCCTCCGTCAAGGAGATCTTGGGTGAATTGATGGGTAAGAGATCCGGTGTTTCCTACGGTAAGGGTGGTTCCATGCACATGTTTGCTCCAGGTTTCTACGGAGGTAACGGTATCGTCGGTGCTCAGGTGCCATTGGGTGCTGGTTTGGCTTTCTCTCACAAGTACAGAGGCCAGGCTGCTGCTTGTTTCACTCTTTACGGTGACGGTGCCTCGAACCAGGGTCAGGTCTTCGAGTCCTACAACATGGCTAAGTTGTGGAACCTCCCATGTATCTTTGCTTGTGAGAACAACAAGTACGGTATGGGTACCGCTGCTGCCCGTTCCTCTGCTCTTACTGAGTACTACAAGAGAGGTCAGTACATTCCAGGTTTGAAGGTCAACGGTATGGATATCTTGGCTTCCTACCAGGCCTCCAAGTTCGCCAGAGACTGGGCCATCCAGGGCAACGGTCCATTGGTGCTCGAGTACGAGACCTACAGATACGGTGGTCACTCCATGTCTGACCCAGGTACCACCTACAGAACCAGAGAGGAGGTTCAGCACATGAGATCCAAGTCCGACCCAATTGCCGGTTTGAAGGCTACTTTGTTGGAGAAGGGAATTGCTACCGAGGAGGAGATCAAGTCTTACGACAAGGCTGCCAGAAAGTACGTCGATGAGCAGGTTGCTGCTGCTGAGGCTGACCTTCCACCTGAGGCCAAGTTCGAGATCTTGTTCGAGGACGTGTATGCTCCAGGCTCTGAGATCCCAGTCTTGAGAGGAAGAATCTCCGACGACTCTTGGGACTTCAAGAACAAGACTTTCTTGAACAAGGTTTACTAAGCGCAAGACCGAAGGTCCAAGTGATCGAAGGTCACGAGGTTAGCAAAGATTGAATTGATGTAGAATAGCAAAGAAAAAGACAAGTTGTAGTAAGTGGAAGGTCAATCGCTTAATTGAGAAGTTAGAGTAGAGGAATAACTGAATTTGATTTTCGTGAATATTTCAGTATTTTCATGTTGCCTAAGTTGATTGTTGCAACAGGAAGTACAAAAAGAACTAGAAATAGACCTTTTGATTCAGTTATTTTAGAAGATGACTGTAAAAGTGTTATCATTTCAACCACAAAGAATGCAGTTACCAGATTTACAACAATGCAGAGGTATTCCTAGTACGTTTCTATTACATTGCGATAGAATCCTTCAAATAAAGCCCATTTCTAAAGCCCATTTCTAACAAGCCCATTTCTTACAACTCCATTCCTATTATTCAACAAAGCCCTCTATAAAAATTCAACAGAGTCATTTGTATTACAATTCAACGGAGTCCATTTCTATAACAATCCAACAGAGTCCATTTTTATTACATTTCAACAGACTCTTATTCCTATTTATCTCAATAAAAACCCCATTCCACCACTCTATCCAAGAATATTCATTTAGCTTATTATTTTTCTACACTTTTATTTTCATTATCATCTCATCATGTCACAATACAACTACGACCAAATGTCCAACAAGATGATACGATCGGACCGCCGACTACACGATGTGCGGCACACCGACGAACCGAGCTCCAACCCCACCTCGCTCGCAGGTCGTGTTTCAATCAAGGACATGGGCTCCAAGTACACTGGTGAGAAGAGCGAGGCCCCAAAAGGCAAGTCCACAGTAAACAACACCTTCTCGTACTCGAGCTCTGGGGAGAATATCGCATACAATCCGGCGTCTGAGGAGTCTGCACATGTGTTTGACTTGATCATGGTCAAGGTTTCGCAATTGCTCCCTGATACATCTCACGAAGTGGTGCTCTCTGCCGCCGACTCAATTCTCGAGGTATTGAAACGAGATGGCGGCGTGGCGGAAAAGCGCAAGGAAGTGAGCGAGCTCGTGGGATTCGAGATCGACAGCGTGGAAATGCACGAGTTGGTGAGTTTAGCAAACAGAATCAGTGACTATGAGGTCAGTGAAGTGAAGGACGATGAGCAAGAGATTGCGATAGTTTTTGATGATGAAGAGGAAGAGGAGGAGGAAGAAGAAGAGGAAAAAGAAACCGAAGAGAATGGCCAAGAAATTGAGAAACCAGTCGCATTAATTACTCATGAAGAATCAACCTCATCTCTACTTACCATTAAAGATGTGGATGCCTTTTTTCTCCACAGAAAACTCACCTCGTTATATGACAATTCAAGTGATGTCGAGCGCTACAACACCGAGCTTCTTCGTCTTTTATCTGACGAGTCCATCAACGAGCGCGACTTGGAAAACGAGATGATGGAGTTGTTGGATTACGACCACTTCGACCTTATCCAGATGCTCATCGAGAACAGATGGACGGTGATGTATGGTATTCAGAGAGAATTGGCCAAGGGTGAAGAAAAGACTGCATTGGACGAAAAGATGAAGAGAGTGGGCGTCAAAAGAGAGAGGGAAGACGAAGAAGAAGAGGCACCTAAAAAGGTTAAAGCTCTGGATAGAATCCCACAGATCGTCGATCTCGAATCACTCAAATTCGATCAAGGGTCTCATCTAATGACCACTTCTAAGGTCCGCCTCCCACCAGGTTCCCACCAAGAAACAAAGAAACTGTACGACATCATTACAGTTCCGGCACCTGCACCAGTGTCTGTGAGTGACGAACTCGTGCTGATATCGCTGCTCCCACAGTGGGCAGGGGTAGTGTTCTCTGGAACTTCCTCGTTGAATCTCATCCAATCGCGTGTTTACCCACAGGCATTCGGTACAGACAACAACGTGCTTATGTGTGCGCCCACCGGTGCTGGTAAAACCAATGTGGCGATGTTGAGTGTGTTGCGAGTCATGCACAATCACATGGAGAACGGTAAGTTGATGCTTTCGGACTTCAAGGTGGTATATATCGCGCCATTGAAGGCGTTGGTCCAGGAACAGGTCCGTGAGTTCGAGACCCGGTTGGGGTCTTTTGGTGTCGTGGTGAATGAACTCACCGGAGATTCGTCGCTTTCAAAGCAACAGATCCGTGATACGCACATACTCGTGACAACCCCCGAAAAGTGGGATGTGATTACCAGAAAACCAAACGAGTACGTACTGTTGGTGCGGCTTGTGATTATTGACGAGATCCATTTGTTACACGATGTTCGTGGACCGGTTTTAGAGAGTGTGGTGTCGAGAACCTTGAAACAGGGCCTGAGACTTGTGGGGTTGAGTGCAACATTGCCGAACTACAAAGATGTTGCGCAATTTCTCCGTGTTGAGCCAGAGGGCCTTTTCTTTTTCGACTCACTGTACCGTCCATGTCCATTGGAACAGCAGTTCATCGGTATAAAGGAAAAGAAGGCAATTAAGAAACTCAATGCCATGAATGAAGCCTGCTTGGAGAAGGTTGAAGAGACTTTGAAGAACGACCACCAATTGATCATCTTCGTACACTCCAGAAAAGACACCTTTAAAACTGCGAAATGGCTCACAGAGAAAGGCGTCTCGGTGGAAAAGTTCAACTTGACGAACGCAACTGGAACTAAGCAGATCCTTGTGCTGGAAGCAGAGCAGATGAAAAATAACAAATTAAAGGAAATAATCCCATCTGGTATAGGAATCCACCACGCAGGACTCAATAAAGACGAGAGACTGGTGGTAGAAGACCTCTTTGCCCAGGGACATATCAGAGTTTTGGTTTCGACAGCTACATTGGCATGGGGTGTCAATTTACCAGCACATACTGTTATAATCAAAGGTACTGAGACCTACAGCCCGGAGAGTGGATCATGGGAGCAGTTGTCTCCACAGGATATCCTCCAGATGTTGGGAAGAGCAGGAAGACCTCGTTACGACAAATCTGGAGAGGGTATAATCATCACATCGCACGATGAAATCCAATACTACCTCGCAGTTTTGAACCAACAGTTACCCATTGAGTCACAAATGATGTCGCGACTTGCTGACAGTCTCAATGCTGAAGTTGTGCTTGGATCTGTTAAGTCCCGCAGAGATGCCGTTGACTGGTTAGCAACGACTTACTTGTATGTCAGAATGTTGCGTTCCCCTGCCTTGTACCACGTTGGTGCTGGCGATGATGACGAGATTTTGACCAACCGGAGAACAGATTTGGTACATTCTGCACTTGAAATCCTTAAAAAGAGCCAGATGGTCGAGTACGATGAAATCTCCGGAGCAGTGACTCCAACCGAACTTGGAAAGATCGCGTCGCACTACTACATTAACCACGACAGTATGCACATGTACAACAGCAAATTGCGTCCGTGGTTCAGTGAGATGGACATTTTGCGTGTTTTTGCGATGTCGGAAGAGTTTCGGTATATTCCAGTTCGCCAGGAGGAGAAGTTGGAAGTTGTTCGCTTGCTTGAGCGCAGTCCGTACCCAATTCGCGAGAATTCCACGGACCGTCTTGCAAAGGTCAATGTTCTCCTCCAGACATATATCCTGCGCTTGCAACTTGAAGGATTTGCCTTGATGGCCGATATGGTCTATATCACGCAGTCTGCTGGTAGATTACTTCGTGCGCTTTTTGAAATTGCATTGCGTAAAAAGTGGTCTGGTCTCGCCAAACTCATTCACAATTTGTGTATCATGACGGAGAGGAGACAATGGATGACCAACTCGCCATTGCGCCAGTTCAGCGGAGTGCCTCAGGAGGTTATCCGTGCGACTGAGTCGTCGCATCTCCCATTTGTGAGCTATTTTGAGCTCAGTGCTCCGGAGTTGGCGGAGGTGTTGAGTTTCAAAGGAAGTTCGCAGGTTGCGTATGATTTTCTCCAAAGGTTCCCAAAACTCGAGTTGAGTTACTTTTGTCAGCCAATCACCCCGACCATCTTGCGTGTTCAGATAGAGGTAACTCCGAAGTGGGAGTGGTCTGCGAACGAGCGCAATGTCGAGCAGTTCATGGTTCTTGTGGAGGATGTTGATGGAGAACGCCTTTTATACAATGATCTTTTAAGTGTGGAGAAGAAAAACGTCGGCAAGGAGCATGTGGTGGAGTTTTGTGTTCCGATTTCGGATCCAAAGCCGCCAAACTACTTTGTTTCGTTTGTGAGCACGAGGTGGTTACATTCTGTCTGGACGGTTCCAATTCAATTGACTGACATTTCCCTTCCAAAGCGGTTCGCACCACCTACAGAAGTGACAGTTAGTGCTGGAACGGCTGTTTCCAAGGTTGGCGAGTTTGCAGAAACCTTCACCTTTTCCACGTTTAACCGTCTTCAAACACAAGTTTTCCCTGCATTATTCCACACGAACGAAAACGTTTTCGTTGGGATGCCAAAGGGATCCGGTAAGACCGCGTGTGCCGAAGTGGTGTTGTTGGGTCACTGGAAACAGAACAAGGGTAGAGTGGTTTACTTATGCCCCGAACAGCTCCAAATGGATCGTCTTTTCAAGCTTTGGCTGAAAAAGTTCGCAGGACTTGAAAAAACGGTCGCAAAATTAACCGGTGATGCGCTGGATGCCAATGTTCTCAGTGCTAACCATTTGGTTTTAGCGACTCCAGCTCAATTTGGCCTTCTTGCTAAGAGGTGGAGACAGCGTAAGGTGCTTCATGCTGTGGAACTAGTGATAGCTGACGACGTTCACACGATTGGAACATCTGCTGAGGGTGCAGTCTACGAGGTTGCGCTCACTAGAATGCGGTTGATTGCAGCTCAGTTAAGCGTCGAAATGAGAATAGTGGCTTTAGGGTCACCGGTTGCAAGCGCTAGAGACCTTGGCGAGTGGCTTGGTGCTGAGAAGCAGTACATCTACAACTTTGTGGAGAGGGCAAGACGTATTGATGAGATTAGAGTTGGTGGAGAGAACGAAACCGACTATGAGTCGATGAAAGATCTGAATGCGCTCTTCTTTGTTCCAAACAGAAGAGAAGCTTTCAAGTTTGCTGAGAAGGTGATGGCCCCTGGCACGGAAGTTTCCAAAGATCCTCTCATGTCACGCATTTCAGACCCTGCTCTTTCGGAACTCCTCCAGAACTCCGTTGGAATCATTGACGAAAGCATGAATGCGGTTGATCGTATCATAGTCGAGCGTTTTTTCGCGTCTGGCTTAATCTCGTTGATTGTCACCAAAAATTGCTGCGCAACAGCACCTTCTTCGAAGTTGGTTGTTGTTGTGGGAAACAGCGACTACGATGCGAAGGAGCACAGAAATGCGGACTACACCATCAATGAGATGAACGAGATGATTGGGTGTGGTGACAGCGGACTGAGGGTGCTACTCTTGGTGGATGAGAATAAAGTTGATTTCTACGGAAAGTTTGCGACTGAAGCAATTCCTATCGAAAGTAGTTTGAACTTGAGCATCAACGATTATTTTGTCGATGAGATCGCCGGTCGTAACTTCAAGAGCAAGCAAGATGTGATGGACTGGATCACGTTCACATACTTCTACCGTCGTATGCAGCACAATCCAAGCTTTTACGAGGTGAAGGATTCGTCGAGTTTGGGAGTCTCGGAGTTCTTGTCGGAGTTGATTGAATCTTCTTTGGAAGAATTGGAAGGAGTGGAGTTGGTGGAGCAGGAAGAGGAAGACGATGAGGATGTGATTGCACCTCTCAACAACACTATGATTGCGTCGCATTACAATATTCCATTCCTCACAATGAAGAACCTCATAAAGTTAAGCAACCGGTCGCGTATGCGGAGTATGTTGGAAGTTTTGGCGTCTTCTTTCGAGTCGCTTCCAATGCGCCGCGATGATGACCTGGCACTTCGTCGCATATATGGACGAGTTCCTGTTCAGGTTGAAGCTCCAGATTACGACTCGCCATTTTTCAAGGCGCTCGTGCTTCTCCAGGCACATTTTTCGCGAATTCCGGTTTTGCACGAGTTGCGTGTGGACCAAGGCCACATTTTGAGCAAGATTTTGGGGCTCGTTTCTGCGAGCATTGATGTTTTGGCGAGTGAGGGCCACTTGAACGCGGTGCAGATGATGGAGTTATCACAAATGGTGGTTCAGGGAGTGTGGAACAACAAAGATGCTCCATTGAGGCAGATTCCTCACTTCACAGATGCGATGATTGCAAGATGCAAAAAGCATAGTGTTGAGACTGTGTACGACATAATGTCATTGGAGGACGACGTTCGTGAAGAGATCTTGCAATTGGATGAGGAGAATGAAGAGGATGCAGCCAAGCTCAGCCGAATCGCAGAGTTTGTGAACAAGTACCCGAACATTGATATCAAGTACGAGCTTGATTTGTCAGAACCTATTGTTGCGAACGAGCCGAAAACAATCACGGTGACGTTGGAACGTGATGAGGAGGCCGAGGACTTGGACGTGGTGAGTGAGCGGTACGGATTTGCTAAGAAGGAGGGATGGTGGATTGTTGTTGGTGATGCTGAGAAGCGGCAATTGTATGCTATCAAGAAGACCACGATAGCAAAAGAGGTGCAAGAGGTGGAGATGGAGTTTAGTGTTCCACATGGAGGTAAGCACGAGTTGACGGTGTGGTGTATGTGCGATTCGTATATTGATGCTGACAAGGAGGTTAAGTTTGAGGTTGAAGTGGGGGAATAGAGAATAAGGAAGAGATAAAAGGAGGAAGAGATAAAGGAAGAGATAAAAGGAAGAGATAAAAGGAATGGAGGAATAGAGTAATAGATTATTAAATTTGTATTCTGTAGCTGCGGGTATTTGGATGTTGACTGGTTTATAATTTCTATGGAAGGTGAGTATTCTTCCCCTCAATTCTCGTGACTTCAGAAAATCTTCCTTCACCGTTTTCGTTATTTGCAATCGCTCGTATTTTTCAGTCCACAAAACAAACAGACCACTATGGACTTTCAATAGAGTAGATGATCTTCAACAGTTAATGTCAATGTGGTCCTCGTATATCTTTCCTCTATCATTCTTATAAAATCACTTTCAAACATTGTTTTTTGGACCACTTATTGACAAACCTCTCGATGTTTTGATCATTTTCAATCTTTTTTCATGACTCAATAATTTCAACATGTCCTCGTCCAATGTGCTCACGCCGTACATCAAGTCGCTCTTGATGGAGCCGCCCAATTTCACGCCCGGCGATCTCGCAACGGTGTTGAAATGTATATTCCGCGGGATTCCACTGGATATCCAGACTGCTTCGTTCCTCACCGCACTCCGTATGCGTGGGTTGGACCAAGAGCTGGACTTTATCGCAGCCGCGGTCAACACCGTGTTGCAATTCTCCAACGTGGTGAATCCTGATCTCGTGTCACCCACTGGCTACGTCGACATAGTTGGAACCGGTGGAGATGGCCAGGATACTTTTAATGTTTCGACATCGTCTGCCATTGTGGCTGCAGGTATCGGATTACCAGTGTGTAAACACGGTGGAAAGGCTTCGACGTCCAAGTCCGGTTCCGGTGACTTGTTGAAGGCCCTCGGTGTTGACTTGATGAACGTTACCGACGAAACCACTCCTGAAATCTTGAAGTCCACGGACTTTTGCTTCCTCTTTGCTCCGGCTTTCCACCCGGGTATGGGCAAGGTGGCATCTGTGCGCAAGCAACTCGGATTGCCTACGATATTCAACATCTTGGGTCCGTTAATCAACCCCATTCCATTGAGCTCGCGAATCTTGGGAGTGTACCTGGAAAAGCTCGGAGAAGCGTATGCTAGCGCAGCATCGATTTTGGCCAAAGAGAACAAGATTCACAAAGCCACCATGGTGGTTTACGGAAACATCGGCTTGGACGAGATTTCACCCGTTGGAAGCACAAAATACTGGTGGGTAGACGCAGAGGGCTCGATTACCAAGGGCTCGATCTCTCCTAAGGACTTTGGTTTGCCAGAGCACGACTTATCCAAGGTGAAGTCGGGGACTCCACAAGAAAACGCAGAGGTTTTGCTTCATATCTTGAGACAAGACTCGGACGAGTTCAAGGTCACAGACTTCCAGAACCACCCTCTTGTGGATTACATCTTGTTGAACACGGCTGCGTTGGCTGTTGTTGCTGGAGCTGCTGACGACTGGATGCATGGAGTGAAGTTGGCCAAGGACGCGATCACCAGCGGTTCTGCTTTGAAGGCGTTGGAGGATTTCAAGGGTGCTGTCAGGGGATTAGAGTAGATAAAAGTAATAGAGAGAAGGAAAAGTATGAGAATGTAGAAAAGGAAAGGATATAGAAGGAAGGTAAGATAAAGAAGTATGAGGAAGGTAAAGAATAAGTATTGAATAATTTATGAGGAAGGTAAAGAATAAGTATTGAATAATAAGGAAGGTAAAAGAAGAAGTATTGAATAATAAGGAAGGTAAAAGAAGAAGTATTGAGTAATAAGGAAGGTAAAAGAAAATGTCTTGAATAAGGTGAATAGATAATAAGGGAAGTATTAGTGGAAAGTGTTGAATAGTAGAATTACAAAACAGGAATTAATAAAGTACGACGTAGAACAATATTGAACAAATGGGTTTTTATTACCACTTGAAAATCCAAATCTGATTGTGTTTTCATCTCTTCGAAATTTGCTTGTGTCTCATTTTGATATTTTTTTGAGATTTTCTCCGATCGCTTTTGTTTACTTCTCCATCTTTTATTTGTGTACGCGTCCATGTTCTCCAACAAACTCATTGGAACCCCCCAAAGACGAGGGGGTCGACCCGAATTCACACCTATAGGTAACCGTACGCGGCCAACGACCGAGCGCCCTGCAAATCCCACGTCGCGCACGCTCTTCCAACCAATGCAAGAAACCGATGCCATCAACAACACCAACTTGGACGACACCTTCGACAATTCGAGCGCTTACAACGACGACACCTTACAGAACGCCTACAGCAAGGAGGATCATGTCAGCCAGCAAGGCGACAAGATCAAACGTAATGAGGCATCTGATACCTACAAGGTAAAGAATGCGCCATTCATAAATGGGTTCCTGTCTATTAAAGAGCAAGAGGACCGCATTCGCCAGTTGGACAACGAGAACTACCGGCTCAAGTTGAACGTGGCACTGATGCAGCGTCTTTTGAGCGGTACTCCAGACGACCAGCGCAAGCTCATGGCGGAGAATATCAACTTGAAGGCCGATATCGAGCAGTTGGTGCGGCGCATTCAGAGTGACGCGGGGTCTCTGGAAAAGATGCGGTCTGAGGCGCCTGAAAAGGACAGAGAGATCGAGGAGCAAAGGAGGAGGATATCTGAAAGCGAAAAGGTCATCTCACAGCGAGAACGGGAGCTAGAAAAGGCGGTCTCAAACCTGCAAAACTACGACACTGAGGTGGAACAGCTCTTGGAGGCGAACTCCAAGTATGAGAGGAGAGTACAGGAGCTCGAGGGAGAGTTGCGAAGTAGAGCTAGTGGGGAGGAGATGGAGCAGCAATATAAGAGAGATGCTGAAAGGAGGTACGAACTTCTTAAAAGGGAGGCAGAGGAAAGATGTGAACTAGTCCAAAGAGAAGCTGAGCAAAGATGTGAACTAGTCCAAAGAGAAGCCGAAGAAAGATGTGCACTTGTTAAAAGAGAGGCTGAGGATAGGTTTGCTGAAGCTGACAGAAAGTACAATCTTCTTCAACGAGAAGCCGATCAGAGATACGATCTCCTCCAGCAAGCACAACAAGATCTTCGAAGATCAGAAGAAAAGTACGCGGCTCTCCAGGAAAAGCGGTCTACTGACTCCACACTCCAATCAAAGTACGACATCCTCAGAAAGCTGGCAGAAAATGACCAAGCGCGGTGGGAGAGGCAACTTGCGGTCTTGCAGAAGGAAAACACGCTGCTCAGACAAGGAAACACGCAAAGCTCGCACTATGTCCAGCTCAATGCTCAGCTTGAGAAGCAGATCTCAGAGCTCCAACAGAAGTGTGCGCGCTTAGAGGCTAGAAACCCACTGAGGAGCCTCGAGGGAGAGATCGACACCTTGAGAAGAAGCGGTGCGCAGCTCAAGGAGGAAAATGAACAGTTAAGAAGAAGTGGAGCGCAACTTGAAGAAGAAGTTAAGAAATTGAGAAGAAGTGGTGATGATGAGGGGAGAAAGATCAGAAGAAGCACAGGTCTTCTCGAGGAAGAGAACAACAACCTTAGGCGTGCTAATGCCCAAGCCGAAGAACAAAACACTAACTTGAGAAGGGGAAATGCTCAGCTTGAGGAGGAGATCTCCCAGAAGAACTCCCAAATATCGCGCTTGAACAACGAGGTGACTCTGCTAGAGGTCAAAATGACCCGCATGGCAAATGAGATCGAGCGTTTAGAGTCGCAGGTCGACAGATATAGAACCGCTCAAAATGAACAGAAGCAGTTCGATTCTGAGTTCCAGTACCAGAGAGAGTTCCAATCAGAAATCGACTCGATGAAACTGCGCTATCACAAAGACCTTGAAACAGAAGTCAATGATATCAAACTGCGGTACCAAAAGAATCTCGAGACCGAAGTTGACGATATTAAGCTGCGGTACCAGAAGAACCTTGAGACTGAGGTTGAGCATGTGAAGTCGCAGCACCAAAAGGAGATCAGCCGCCTTCGTGCTGAGGTTGAGTTAGCTGAGGAGGAGTTGAGGCACAAGAGCAGTCACAGCAGCAGCAGTGCTGAGGTTGAGTTGCTCAGATCAAAGAACAGTCGAATGACGGAGGAATTACGTGAAAAGGAGAAGGAGATGAATTTGGCAAGAAAGGACAATGAGTATGTCATCAGTGAACTTCAGCAGGAAGTGCGTAAGTTGAACCGTGAGTTGAACAAGAGTGCTCCATATATGGGACATTCGGCCTCGTCCAGCACAACATTGCTTGACGTCGCCAATGAGCTGAGGTCACGTTTGGAGCGTGAAAATGATGCCCTTATGCACCAAATCAACCGGTTGAAGGTGCTTCTCAACACTGACGGATCCCTTGAGCTGGAAATTTCGCAGCTTTTGTCTGCCAACGAAGAGCTCAAGGTTATGTTGGAGAAGTTTGCAGACCAGGATGTTCATGACAACGTTAGTATCGCACGCTACCAAGCACGTATACGGGCTCTCGAGGCTGATTTGGAGAGCCGTGTGGGCGATTATGATGAGAGAAGGTTTGAGAAACGGAGGTTTGAGGATGAAAAGAGACGAGCTGAAGAGGACTTGAGAATTGTTGAGGAAGAGAAGAGAAGAGCTGACGAGGAGAGAAGAAGAGCTGACGAGGACAAGAGAAGAACTGATGAAGAAAATAGAAGAATTTCCGACGAAAAGTTCTCGTTGCAGGATGAGTTACGTTCTATCCAACAGGAAAAGCGTCTTCTTCAGCAAGAGAAGACACGGTTAGACATGGAAATTGGTACGTTGAACAGTCGTATTCAAACCCTCGAATCAAACAGCTCTTCCGAATATGATGCCGTGAAGAGCCTTCTTGAAGTTCAACTTCAAGATGCCACCAAACTCAGTGCTGAGCTCACGCAGTCGCTCTCGGACTCCAATGAAACAATTGCACTCCTTGAGGAGAAAATCAAGCGTTTGGAAGGAGAAAACGTGGATTTGTCCAAGAAGTTGGAGAGTGCTAAGAACTCACAAGACAAAAAGGTGAAGGAGCTCACACACGATCTTTTGCGCACTACGAGACATTGCAAGACGTTAGCCGACAAGGTTACACAATTAACCAACAACAAGCTCGTGGACGGTATGGATCGACTTTCAGTATCTGAAGCTAGCAAGCTCAAGGGGGAGAACCGGTACTTGCAGAAGAAGGTTCTGGAGTTGAACCTGGCAAACCACGAGGTTGCAATGGCCAACGAAATCACGTACTATAAAGCGAAATTGCACGATTTCAATATGAAGTGCAACGATTTGCAGATGATGTACCGATTCACAATTGACTCCATCCGCAACGTTGATCGGGTCAAGAGCGACATCGGGCGTTTGGTTGAGGTTGGTGTGTACCCTGATTACAGTGTAATTGAGGCGAAGAAGAAAAAAACGGGAATGAGTTTTGCAGTTTTGGCGAGATTTGTGTTGGCCTCCGTAAGAATCAAGAGACGGTACGAAAGGGGCGAAAGAAGGAAATTGAGGATGATTGAGTTGAGGGGAGAAATCGAGAGAGCAAAGTTAGTATAGGGGAAATGGCGGTTTGTGCCATTTTGAAGGTGTATAATAGAGAGGTTTGAACAATTTTGTAAAATGCAGGGATGCAGCATTACGTAGAGTTACGAGTTCAAGATTTGAAATTGTGGAAGCGATACTAAATATAAGTTTGTACCAGATAGAGCTGGGTTAGAAACCTTTAGTATTCCAAAACTACCTTATCATGTTGCATTTTTTCGGCCCGGAAATGGTGAAATTTGCCCGTGGGTAACCCCATTGACCTGCGTTTTTCATGCAATTGAGGTTAACGGCTTCCACAGAAGACCCTTCTTTCTGCACTATTTTGGAAAAAACCCCCACACCAGATTTTGCATTGCGATTGATAGTCAAACGCCTAGGAAAAGTTGTTCCAACTCTCACCTCATCCTTTTCAACTTTATCACAGTCTTATCTAAACGTGGGCGACAAGTTCCTAACACTATACCTGTACGGGCACGGCGCCTTATCATTCTGAAGCTAAGCCTAACACCATGTTGTTCCACCAAAAGATTGCTGAACTCTCATTGGTGCCGTGCCACACCAAGGACTTCATGCATAAATATTTTTTTCAAATGGAATTCTGTACCTTTTTTCCGAATAGGCTGCAAATGAAGTCAATTGGAGAGCCAAGATCATATTGAACTAAAGAGGTGCCAAGTAGAATATCTCAGTACTTAAGACATTCTTGCAAGTAGCATAACATATGCAGAAATGTAAGGTTCATCAGAATTGCCACAAACCGAACTCAAACCGCTAATCTTGAGGCTTTATTGTCTTTGGGTTTGGAACACTATAAAAATAGATTGTAGATAACCGCGCGGCCGTGTTGAAACTGTCGTCACAGAGGAGTATAAGTAGGAGGCGAGATTTGGTCTACCTACCCTCTTCATTGCCATGTCTAACGAGAAAGAAACGATCGCTGTGGCGACTTCAGCTGCACCACCTCTCGCTCTGATCAGATCTGCTGGCAGTTTCTTAGACGTCGAGGACCATGAAATTGATCTTGCTGCTATCCAAAGTCATGCTGTCGCTATCGAAGATATTGGAGGAAATTTGACTTCTGCCCAAAAGTTCACGATCTTGGAACGCATCAATCTTGCAGGTTTGGAATCTTTGGAGAACTTGCCTGCCACTGCAACCTTCATGATTGAAAAAATTGAACACATTACCATTGAGGACTCGCTCAAGATCTTGGAAGATGCCGTCAAAGACTACGACGGAGATGTCAACATCCCTCGTGACGAATACGACTTTTACGTTGAGTTGGTCAAACAAGCACCAGGTATTATTCACACTGGTGTTGCTGGAAAATTGGAAGATGCCTTCGAGAAGGACAAAAGCAAAGTTGTCACTGATTCTGTCTCTCCTTCAGACGTAGACAGTGAAGGTACCGGAGAATATTCCCCCACCCGAATTACCGATTGGAACTTGCAGGTACGTCTTGAGGCTGCTTTGATTGCGTACTGGTCACCATACCCAGAAGTCCGTTCTATCTGTGACCCTTTTGATGACTACCATATCCCCTGTGAAACTATTAGAGTATACATTTTGGGTATTATCTGGACCGCAATTGGTGCTTTCGTCTACCAATTCTTCTACGACAGACAACCTCCAATCTCGTTGTCCACCGCCGTTGTTCAAATCTTCCTTTATCCTTGTGGTATGGCTTTGGCATTTATTATGCCAAAGAAGAAGTTTAAAGTTTGGAAGTACACTATTGATTTAAATCCAGGTCCTTGGACTTTCAAAGAACAATTGTTGACGACGATTTTCTACTCTGTTTCTGTCAGTGGTACTTACGTTACCTCTAACGTTACTGTTCAAAAGTTGGAGAGGTTCTATAACAACGACTGGGTTACTTTTGGCTACCAAGTTATCCTTGCATTGGCCACAAACTTTATGGGCTTTGGATTTGCAGGTATTATGAGAAAGTTTGCAGTGTATCCAAGCCGTGCTATTTGGCCAACATTGTTGCCAACACTTGCTTTAAACAAGGCTTTAATGAGTCCTGAGAAGAAGGAAATTATTAACGGTTGGACGGTCTCTCGTTATAATTTCTTTTTTATTGTTTTTGCAGCCAGTTTTTGTTGGTTCTGGGTTCCAAATTACTTGTTTCAAGCCTTGTTTCATTTCAACTGGATGACCTGGATAAAGCCAGACAACTTCAACTTGGCAGCTATCACAGGCTCCCAAAGTGGTTTGGGCTTCAATCCGATCCCAACTTTTGAATGGACCATGCTCAACACTAACGCTGCTTTGAACCTTCCATTCTACTCTCAAGTCAATATGTATTTGGGAACATTTATCGCTTCCATCTGTACTATTGGTGTCTATTACTCAAATTACTACTGGACGTCCTACATCCCAATTAACGCTGCAAATGTGTACGGAAACGATGGTAATCCATACGAAGTTACGGCGGTGGTCAACTCGAAGTCTCAATTTGACAGGGCAAAATACGAGGAAATCGGACCACCATATTACTCTGCTGCTAACTTAGTTGTTTATGGTGCTTTTTTTGCTTTGTATCCATTTGCGTTTATCTATGAGTTCGGCACCAACTTCAAGGCGTACAGGCACTCCGCTAAGTCGCTCTACAAAACTTTGAAAAACTGGAGGAGATCTACTTACGAAGGCTTTGACGACCCTCACACCAAGATGATGTCACGTTACCCTGAAGTTCCAGACTGGGTTTTTATCGTGGTCCTTCTTATCTCGCTCATTTTGGCAATTGTGTGCGCAGAAGTCTATCCAACGCTGACTCCAGTTTGGGGAATTTTCTTTGCGCTTGGAATAAACTTCGTCTTTTTGATTCCAATAACTACGATTCTCGCCACAACAGGTTTCTCGTTTGGTTTGAATGTGTTGGTCGAGTTGATCATCGGTTATGCGTTGCCCGGTAACCCTATGGCTTTGATTTTCATCAAGGCTTTGGGTTACAACATTGATGGTCAAGCATCCAGCTATATCGGGGACCAAAAGTTGGGTCACTATGGTAAGATTCCACCCAGAGCCATGTTCCGTTGTCAGATGTTGGGTGCTATTATTACCACGTTTGTCAATTTGGGTGCTGTCAACTTTACCATCACTGGTATCAAAAATTTCTGTTCCCCACACCAATCGCAAATGTTCACCTGTCCACAGTCCACCGTTTATTACTCGTCTTCCGTTCTCTGGGGTGTCATCGGCCCTCAGAAGGTTTTCGACGGACTTTACCCACTTTTGAAATATTGCTTCCTTATTGGCGCTGTTGCCGGAATTATTTTTGCTGCTATCAGAGTCTACGGACCAAATAAGTACCTTAACGCGTTCCAGCCAACCCTTATCATTGGTGGTATGCTTAACCTCGCTCCAAATAACTTGGCCTACTTTACTGGTGGTCTCTACTTGTCGTTTGCTTCTATGTACTACTTGAAGAAGCACTTCTCTGCCTTCTGGGAGAAGTACAACTACGTTTTCTCTGGTGCCATGACTGCAGGTGCTGCCTTCGCGGGAATTATCGTGTTTTTCTCAGTGCAGTACCACGAGAAGGACATCGACTGGTGGGGCAATACTGTTAACAATATGGGTATCGACGGTGGAGTTGGCAGAACTTCCAGACTCAACGCCACTGTCGATGCACCGGATGGATACTTTGGTATCAGACAGGGACACTTCCCATAAAATGTATAACTAATTAACATTTTCGTTTTTTTGCGGCAATAGAAACTCATTGACAAACAAGATTAATTTATGCGTGTCGTCCAAAGCCGATTACTTACCTAGTATACTTATTTTATTTTCCCTACCATTTTGTCACCTTATCTTTCAACGCAACATTATACCTATCTTGGACTACTCTTTTCTATACTTTTTTTGCATGTACAAACGACTGCAAATTCATTTTGTGCTTGTTGCAAAGTTTGTTCCCAAACTGGAGAAACTACGTCAAGGCGTCCACATAATTCCTTCACTGCAAGATCCTTCGTTATCATGGTCAATTATTGGACTGCGTTTATTTTTTACGGCCACCGATATCCCCGACAAGGGACCAAAAGGAGGGAAGGACTAGAATAGGGTCTAATTTGTAGCCTGGACACCAAGAGCCTAGTTAAAGTTATTTTCTAGTTTGTTCTGTTTTTCTATTTCCTAACCAAACATGCAATTATATAGATGAAATTCTAGTAGCCGCACTAGAAATGCAATGGGAGACGGTGATATCGGTAAATGGATATCCATGAATGAGTATTTCAAGTTGAATATACTTGAAATCAGTAGAGATCTGTGGCTTAGTTGAAATTGATAGAGATAGATAGTTTAAATCAGTAGTTGAGTTGAATATGTGTCCCTATTCTCGCTGAGTGTATCACCATCTTTACTTTTCCATAATTGAACTTGCCAAATTATCTCATTATCCTGGTTATCGGAGTTTGAAAATTCTTATCCGTTGACGACTGCCTTGTTCTTCTTACTCTCGGGGTCTGGAACAGCTGGTTGGCACTAACTGGCTGGTTGGATCCTATGGAATGCGATCTCAAGTTCAAAAACGTGTTGTTTGCCGCTCCAATAAGGTCTGAATTTCCCGATATATCAGCCTGGATCATACTGTCATTCGGCGAGAGGATATCACCGTCGTGTCTCGCTATGTAGCCGTTTGACAAGAATGTAGCGATATTCAAATCTCTGTGTTCGTCGTCGTCGTTATCGAAAGCGTTGGGAGGGGGTTTGTTATACAATGGTCGTAAAATCGTCTTGTCGTGTTGTTTATTCAACGGGCTTTCCTCGTTCAAAAACTTGTCGAACACGTCCAAATCCGTCCACACACGGTCGCGGAGTCGTCTGTTCTTGAGTTTGGCGCCGAAAGTCGCTTGAGACGCCAACGTACCGTCTTCTTCATCCTCGAGAATCAGTGGAAAAAGACTGGCTGTTGCCTCGAAAAGGGCCTGCGTGTCAATGTCGTCGAATGGGATGGGCTCGTCGACCCACCGCTCCATGTAGAGCACGTGGTTGGGGTTGTCTATGTGGACGTACGAGAAGCTGGAGTCCCTTGACATAGAAAATAAGTAGTTGGAATAAAAAAACACTAAGGCGAATAAAAATATAGTGCGGAGTAACAGTGGAAAGATAGACAACAACTAATAAACTTTATCCAAGTAGAACAAAGACGGTATTCAGAACAAAGGCTTTATAGATTAAGAAAGTTATAAAGGGTTGACAAGAAATTAACACTGATAAGGATATTTAGATTAGGGTATGTTGACAAACCTTAACGGAACTGCTATCAAGGTACTGAAATATTAAGGTACAACGGAATTGAGTGAAAAACTGGACAGAAATATCGAATTGTAGGACTATAAAGGGCTGAAATATTAATGGCTATATAATATGATAGAATATCAAAGACAATATCGAAGGACTTTATTTTATGATTCCACACGAATCGTAGAAATAGTCGTGAGGAGAAGTTCAAGAACAATCGCATGGAAAATAGGATTAGACCAAATCGTAAGGGGATTGCTCCGCTAAACTGTAAACACTGGCTAACCTACAAACCTTAAGCTTAATTAATGTGTGTATTATGAACGCTTGTTAAATTATTTATTACTCCACGTAGAGCACAAAAAATGGGTATGTCTTCTTTACGTGTGCCTCTAGTTCCGCAGGCACCTTCTCTCTCTTATCGCCGTCAAACAAGAACACTTGCAGGAAGTTGGACGCGTCTTTCCGGAAGTTCACGGCAACTGGACCTGCTGCTGCGTACTGGCGAAACTCACAGTATTGAGATGCGCTTTCGAATGGCCATTCCAAAGAGGTTGGGACGCTGGGGGCAGTGGGCACAGAGCTAGAACTGGGAACAAGCTCTAATTCCCACCCGAAGTCACTCTCTTTTGGAACCAAGCCCATGTGCGACGAACCAGTCGTGTCGTAGACTCCATACTTGGAGTACGCTTTGTAGGCGTTCTTTGGAGAAGCGTATGTGCTGAATGAATTGTGTGAATCGTGTGTGCTGAATGAATTGTTAAAGGACTGAATCTGTTCCATCTCTTCTTCTTCTTCTTTAGTGTCCTTTATGTATGGAACGTCATACTTGAATGTGTTATCGTCTTCGTCGTCGTCGTCTGGTCTGTACGCGTACTCGAACGTGTACTCGTTCTCGTGTCTGTTCATGAAGTAGCGGTCCACCTTATGTGTGGCATCGGACACGTTAGTGTCGTCGCTGCGGAGCCACAAGTCGATGTCGTCGTCGTGGAGTTGGCTCACGTACTCCACGGTACCTTGTGTGGAGAGGTCCTGGGACATTTCAAAGATTCCTTGAGACATGTGGTAGAAAGATATGGAAATATCTAATGAATGATATGAATGGTCAGTGACGCGAATGCCAATGATATGAATTTCAAGTCAATGAAATGAATTATAGTGGTGGAATGAACGATACCAAATGAGGATGAAATGAGTGTTCAATGAATCGATATCGTTATATCAATTAGCAGGAGAGATGGTTGTGTGAAGCGATTGTATAGTGATGATAGCAATGTTGTATAGTAGCAATTGATTATACAATTGTAATTATATCAATGATTATCAACTGGATAAACCAATTGATCAGTGTCCCGATGGTGTCTGATACTTTCATCTAAATGCGAAATCATCCTCATTTATACCTTATTTTGCCACTAAAGATTTTTCGCAGCTGGAATTTGTGTCACTAGTTTGAGTTGGCAACATTTTTGTGCTCCGAAAGCTGTGGAGACGATAAGGGTCGGATATGAACAAAGATACAGAATAACAATTGGGTTCCGTAGTTGAAGGTACTAGAGAGCCCCAACTATGGTACTGAATCCCTTGCATTCTCCCAAGTTGCTCACCTCGTTCTCCTCATTTGGTGCGTGCCGAAGACCGAGGGCAGATTTAAACTTTAAGCTATATTCGTCATATAAAATTTTTGGAATGAGGCTGAGAGTAGCGGAGGCAATTGGATACGAGGGGTGACTTTGTGCCAGGTCAGCAGAATAGGAGTCCGGAGGTGATGCGATGATCAGCAAGTGGCAATGCTAGTTGGTCACCCAATTAATGAAGGCAATTTGCAGCAATTGTGAAAAACTTGATCATTTCTGTACCAGGTCAATTTTGACTTTTCTGATACGGCACTGGTGGTTCGGCAATTCACCAACGCCTTTGCACCATGTATGCCTTTGCATTTCTCCTATCAGTTCTATGAGATCGATTTCCGTTTGTACTCCGATTAAGGTTTGTGCTATTTCAAGGACTATAATTAAGCGACAAGGAAGTTTTGTGATGTTGCCCGAGGGTAAGAAAAAAGATTGCACCAGTGTAATTCGATAGTGATCAGCAATTAGGATGGGAATTTTTTAGGCCAATTGTGCGCTTGTGTCAATTGTACATATTTCTCCCACTTATTCACATTTTTCAATTTGTTCAGTTTGACATGGCTCGGATTGTTCGAACTCTAATTGCGACGGCAATATTTTCAACCCTGTGTTTTTCTGTTCTACTGTTCGCAACACAACTTCGTTGTTCCGTTTGCCGTTTGTTCTGTTTTAGGCTATTTTCATCGGTCCTGTGATTTTCGAACTCAATGGATGCAAATGAGCCACAATACCAGAAAGTATAGAAGCTTTGAACAATAGAATTGAAAATACAAGCACGTTCCACATTGGCAAGATAAGCATTACAAAATACGTTTGACAAGAATTACAAAATACTCACAGGCAAGAATTACAAAATATACATAGGCAAGAATTGCAAAATATAGCTAGACAAGATTTCATTGAATTTCAACATGTCGAACATGGCATGGACCCATTTTGAGATCAGTGTGCCCAGGATTAGAAACAGGCCATTGTGAAGATCAATTGAATATTGATTGAAGAAAATGGAAAATGAATAGATTTGAAAAATGCAATTGAAAAATTGAAAACGATTGAATTGAAAATAGGATGAATTGAAGTTAGGATGAAAAGAAAATTGGTTACTAGGAAAACGATACAACTGCAAACACTGTAATTCACAATAGTTTAACGCATTATTAAACAATACCTTCGCCGCCAAACAATAGCATCACAGTAAATTTTACCGCACAATTCTGCACAATAGCTATACCGCAATCTCTACACAATCTTTATGGAAACCATACACGATCGACATTCAATAATATCGGCATCGTTATGAACACTATGGATACACAATTACACAATTACTTTCCCGAAAATAGGTTATTTCATCTTAGAAATCCACAGTACCACCCGACTCCCTAAAATCGTCGGTCAAAAGAGCCTCTGTGCAGCAACAATGCTTGACATTATTGTTCGAGGCGGCCATACAATAGTTGACACACACTTTTGTCGATAGCATAATTAGCAGGCGCCTATTGTAAAAAAATAGTCGTTCAAACGGTAGCGAAGATCGCCTCGGTAATAGTTGATGGTGGAGTGCTCCCATTGTAAAAGGTGAGAGTGAAAGCTGGGCAATTAAAAGCTCTATAGCAAGACTCCGTGGGGAATAGAAACGCATGGAAGCAAACCAATCTCATTAAGAGTTTGGAAATTTCTGAAAACAGAATAGTACAAAGTTCATATTTAGAATGAGATAACTTCCTACTTGAAAAATTTCCAAATTGTTCGACACTGCCTCGAATCAGGGAACGTCACCTACGCGAACGCTATTGTTGCGCTCGTTGGTGCATGTTGATTGGCCGTTTACATGCAAACGGCTGACGTATGTGGAAATTAGTCGCGCTGCCGCGATTTTCATTTAGGTGCAGTTACGTGGATTAAGCGAGACGTATTCCTGATCGGTACAATGAATCACAGGAAACGTCGTCCAACAGTGAAAAATTTGCAATCGAGATGAGATGATGATTAACGAGCGGACAAGAAAACACCCAGGTGGTTACTCGTGGTACCATATCAGTGCAATTGAACACAAGCTGACACTTTGTACACCACAATAAATACACAAGTCCCCAGAAAATGCACAAAACCCTTGATCCAAATCTGGAAATATAATTCACCTGGAAGTCTTGCAAATGGTTCCACAATTAGTAACATTCCAAGAAGATGGATAAGGACTTCTCCCCAAATCTCGATTGCAAGTCTGCGGTCACCAAAATGCAACTGTTATCGATTTATATCTTTGCTTTAATGAAATTTCATCACTTGAAGAACTTTCATCAAGTACTTTCATCAATTTATCAATCATTTTAATCAATCTCTTATCAATCACTTTTATCAATTGACTTACAGTATCAATTGTAACATCACTACAGTGTCCTACTGTAGAGCAATGAAAAATTTTCCTCATCTCCATGAAAAAATCAGTCAATCGCCTAATCCTATCGAAAGCCGTTTGCAAAGTTAATTTGAACGTTTCATAAAACCGTTTCGATGCCTTCTCTGTTTCACCTCGTTGCAATGCCGACTAGGCGGGGATTAAGCTCTAGTGGCTGCAAAGGGTATAAGGATGAGCAATAAAGATAAGTCAGGGGAGCGACCCTAGGATCCCAAGGAGGATAAATTGAATAAACTTGAGCACCGTAACATAGTTTTCGCCTTGAATGCATATTGTAACGAGTTTCAACTATACAGAAATTCAAGTTGTAACGAAGTTCAATTATAGAAAAAAGCAAATTGAACCGAATTTCAATTATAGTAAAATGGTACAAATTATACATTATAACCAGATTGGGCTGAAAGTAGAGGAATCCAAAGTTATCAGGAAACTTCAAGGTAGCCGTCGGAATTCCCAAGTTATCAAAAATTCTAGGCAGCGACCGGATTTCTCAGGATATCTTTTTACTTTTGTGTTGAAGACTCCATAAACTCTTTTTCAATACAACCTTAAATCTACAAGTATCTACAGTCAAACAAAAACAAACTCCAAAACCATTTCTAACGATATTTACATTTTTCTCTTTTCTTTTTGTTCTCCTTATTTTCTAGCATCATTCCTCTTCTCATTAGCTCTGTTCCACATCTTCAAACAAAGTCTCCTTCTGCTCCAAAACCCGCTCATCAAATGTGGAGCTCTTCACTAACTTGAAGGCTCCCGTACCAATACTCATGGTCTGGCCCAAAATGATACACTCAGAAACACCCTCAATCTTGTCGTTCTTCATGAAGAAGGCGGCATCAAACAAATGGTCCGTGGTCTTCTCAAACGATGCCAACTGCAACACAGAGTCTCTCATCTTACTCAAACCGAAACGCGTGATACCCAACACTTCTCCCTTATATGTCATCACATCTCCAAGTAACTGGATATGACGTGGGTCAACACTCATACCGTGATTACTCATGGTATAGTCGATTTCCTTGATGATCGACGACCGAGCGGCCTCGATACCCAAAACTTCGGCTACCTCCAACACATGGTTAGTGGTGGTCTTGGTGCCCACCACACCATCTGTGCTCATCACCTCCTTCAAACCATAACCTTCAACCAACAACTCCTTCTTAGAATCATCACGAATGTTGATGACTGCACGGAAGATATTTGGCAATCCCTTGATGACAACGTGTGGCAAAGCACGCTTTAATTGCTGCATGCGGAAGAAGAGCGCATTGGTGGAGTCGGTGGTGCTCTTCAAGGCCTCTGCCTTGGTTTCACGGAGTGTCACCAAAACATTGATACGATCCTTACCTGAGACAGAAACATCACCAGGAAGAATCTTAAGTTTAGGAGCACGGACAATAGCCTCGGCAATACCATCGATATCCAACTCCAATTGAAGCTTTTCAATTGTGTCCAAGTCGACTTTCACAGACAAGTATGCCATATTATTCTTGTAGACGTCCTCAATGTAGAATCCAACATCTGCCAAAAGAGTCTTTTCCACACGACCCTTCACCACACGTGCGGCAATCTCATCCGTGTCATTAACCAAGACACAGTTGATGATAGGAGTGGAGATCGTTTTCAGCGCATTGATGATTTCCTTGATACGAGGAACACCCAATGTGACGTTCATACTGGCAACACCAGCAAAGTGGAAAGTCTTAAGAGTCATCTGAGTACCTGGCTCACCGATAGATTGTGCTCCAATAGCACCCACAGCAGTACCAGGTTCAACCTTGGCACGTGAGTACTTGTAGAGACACTGGTTGAGGAAAGTTGTAACGCTAGAAGAAGTGATTTTAAGAAGCTGGTTGGAATGCGTGGACACAAAGTCGTCATCCATACTTCCAATTTCCTCCAACATTTCTCTGATTTCCCTCAACTTGTTGGATTTTTCTCCAAGGAAGTTTCTCAAAGACGAGTAGAATTCTCTCTCGGCATCGTTCTGGTCGATATACTCTGGTTTATCCCACTCCATTTCGTCAGTGATTTCTTCACCCAAATTATCCACTCTCACCAAGGCCTTCTCCAATGGTGTAATGATGGAATTTGCAAGCTCCATCACCTCATCCGGCAACAATCCTCTTTCTTCATGTGAAAATGTGATGTTCAGAGCATGTTCCCATTGACGAGAAAGATTGACTGGCTTGGCATCTCCTTCCATATCGAACGGATCAAGACCATCTCCACCGTAAGTAAACTGGACAATACCGTTCAGCGAGTTACGAACAGTGTTGTCGTACTGTGCACTCAAATCTTCCAATGACTTCATCAAACGACGCGACATGTAACCGGTTTCAGCAGTCTTCACAGCGGTATCCACCAAACCTTCTCTTCCGGAAATAGCGTGGAAAAGGAATTCTGGTGGAGTAAGACCACTATAGAAAGAGTTTCTCACGAAACCCTTAGACTGTGGAGTCTTGGAGTTCTTGGTAAAATGAGGGAGGGAACGGTCTTGGAATCCATCAGGAACACGGTTACCTGCGATAATTTGTTGTCCGACAACTGCCACCATCTGCGAAACGTTCAAAGTAGATCCCTTCGAACCACATGTAGCCATAATCAACGGAGCATTGAGCGAGTCTAATTCACGAATACAAACTTCACCCACCTCTTCACGAACCTTCGAAAGCAAACCTCCGATCTTGGCCTCCAATGTTTGCTCCTCATTACAACCGGGCTGAGTTTCCAACTTTCCACGATTATACTGGTCAATGAGCTCGTCACACTTGAGGTATGCTTGCTCTACCATGAGCTCCTTCTTTTGCTTCAAGTCATCTCCTGGAGTAACATCATTAATACCAATCAGGAAACCACGGTTACCAAGGAATCTTGCACATAACTTGGCCATACGGTTCATGGCAATGGCTGCGGCATCTGCTCCATAATCACGGAGAATTGTGTAGAAAACGGAATGCTTCTTACCATCACCCAAAGTACTCTTGTCCATGAGACCAGAAAGGATTTGAGATCCTCTGATCACAACGTACCCGTCATTAGGGGACATTTCCGAAGGAAGTCCCTTTTCCGGAGCGATGAAGGTTTTATTTTTCGCATCCAAATTGATCACCACATTACTTTGTTTGTTTGGTTTGATCAATAACGAGAACACCTGCTTACCAGTCCACAACATCTGTGGCTTGAAAATCGCAGGTGGAGGAATGTCAAAGTGCGTATTGGCGTCAGACATCATGCAAAGAAGTTGAACAAGCAGTCCACGGTCGAAAAACGAGTCCTTGTGAGAAATGAGATAAGATCCAGTAATGAAATCCTGAGTGGCTGCAATAATTGGTTCTCCAGATTTCGGGGTAAGAAGGTTATTTTTCACACCCATCAAGTTGATGGCCTCGGCACGGGCCTCCTCGGTTTGTGGAACGTGAAGATTCATCTCATCACCATCGAAATCAGCGTTGTATGGAGTACAGACACATTCGTTCAATCTGAAAGTTCTCCATGGGCGAACCTTCGCATAGTGTGAAAGAATCGAAAGTCTATGCAACGAAGGCTGTCTGTTGAAAAGAACAACATCTCCATCCTCGATGTGTCTCTCAACCACATCTCCAATCTGTAAGTTTCTGGCCAATTTCGCACGATCTCCGAAACGAAGATTTCTCTTTGCTGGCTCTCCTTGTTTCAAAAGGTAGTTTGCACCAGGGAGAACGTCAGGACCATTCAACACCAATCTCATGAGCTTGGCACGATTGTACCTGGTACATTTCTCAGGGTAGGTCAACACCTTTGCCACAAGTTGTGGGACGGCAACCTCATCAATGCGTAAATTAGGGTCGGGGGAAATGACTGTACGACCAGAAAAATCAACACGCTTACCGGAAAGATTACCACGGAAACGACCCTGCTTTCCCTTAAGACGCTGGCAGAAGCCTCTGATTGGCTTGGACGACTTTGAATCCGATCCTGCACCAGGGAGAAGTGCTGGGTTGGCGGAGTCGGAGTTGATGTACATGGCCACCGAGAGTTGTAAATAGTCCCATTGCTCCATCAAATTGTTGATGGAAATACCCTTTTCTATACCTGCCTTGATAAGCGATGATGTCCATACGATCTCCGTTAATTTCACGGTTAAATCGTCTTCGTTCGACTGTGCATCCATCATAACACTCGGTCTGATACACACAGGAGGTGCTGGAAGATACCGCCAGATGTAAGTTTCTGGTCTTCCTCCTCTCGAAGGGTCGATTCCAAACAACTCGCAGTCCTCCGGAGCAATTTGCTTGAAGAGGTTGAGAGTTTTGAGAGGGTTCAAATCATCGTGCACACGTTTAGCGAACTTTTCAAGCTCTGGGTTGCGCTGGAAAACAAGATCGAAATCACCATCCCATGTCTCCTTTTCCGGAGTGGCCTTCTTTCCGATCCACCTGAATGTATCGTGGATGATTTTGAGTGCTGCTGGACCAGCTCCCAGGGCTGCCTTTTTCACCACACCGTTGATGTGGTTACAACGGAGGCATCGGCGCTGCTTTTTACACTGATCCAGAATCTTCTTCAATGTCTTCATACGGCGGAGATTGTCCTGGTTGGGTCTGCGCAACTCTGCGAGAAACTGACGCTTGGCCGACTCCGTGAGGAGGATCGATGAGCAGCTCTTACAAATGCACTGCAAAACCGATATGATCTGTTTGAAATATCCGACATGGAACACTGGGAGTGCAAGTCTGACGTGGCCGAAATGTCCGTGGCACAGTGCGAGGTTTCCTTGACACGTTGCACATTCGGTTGCATTCGATGATGTTCCCATACGTGGATCAAGCGCACCAAACTGTTTGGGAGCACGGCCCTTTTCGAGATCGTAAAGATCACGGGTTTGAACCTCGACCTCACTCTGTGCGACGATGTCGCGAGCAGAAAGAGCTCCAAACTCGAGGCCCTTAATGCATTTGGGCGCGATGTCCACCACAACGTCTTTCATGGAGATGAGAAAAAAAATACAAAACGAAGAGATTGAAAAGGTTGAAAAGCAAAATGAAAACGGAAGGAAAATGAAGAAAACAGAAGGAAAATGAGGAGGTTGGAAATGGAAGGAACACGAAAGGTTGGAAATGGAAGGAACACGAAGGGTTGGAAAAGAAGAGAATATGGTGGAGTGGAAGGATGTGAAAGGTTGGAATCGGTTGACGTTAAATCGGAGATGAGTAGAAATGGTGAAAGAGGTGAAAAATTGGAGTTTTCATTGGATGTTGAAACACGAGTGACTTGTGTTGGAGAGTGTTGGTGGAAATCAGCTGTAGATTTATCAAGTGTGACTCTTGCATTGAATGACTCTTCATATGTGTAGTTTTTAAAGTTGACTCTTAATATGCGTGGATTTCAAATCAATAACTCTTAATATGCAAGATCAATGTGTGACTCTTAATGTGCGAATCAATTGCGAGTTTATCACTTTGCAAGCAATTTCATCGATTTTAACTCATCTATACGGACAAGATCATGACTGAAGACACGATCGACGATTGAACTACAAGCAGGGTCAACGATTGAAAAAACCAGGGTCAATGATTTGAATAAAAAGGTCTCATTTGAACTACTAACAGGACTGATTAATTTAATAACGAACATTATGGGGACCCACTTGTTTGACAAAACATCATTACTGAGGTATCAATATAAGCAAAATCACTTGTGAGGATTCCATTTTAAAGATCCAATGGCTTTTCAGTTCTTCTTCACTCCCATAATCTCTCTCAAATTCTATGGTGTTCACTTCTTTCATAATTCATATTCTAATTCATTATCTACATTTCTTTGCATATTTACCGCTACCTTTCCATTCTACCATTATCTTACCAAACCACTATCTTACCACTCCACTATTCTTTTGCCTTTATATTTCACATTTTTATTTTTATTTGATCTTTTAAAACCGCCACCATGACTGAAGAAAAGAAGATCGTCAAAACACTCGAAGAAGACGACGAGTTCGAAGACTTCCCTGAAGACGGCAAGTGGTCGCAGAAGCCAGCCGCCCACATCAACCCTACCAGCTTGTGGGAAGAGGGTTGGGAAGATGAAGACAACCAGGACGAGTTCTCCCAGCACTTGAGAGAGGAGTTGAAGAGAGCTGAGAAGAAGTAAGGAAATGATGATCAATGAGGAAACATGATTACAGAGAAGAGTTGGAATGTCAAGAATGATATGGAAGAACGTTAGAGGTTGATAAAATCGTCGAGATTGAGGTGGTTATTAGTTATTCGAAGGTGTCATGTTCACGTATACAGTTCATCAATATCGTCTAACTCAGGAATCATACTTCCATCTAAAGATGATGACTACAACCAAGTTCGATTACTTGACATACTTGCACATTACCAGTGTCAATCATTTCCTTTAATTGGGTCAGTTACAAAATATAGCTAATAGTACAGGTACAGAGAAATTGTAGATTGAATTCAAGTAGACGTGAGTATCAGATTCTAGTTCTTGATGCTTCCAGCAACTTCTTTCATTCCTTCCAGTTAATTACTTCGTTCTTTTCTAGTTGATCAATATGAACTTCTTATTCTTTATAACCCCTTCTACACCTTCGTTCATTCCTTACTCATTCTACTTCCTACTTCTCTCCGGTTCTTCTTCTCATTCTATTCATAGATCTCAGCAAAGCCGACATTTCCCTTGGAAAACCTTAGGCGTAAAAGTTCACACTCTTGCTCTTTCTTGCCTGAACCTCACTGATTGCCTCAACAAAGTCCTCATGCCTGATGCTACTCTTTCCCTTTCTCAACGCAATCATTCCCGCCTCCACGGTGACCGCCTTCAACTGCGCACCGTTGAATTCGTCTGTGGATCTTGCCAACTCGCGCCAGTTCACGGAACTATTGTCGCAGTTGAGCTTTCTTGCGTGGATCTTGAGCACCAGCTCACGAGCCTCCTCCAGGGGCAATGGGAACTCGATTTTACGGTCCAATCTACCGGAACGCAACAATGCTGGGTCCAATGTGTCCACTCTGTTGGTTGCTGCGAGCACCTTCACACGGTCATCACTGCCGAAACCATCCAACTGGTTCAACAACTCCAACATGGTTCTTTGCACTTCTCTGTCTCCCGACTTGTCAGAATCGAAACGCTTGGTTCCAATAGCATCCAACTCATCGATGAAAATAATCGTAGGGGCCTTTTCCTTAGCTAATGCAAAGGCATCTCTCACCAACTTTGCACCATCACCAATAAACATCTGCACCAACTGTGGAGCCGCCAATTTGAGGAACGTAGCACCACTTTGAGCAGCACATGCACGGGCAAGTAACGTCTTACCAGTACCTGGTGGTCCGTACATAAGGGCACCCTTAGGTGGTTTAATTCCCAACTGCTTGAACTTGTCGGCCTGCTTCATTGGTAAAACAACAGCCTCAATCAACTCTTCGATCTGCTTATCCAAACCTCCAATGTCGGAGTAGTCTTCGGTGGGCTTTTCGTCCACCTCCATGGCCTTCACACGAGAATCAAACTCCAGAGGCAACGTGTCCAAAATCAAGTACGATTCCTTGTTGACACCAATCAAATCGTTGGGCTTGAGCTTGGCAGGATCAACCAAACCAATCATTGGAAGGAATACTGTTTGACGTGTCGACGTCTTTATCACCGCCAGCTTACCAGTACGGGTGGCGTGTATGTCAATATTAGCACCTTGCTCCTGAGACTCCTTTTCAACATCCAAGTCCAACAACTCCACGACGTTACCAACGAGATATGGCAATTGCTTGTTGTTGTTGATTTTCTCCTGGTTGTCTTTGATTCTCTCTGTCATGACAGTCTTTTCATGAGTGAGTCTCTGAGACTCCGAACGCATCACCTTGATTTCATTGTCAAGGAGTTTCGTACGATTGATGATTTCTGATGTGGCTGCACCAAGAATTTCCTGGTCAATGAGCTCTTCCTGTTCGAGTTCTTCGAGTGTCGACATGTTGCCACTAGAATGAAAAGAGATTCAATAAGAAAGATGTCGTAAAAGGAAATGTCGTAGATGAAGTGTGGATGTCGGAAGACTACAAAAAATGTACAATATAAAGTAATGTCGTTCAAGAAGCAAAATAATGTCGTCCAAGAAGCAATGTAATGTCGTTCAAGAAAACCCAATATAATGTCGTACAAAATTAAACCAGAATGTCGTACAAGATGAAACCAAACGTCATGATTTGAATGTCGTCACAATCGCGCCCATTCTGATAACGCGATCTACATTTTCATATTCAGATCACTATGATATCCTACGACCACAATGAGATGAGCGACGAAGAGTTTGAGAGCCTCCGCAAGGAGGTGTTGGAGGGTAAGTAAAATCGGTAGAGACATTCGAGTTAATGAAGGAATGTTGGGGTGTCTACCATCTAAAATTTTTGGTGGAGAATGGTGGAAAGTATGTTCGAACAGTTCAAGAACGTATCAATTGAAGTGACTCGAGTTCTTAGGATGATTTCTTGACGATCCTTCATCAACCATAGTCAAGATTGAATGTCTGGATTATTGAAGTACCTTGATTGAATGTCTGGATTATTGGCTTACCATTGATTCAATCCCAATGCTGAGGACTCCGCTCTTTCAAATCTCGACTTCCTTCAATTCCCCTTTATACTCCCACCTTCTAATCTTCTACTAACATTCAGCACGCAACTTGTCATACTCACCCTACTCCAAATTCCGTGTTGGCTGCACCGTCATCACCAGCGATGGAAAGCACTACTCGGGAGCCAACGTCGAGAACGCTAGTTACGGTGCGTGTGTGTGCGCAGAACGGGCCACCATCTGCAAAGCGGTTCTCGATGGTCACAGGGATTTGCGCGTGATTGCGATTCTGGGCGATGCTGCGGACCCTGTGACGCCTTGCGGAATCTGTCGCCAGTTTATCCGCGAGTTTGCGCCCAAAGTACCGATTTATATGTTCAGCGATACGCAGTACATGAAGGTAAGTTTGGGCGACTTGTTGCCGTTGAGCTTCGGCCCAGAGAATTTGACATGATTAGCTGCGAAGCCGGTTACAATTTCAACTTCAGCCGGTAATAGTCGAATTGCATGATCAGATAATTAGATCACGAATCTTCTGTGGAGCTGATCTGAAGCAGTTTAGTGAGGAACAATTACAGACTGAAATCTACATCTGATGTAACACTGTTACATACCACTCTCATAGACAGACTTTGTACAAATTAAATCGGTTGTCCTATCAGACTATTTTTGCTGAAATCGAATCTGATTTGCTGAACGATAGTCCGATTTGCAATGGATAGTCCGAATTGAAGGGATAGTCCGATTTGCTGAAATCATGATCAAAATTTATAGAATATTCATTTAATAGGATTATCAGTTTGCTAAATTTCTTATCGTTGCCTAGCCCGTCAGATTGCTAAATCAATTCAGCAACTATGTTGCATATTCCATTGTCTTAGTATGAGGTCATGACTTGTATGTTCTAAACGTTAAAAGTAACTTGTCTCTTCAGACTTATACTGACTGCTATGGATGCTCAGACTCCACCAGTGACCCCACAAACCATCCCCTACTGTTCACTGATCTATGGGTGTTGGTTGGCTCTCTCCACTTTCACTGTCCCCCGCCTATCCTCGGTTGCACACAACCGAGTAACCCGCCTCAACGTTCGCCGAAGCTAAAATAAGGTTAAGGTTGGAAGATGCGGATATTAATTCGGCATTTCGCTTGAGTTTATGCGGTAATTGGAAAGTGACGATGGAAATTTGTCTTGGATTTAGTGTCGGAAGAAATATGAGTTTTTTTGACTTTTTGGCGAATTTCTAAAAAATGGCTGCGAAAGGAGGGGTACAAACCACAAGGAAGTTTAGGAATAGTGGATGATCTGAGAAACCAATGGATTCAATTGTAGGTGATTTTGTGAGTATGGAGTGGAATTACGGGGATAAATGTTGGTTCTAGAGTACGTACCCCAATGGTTTTTAGGGCAAGTCCCCAATGGTTCTTAGAGTACGTGATCTTTTATGGTCAGAGTAGGTGATCGTATGAGCTTCCATATAATGCTAGTTTATATTTTGGAAGTATAGATAAGTTTCTGAAGGTTGGTATTTTCCATATTTTGTTGTAGAACTCCAAATGAATTCTCATCGTACCTCATAATAACTCTGTTCCCACCACCAACTAGAACACCATACTATCTCCTAGTTCTAGTTTCAAAATAACATTTCCGGACCACTTTAAGTACCTTTCCTAATACACTTTAGGTACCCCCACCGATAAGATCCTTCTGTAACTCCCAAATCTCTCCTAAATCTCTCCTAAATCTCTCCTAAATCCCTCCCAATTAAAGTTTTATTCGTTATTGCCGATCTCACAACACAAAAAAGCGTCACTCTTATCGATTTCCACGCTAAAAACACACTTATGCATCGGATTCTTCTTCAAGCCTCCAACAACACTTAACCATTCAATCTTATTACGACTTCATATCCCATCATGTATTTCCCACACCTCAACCGTAAACCCACTTATCTTGTCTATTCCCATTTTCATCTCGTACCTTTTTACCAGTAGATTTTTCACCTTTTGACTTTTTTTTCCTCATCTCAATGACGACTATCTGTTCAGCACCAACGTGCGGAAAGTTCACCTCATCCACCCTTAAGTGTCCCGTTTGTCTCAAGGACAAGATCGAGTGCGTGTTCTGTGACCAGAACTGCTTCCGTTCATCATGGTCCATCCACAAAGCGGTCCACAAGCAGGCTAACGTGGAAACCTACGATCCGTTCCCAACCTACAACTACTCCGGAGATTTGAGACCAGCCTATCCGCTTACTAGACGTCGTAAGGTCCCAGGATCTATCGCAAGACCCGAATATGCATCTAACGGAAAGCCTATTCTGGAAATCAAAAACGATCGTTTGGGTAAAATCAAGCAGTACACCACTGAACAACTCGAACAAATCCGCAAGGTTGCACTTCTCGGAAGAGAAGTTTTGGACTTTACTGCACAGTACATTAGACCAGGTATCACCACCGATGAGCTTGACCGCATTTTACACGAGGAATGTGTGCGCAGAGAGTGTTATCCATCACCTTTGAACTACTACAACTTTCCAAAGTCCATGTGTACTTCCGTCAATGAGGTTATTTGTCACGGAATTCCAGATCAGTACGTCTTGAAGGACGGCGATATCATCAACTTGGACGTTACAGTGTATAAGGATGGCTACCATGCTGATTTGAATGAGACATACTACGTTGGAGACAAAGCCAAGTGCGATGCAGAGACTGTGAATTTGGTTGAGACTACTCGTGAATGTCTTGATCTTGCAATTGCTCACGTGAAGCCAGGAATTGCCTTCAGAGAGTTGGGTAACATTATTGAGGCTCATGCCACCAAGAACAAGTGTTCTGTGGTGCGGACTTTTGTGGGTCATGGTATCGGAGAATTGTTCCACTGCCAGCCAAACATCGCGCATTATGCCAACAACAAGGGTGTGGGAATCGCAAAGCCAGGAATGGTCTTCACCATCGAGCCCATGTTGTGTGCTGGAGCATACCGTGACCAGACCTGGCCAGACAACTGGACTGCGGTTACGCAGGACGGTAAGAGATCGGCCCAGTTTGAGCACATGATGGTGGTGACTGAGGATGGTGTGGAAGTTTTGTCTGCTCGTTTGGAGAATTCGCCAGGAGGAAAGGAGGAAAGGGTGCAGGAGACTAATTAGACAATTTGGGTGTGAAAATAGTTGAGTAAATTATATGGGAGTGAAAAGTAGAGATTAGACTATAATGAGGGTTAAGGCAGTTGAAAAACGTCCGAGAAACAATAATTCCAGTAGAAATTGAGTATAGTTGATGAAAAGGTAGTTGGTGCAAAGTTAAGACGTTAAACATTATGGGTGGTTGATAGATGGTGTCGTGAGACCTCGATGGATGTGGTCCTCCTACTATTTGGTCTGGTAGATTAAAAAAGAATTAACTGAACTCTTCAGCTGGACTAATTTGCAGCCTAATTTTTCTCCAACACTTTCGCTAGCTCACGTTTTCCAAACTTGAGGCTTAGATCGGCTCAAACTGCTTACAGAAACCAAGGTCATTCCTTTATAACCACTTCATTATTCTATTTATAAGTGACTGGCTCTTTGTCGCTTTGTCACTCTTCCTTATTCAGTTAACTTATGTCACATGTCCAATTAACTTGTTGTGTTTGAGTTACTTGTCCCATTGAACGTGCCTATTTAATATACCTGTGTCCCCTTCTTTGTACTCTTGGTGTTTTCCTACCCTTCTAATAGGTAATATGTACAAAGTGTTCTCTACTTGTCTTCTAAAAACAACCCAGAGTGCTTTTTTTTTCTCATTAGTAGTGTTTTCATGGGGTCCAAAGTAAGCCGACTAGTCTTCAGCCAGCTCTACCTCGAAAACCGCTAAGGTCTACGGAGGCGGATAACAGTTCGGCGTGAAATAGCTAGTGAGATTCGGACTATTTCACGGCTATTTTCGAGAAATCCTTTCAAGTTCAAAAATCGCTAGTCCAGTTGCAAAATAATGGTGCAGTGCGGCAAACGGGGATAATGCCGTTTTAGAAGAAGCAATCAGGCAACAATTGTTCATGAAGCCGAGGAACAACGTGTGGAAATCGAGATACAATATTTTGTGTCGAGGAACAATTGCATCGAGGAACAAATTATTTCTAGACATTTACGAGAAACAATATCCGAACAATTGCGATTTCTATAATAAGTCAGCTGATGTGACATGGAACTTGAGGTAACATCAAACAACAACCGAGGTGACAATTATTATACCAGGTAACCATTACAGTACATACCTACTATTGATGGGTTATTGCGCAATACTCCATTCAAATGATGTTGCCCAAAATGAGCAAAAAGGAGGACATGCTGCAAATATTTCTTTACGCAAAAAGTCGTTCATACACGTGTTGGCAACGATACATGGAGTTCCTGAAGCATTCAAAAGAGTTCTTAAGATCCGTGAGCGTTGGTAAGAATTTAAGCTAGTAGTTGAAAATCCTTACTGTTCATTGAATTTTCACTGTCTCAAATTTACCCATGTAGCCCTGCAAATGTCTTGAAGTTGTGGTCGTGAGATTGTCTTGAAGTGATTGTTGTGATCGCTTACAAATTGCTACCTGATGCACCATTTGTAATCAAGCGGTCCAGAATCGCCCCTTGCGCAGAATTGTTCGACTATTGTGGTTTTGAGTTCCATCAGCAAAGCCGCAGTCATAGTCTTCAAAGCCGCAATGTAACTAGTCCCAAGATGTAGACGTTAAAAAAGTGAGCGCAAGGAGTCTAAAGCCACCACCTTGTTTCCTAAAAGCCAACCTCGAAAGCCGCCCCAAAGCCGCGTTAGTGGCGTCGTTACTGTCATCTTAGCTCATTTTGCATTTTCGCTTATTTTGCAGCAATTGCAGAGAAGTGCGAGGTGGGTCCAAGGAAAATACCAAGGCAAATATTATCCTACTTGAATGATAAGCTCCAACAGCAAGCAGCTAACGGTCAGCATCAACCCTTAATAAGTAAAGTGTTAGTTGGAACAACGTTAAACTAGATAACTACTTCATGGGGCTGAACCATCCTTAAAACTCCAACGGGACTACCCGTGCCAAAAACTACTGGAGTCAAAAACTCCTTTCAACAGTTTAGGATTTAAGCGGACCAAAGAATGGCTGTACCCTGGTTTCACCGTTGTTCTTGGCTCAATTGTCTTGTTTGGATTCTGTTCTTCAATGTGTGCGTTTTAGAAACAGTGCATAGCAAAACTTCATCTAATTTTAAGAGGTGACGCGGATGTCAGCACGCGAGCCCGGAGGTGAGCAAATATAGGGAGAATAAGGAACAATAGATGTGAGAAGAGGCGCAACTTAGACTCTTGCTATTAGTAAGTGATTATCAATAATCTCAACTACCCTGGAATGTGCGAAAATGGATAGTTGGAATGTCGATGATGATACTCTGTTAGAGGTTAGAGAATCGATACTAGCAAGAGTTTTCGTAAGTACCAAATAGCCAATTAGTTTTCGTATTAATTAGCATGTATGATAGTTAGCTTGAATGATAATTAACTTGTGTAAGATTATTTGTTTATATGATAGCTTGTACTTGAATCTCGCCTGAGGGCTCGTTTGTACATGGCTTGCAAAATCCAATTTTTCACCTCAGAGCGGGTTTGTCTCAGTTTGTAAGTCCTGGTAATACCTATTTTCTACTCATGACCACTTACGTAACTACAATTTCCTTTCGATACATTTCTCACATAAAATATCCTCGTCACCCATGCAACACAATGGTATTCTAGAAGTCACCAATATTCCGTGTTGCTACCACCTTGGTATTTATCTATTCATTCTTCGAATTCATTTTCCCCCTCTTTTAATATTCTAAGGTACAATAAGGTTTGAGTATAAGCTTGCACCACATTGCTCTAAAATACACTTCACGTCAGTGTCTGTATGAGTGCCGTGTTTTTGCGAGTGTTGTGACGAACAAACTATTTTGCGGATACCGATCGGTCCGTGTGCAAATTCTACACGACCAAGCTGGTGGAAATTACAAGCGAAGAGCCCCGATTTGTGCGCGAATTCTATTGTTTTGGACATGCAGGGAAGAAAGGGTCTGTTCAGCAACCTCACAATAAAAACAATAGCCCGTTACGCAATGACCATGCTTGACCCTCAAAGGGGACTTTTGTCCTGGTGAGACTTTGGCATGTGATTACATTCCGCTCCGCCCTAAAATATTTTCACGGTATTTTTTGCGCACTTCACCACCCGATTTACGAACTGTTCTTACGAGGTGCGGAGATCAGCAATGGGATAGAATGAATCGAAACAACAGAGGGTGGACGTGACAAAGAACAGGGTTGCGAGGAACAATTAATAGAGAGAAGAATGAAGAAAGGTAGGGTGAATTGCGTGCTAATTTGGGGATTCAAAATTGGAGGAAAATTGGAGTTTCAACTGGGTGAAATTCCATCAAGGTGTTTGGAAATTTCAAGCGAGACAAGCGAGACAGGGAAGATTAAGGGTGAAGATGTATGGGGAGTAATATTATGAAGAGCGGAATTTGTGGACCAATATAGAAAGATAGGAGATCCAATGGATATTGAAGATACTTAGAGAAAGTCGATAAGATATTGGAGAAGGGCCTGATCAAAGAATAAAGATTGCTTTATAGTTTCACAGAGTGCTAACACAGAGTGCTATTTTACTGGGAATCAACTCTTGTTCATCTATTCTCTATTTCACTTATCACCCTGATGTTATCTTTTCTGCACCACGGTAAACTGTTTGCAGCCTAAATTCGCAGCCGTGAAAAAAGGATATGGTAGCAGGGAAGATTCTAGAGTGCAATTCAAGACTGCTAGTGAATTCATCTATAAAGGGGTTTCTGGTAATGTAATGTTCTAGTCATCTAACATGTTGTCTAGTAATGTAATGTTGTAGTGGTGGTTTTCTAGCGAACTAATGTTGTAGTAATGAGTTTTCTAGCGAACTAATGTTCTAGTCATTTTATGGGGGTCTTCTATTCATTCTATCTATTTCCAATCCCATATCTTCATGTTATCGTTATCTTTCCTTCTATTCCTTTCCTCTCTTCCTCTCTTCTCTTCTCCTCCTCCCTTATCAACGCGTCGCATATTGTGCTCTGCACCTTCTCCAACGACAGCTTGAAAACGTCCATCTTCTTCCTGATGGTTGCACACAGTTTTGCATTGTAATCCACAGAAATGATCCCCCGCAGCACGTTGTGGTCTGGGTACTGGTTGAAGAGCTCTTGCGTCACCGTGTATAGCCGTGTCATGAAATCCAAATAGTTCAAGCACTCCGGGTTAAGTTGAGACCCCAGTGAAATGTTCGAGATGCAGTACCGCATAATTTCGCCTGTGAGATCGAATAATCCCATGTAGAAGTCACCAATGTAGACAAAATCGATGGTGGTTGGAGATTTCTCGAATTTTCCAGAAAGGAAGTTGTCAAGGCAAGAAGAGAGGGAGGGAGTAGTGGTAATTTTTGAAGGTTTCTGTAAGTTTTTGGAATCAAAATGCACTGACTTATCTTCTTGTCTATCTTTATCCACTGTCTTATCCTCGATAGTATCTTGTTGCTTCTCCTCAACCATCCCTACTTGAAGATCTGTTTCCCCAATCTTCTCTTTATCCCCAAGCTTCTCTTTTTGCTTCTCTCTCTCTGATACCTCCACTAACCACTCAGTGAACCCCACAAACTCCTCAAAACTGAGCAATTCCCCTCGCATCACAAAGTACATGAATGTGAACGCCTCAATCATCTCCTCGACAGAGTTGGAGATGCTCAGCTTGAACTGCGCGGCATTGGTGCTGGGCCAGTAAACCGTATGTATTTGAGCCAACGCGTTGGCGATGATCGCAAGGTGCTCGAGAAGCTGCTTTTTGTTAGCGGCGGAAAGATTTCTGTTGGTGACTCTGTGAAATGTGAAGATGAGTTTTTTGGAGTACGAGTTGATATCTCGACAGAGACGGATCACTTGTTCTCGTTCGTCATGGTATCTGAGAAGGTGCTCTCTTGCAGGTTGGAAGATTGACTGTAATGACATTTGTGATGGTGGTAGAGTGGTACTTAGAGTCGGAGGTACCAGTGATCTGCAGAGTTGATGGTGATGGGCAGTGACTTAGGTAGTAGGAATGATTAATGAAAATCAATGATAATAATTGCCGATGATAAGGTTCAACGATGAACAGTGATCACAGTGTGCTGATATTGAACAGTGCGTTGATATTGAATCAATTGGTAGTACTGAATACCTCTTAATACCGCTGATACTGATGTCTGTAAAATTGTGATCACAAAAAAAATGCTTTGGAATTCGGAGTTGGATCACGTTAACATTCTTAAAACCTTCACCGGTCGTGTCATCAGTTTTGTTACGTACTTTTACATACTGCTAGTCCTTTTTCTAATCCATCTCTCTCATCATCATTTTCTTCTATCATTTTACTTAAATCCCCTGCTTTTATTGTGTTTACTACATCATTCTCAATTTTCACCATTTTCCACTACGTTTCCTTTTTCGCGTTCAGGCACATTTTTCAATTTGGTCTACTAACACGTCCATTGATTTCTCTGATCCTACTCCAAATTCGATAAGTACATCACAGTATCCTAAGCATACCCTCTTCTTCTGTAGATGGTCATATTCTCTGGACATTCTTGTAACCCATACTCGTTCTGCCTCTAATCAATACAAGTTATGCGCTCTTAATCTACTATTTACGTTCTCTTAATCTATTTCGAAAACCATACTCTTTACCTCTTGAACACGAGTTCCCTCATACCATCTTATCATTTCCATTAATCATCATCCCTGTATCATCGTCTCCCGTTTACTACACTCCTTTACTACTCTTTACTCTCCCAATTCAGTCCTTTCTTCCAGGCTTCACCATTAATAATTTTTTTCCTTCCATTTTATTCTTTTTCTTCATGTCTTCTTCAATCCAGCTCCTCAACCCCAAAGCGGAGTCGTTCAGACGTTCGCAGGCGCTCCAAGTTAATATATCGGCTGCCCAGGGCCTTCAGCTGGTGCTCGCCACCAACTTGGGTCCAAAAGGTACATTGAAGTTGCTTGTGGATGGATCTGGTTCCCTTAAGTTGACTAAGGACGGCAAAGTGTTGCTCACCGAAATGCAAATCCAACACCCAACTGCAGTGATGATTGCTCGTGCTGCAACTGCTCAGGATGAGATCACTGGAGATGGTACCACCACTGTTATTCTTCTTGTTGGTGAACTTTTGAAACAAGCTGAACGTTATATTAGTGAAGGTGTCCACCCTCGTGTTATTGTTGATGGATTTGAAGTTGCTAGAGAGGCAGCTTTGAAGTATTTGGACGAGTTCAAGATCGTACCATCTTCATTTGACCGCGAGTTTTTGCTTCAAATCGCAAGATCCTCGCTTTCTACCAAGGTGCCAAATGATCTCGCTCAGGTTTTGACCCCAATTGTCACCGATGCTGTTCTCAACGTCCGCAATGCAGACCCTCGCAACTTAGACTTGCACATGATTGAAATCATGACTATGCAACACGGAGATGCCCGTGATACCGAGTTGATTCGTGGTTTGGTTTTGGACCATGGTGCTCGTCACCCAGACATGCCTCGTCGTGTGGAAAACGCACATGTTCTCATTTTGAACGTGTCGTTGGAGTACGAGAAGACTGAGGTCAACTCTGGGTTCTTCTACTCACTGGCGGAACAGAGAGAGAAGTTGGTGGCTTCGGAGCGTAAGTTTGTCGATGAAAAATTGAAGAAAATCATCGATTTGAAGAATGAGGTGTGTGAGCTCAATTCCAACAAGGGCTTTGTCATTATAAATCAGAAGGGTATCGACCCAATGTCCCTCGATGTTCTTGCAAAGCACGGTATCTTGGCCTTGAGAAGAGCAAAGCGCAGAAATATGGAGAGATTGCAGTTGGTCTGTGGTGGTGAGGCACAAAACTCCGTGGATGACTTATCTCCTTCCGTTTTGGGATTCCTGGGTTTGGTATATGAAAATGCCATTGGTGAGGATAAGTTCACTTACGTTACTGACAACAAGGATCCAAAGTCTGCTACAATCTTGATCAAGGGCTCCAACAACCACATCTTACAACAAACCAAGGATGCTGTTCGTGATGGTTTGCGTTCCGTGTCGAATGTGTTGAAGGACCAGGCTGTGTTGCCTGGTGCTGGAGCTTACTGGTTGCTGTGCAACCACAACCTTTTGGAGCAAAAGTCCATTTTAAAGGGAAAGAACAAGAGTGGAATCAGAGCATTTGCTGAGGCCATGTTGGTGGTTCCAAAGACTTTGTCCACTAATGCTGGTTTGGACTCTTTGGAGACTATCTCGAACTGCCAGGATGAAATTGCAGACGACAGAGTTGTTGGTGTGGACTTGAGACTGGGAGAGCCAATGGACCCAACTGTCGAGGGAATTTGGGATTCTTACAGAGTTTTCAGAAACGCCATTTCGGCCGCCACAGGAATTGCTTCCAACTTGTTGTTGTGTGATGAGTTGTTAAAGGCTGGAAGATCGAGTTTGAAGGAGCAACAGGGAGGCATGCCAGGTGGTATGCCAGGTATGCCAGCAGGTATGCCAGGAATGCCTGGAATGTGATAGAGTGTATATAGGTGAGTGAATGAAAGATTGAGAGATAAGTAATTGAATTTAGTGAGATTAAGCATAAGAAATTTGATCTGACCAAGCAACAGCAATAAAAATCTTCGAAAGCCTATCGAATGAAAGTTTACCATTTAATTTGCGGCTGAATTAAACTCCCTTGCAGCAAATTTAGCGATTTCACTGTGTCCTGAGCTTAAGAATTCTGTTAACAGTTCCTTGTAAATCCCTTTGTAAATGCAATACATTTCAATTGTTAGTTTTGTTAATAAGACTTCTCAATTATATTGGAAATATTCGTGAAAACTTCGGACTTCGTGTTGAGCAGATTACTAGCAGAAGCGTATCATTGCCTAACAATTTCACTCTTAAAATGGCCCTCACCCAAATCTAGCCTATTATCGGCTGATAGCGCAACTTACCACGTAAACCTTTATTTCATCTTGGGTAATTAAGCCCTGTTTTCAGTCAGCTATCGCTACGTTTGTGTCTTCAATGACATCAACGCTTAAAGGAAAGAAACAGCCTCCCGGCACCCCGGCATTTCATACCTTTTTATCTACTCAATTGCTGCAAACGACATTTAAAAATATTTTCTCCACCGTGCGAATTTGTCATTCGATGATTGCATGGTCCAACAAATGGTCAAAGAAGCAATTACAAGTGGTGTAATTGCAAATAAAGCAATTGGAAATTGCAAGTGCAGTATCGGGACATGTAATGAACACGGATCAAGCAAAACACAAATGAACAAATTCACTAATTCATACAAATGGCGTCAGTTCAAAGGGTGTAGAACTGGCACTGTTTGCAAGAAGCAATTGAATTAATGTTGGCTAAAAGTTGACAATTTTTGGAGGCAATACTGCTGTTTTTTTTATGTTCCCATACTTTTTTTCCTAACAAATTGGCACTAACGGATTGTTCAAACTCAATTAGTTTAAACCAAGACACTGTTCTTCATTTTTTCTTATCGGTCTGACCGCAGTTCCCTGCAAAATTCCGAATTTCACCTTTTTCTCCAAACCACCTCGCCAAGTCTAACTATGAGCACTGTTTTCAGGATTGTGTCATAACCAAACCCAATTGATGAACTTGCGAACTTTTGTATGGAATCGGCCAGGGTGCGCGACATCATTTCTGCAGCTCTGAAGTCTGCATAGCTGCCAACTTGACGACTGACTTTGTGGAACCTTTTGGGTGCAAATTGAAAGGATGAGGAAAGTGGGGGTAGGGACGTTGAAGAGCACTTAAAAAGACAAGATGGTAAGAATAGGGAGTGAAGAAGCAGGACAGCAAATTTTAAAGTGGGTTAATAAAGTTAAGCTACACTGGTTTACAGTTAGCGAAAATGAAAAAGGAAGAGCATAGACCAAAGACCAATTATATCGACAACCCTTACGATCTTATGCCAAGTATGGTATTATTTCAAATTGTCTTGAAATTTCCTTAGGTGAAGAAACTTCTTATGTTTCTCAAAGGAGCCATGAGAACGATCGAGATCGAACGAGCGAACATCGCTTAAGATTCTGATAAGATAACCATCTGAGAATCTGGTAAAATCGACCAATGCGCGAATACAAAGCCCGCAGTTGAGATAAAGCCGACCAGATCAAGAACCTTTACTGAACTTCTAAGAACGCTGAAAAATTTGGGTTGTCGAGACCCTGACCTCGACCCTGAAAGCAGATCGAAGACATTTAAAACCAGCCAACAATAACCAGTTTTCCCTTCAAATTCTCACCATTCTTCATAACCTAAATGCTTAAAGTCAAAGATAAGGGCAGCTTTATGCGGTGCAACAGGGTGGTATGATGGGCTGTTAGCGAAGCCTACGCATTGGCACGGCAAAGCAACATGACGCAATCAAGGTATGAGCTAAGCGACTATTTTAAGAAAACAGATGTTCCGTACGGAAAATTTCAAAAGAAATGGAGCAGAGTAAGGGCAACAGTATAAGGTGATGTACAGGTACCTGATGTTAAAGCAACCCTTTTGGCAACATGCAATGTACTACTTCGCATTCTCCATCAATTCTTGACCATTATAAAATCTCCTCAGTATCTATTACATCATTGACTCTTTCAATTGTCTTCTTTTACTTTCTTTTTCTTCCTAATGAGCAGATAATAGTCCAGTCGTGCCGATCATGAGCCGGTGTGGAGAAGGGAAAAATACTGGGGACGGAAAATATGCAGTTTTCGGGCCAGTCCCTTTGACGTCAATGTAATCCACGTGCAAACGCGCAACAGTTAAAGTTTACTTGACCGTTTGAAGAGTTGGGCTCTACAAAATATCAGGGCAAGTTGTACAAAAAGAAAGGAAAATGACTAGACAAAAGAGAAATAGGGAAAAAAGACAAAAAGACAAAAGACAAAACGATAAAAAGCAGGTAAGCCAAGAGTAAGATGGGGTAATAAGGGGATGAAGGTTAAAAGGAGAAATGGAGATGTATGTTTAGAAATTGTGAAACCACGGTGCGGTTTTCGACAACTGTCTTGTGTTTGAAAATCTCGACGTGTACTTCAATGATCCGATTCATACCCGAGTATTCTTTGCCTGCCCTGCGCCCCGTATATGTCGAATTGTCCAGATCGCGGCGAGCCAGCACTCACATCGCCAGCAACGTTGCTTTTTGGGAAATACTATCTGTTCAGGGCTACCAGTTAAAAAATTCTGCACGTCGCTAAACACTGGCAAGACAACAAGGACGAAAACAGAAGGACAACAAAGAGGACGTACAAACAGGAAAGTGGAAAAGGAGAATTGAAGACAAGGAATGGGAAGTAAGTGAGATTAAAGGCATACGGTGTTTTGATTAATGTTCAGCTGTTAACGTTTTTGCAGTCAATTTCTCAGTGGTATTAAAAGATTGAAATGTTTTTGGTTCTACTCCAAGAAAACGCGAATATTGAAAAAAAGCCAACAGTTTTCCAATGACTATTTTGAACTTCTCTTTTGTTTTTCTGTGTTTTTATTTGCAGTACCTCTCTGCTTTTCTTTCCAGCTCTCTTTTTACTCTGTCTCGTTTAGTTAGGAAATTGGATGTTTGTGACAGGCCGTTCGGTGAAACAGGTAGTCGCGGCAATTTTGCTACAGGGTCTATTTAAGCGACAAGCATACATATAAATAGATGCTAAGCCTGGAAGGGATGAACAGTAAGCAGTTGTAGTGTGAGCACAACGCAAAACACTGACAGTGTATGTAGAGGTTAGGAGCTAGTAAGGAGTATTTAGGACAGAGAAGAGTGGGGAAGACACAGCAAATCTACTTGAAACCAGGTACTTTATCTTTTTGCTCAGGCAACGGTCTCTTGACACAGAAAATATACGGAAAAATAATCATGATGTTGATTACCGTTTTTTGTGATGATCTGAAGATGAGATGGAGTTTAACTGGTAGGAAGACGTTAGTAGAGTGAACGTGAAAGTGATAAGTAGGAAATATCCAAAGGGATTAAAAGGGGATAAAAGGGAATAAGGGAAAATGGAGTGATGTAAAAGAAATAGAGGAATAGAAAGCAGTAAGGAAATAGGGGAGTATAGAGTACAGCAATAGTAAGGGCTAGAGGAGTAGAAGCTGAAGACGTGAAAATAGCGTGATGTGTATTGAGGAGTAGAAGTGAGAGAAACAGCCAACTAAAAGTGATGATTCCAAGAATTGATAAACTTGAAGAACAGAGGAATTGAATTATGGAGCCAATAAGAAGAAATGCTGAGCCGCGCAACAACCAAGATACAATACAATGCAACGGCTAACCGCGCAACTACTGTTTAAGGATTGTAAGTATATCTCCAAGCGTGCTTTTGAAATGATCAGCACAATGAAGAATTGGCTGAAAATAGACAACGTAAAAATTAGAGTAAAGGATCGAAGATCGAGGATGAATGAGGAGAACAATCGAATGTGAGGGTAGTAGATCTGATATTTGACAGTAAACTTAATCGAATATTAAGGTAACCGAAGATCGAGCATTAGGGATCAGGAGTAGAAGGAGTTTGTCATGCAACACTTTCGGAGATCGAATAATAATAGAGTTTCTGAACAAAAGTAAAATATATAGAGGAACACATGATAATATTGTGGAACTACCTCAGTAGTATAGATACGGAGCTTTTATGAGAAATATTCAACGAGAGAATATTAGATGAATATTGGAGAAACTTTTGAGGCATATTTTGAACAGAATAGGAGAAGATCGTGCGAAATATGTTAGAAAGTGGCCGATCCCAGGTACCACTGAGGGATATATTAGCCTAATAGGGACTCCAAAATAAAGCAGGAATTGTGTTCATCCTTTAAGCACCATCATCTGAGGTACTACAAAATAGGTGAAATTGATGCGGTGTAACATTGTTTGTAAAGTTAATTTGAGAGAATGAAATTGAAAAAGGTCAGCTGAGCAAGTTGCCAGCAATATGATGAGAGTATTGTATTAGTATTATGTCCGGGATAGAAAGAATTAGTTGAAGTTTATGAATGTTGGTCTATAAATGTTGGTATAGAATTTTTAGTAAAGAATTATGGTACTAGTTCTTATCGCTAAATCGCCGTTGGAATCACTGAAAACTGCAAAATTTCGGTGGTATAAAATTACTGTCGTACCGAGAATTCACCGCGAGAATTACGGAAGCATACTGAAAATGGTAAAGTCCCAAAAAGAACCGTTATTGTCACTAATATCACTATTCTACAAGCATCATCAATTTCAAGTCATCACGAACGCTTGATGAGGCTTTCAATAAGCTTTTTGTTGCCGTAAATTGTTCATAATATTAATGATTCAACAGGAAATGATCAATTTGCATGAAGTTAAAAAACATCAGGTACGGCATTATAATCGAATCGAAAAAATGGATGCAAAGGAGATTGAATAGTTGCTGTAGTAGGGTCTACAAACTTAGTGGTAAGGATATAATGGTAGTCTTTGCAGATTAACAACGTACATGTTGACTTGGTAATTTTAGACTACGAGGGACAAATGATTCCGGTCAGTAAATCATGAAAAATTATCGGTAAAATTGGCAGATGTCGGTAAGCTATCGGCAAGATCTCGGTACGAAAAGCCCATAGATACAAACAACTCCGTTTATTCTGTCACCGGTATTTTTAGAGCCGGTACGAAAAATGCAGTACATGTGTCTCACAAGTCCGTTTAGCAAGGAAGTATTGAGAGGGGTACAAGTATCTAATTAATTTATCCTACTGTTTAATATTTGCAGTATACTTGGTACTTTGTGGTCACAACATGTCGGTAATAGTCGGTCCTTATCGGTGTTTGTTAGATTGCGCAAAGAATGTTTTATACCGCCTTTTTTCACTATAGTTTTGAGCTCATCTTTCTTGCTTATGAATCAGGGCACTCGCTGATTGTTCTGAATTACATTACATCATACCAGTGTCGATATTGCTACGATCCGATTATTATTGTTCGAAGGTCATCCACTGTTTTCATAATTTTTCGTTACCAAGTCTTCCTCTGCATCTCACGACATTCTACCACCACTAATTTCTGGTACCACTAATTTGTACCGCTGCCTTAAAATTCCAATACCGCCTTTTTTCACTAGCGTCTACTAAATTTTCCCTGCCACTTTTTCTACCAACAGCTGTTCATCTACTCATAACGCCCAAATGAAAACTAGGTCAACTACTGTACTACCTCTACACTGCCCATCACCTCTTCCCGTCACCTCTTGTCTACTGCTTCGACCTTCTTCTACTCCTTCCGTTCTCGTATCTCGCTTGTGCTGCCTCTGCAATGACGCACATTCTGCACTTTACGCCTGTCAAGCAGGGTCTGCAAAAGTGGGGACGTGGCAGAGGGGGACGTTTTCCATCGGCAGGCGAGAGGGAGGGTGCAAGGCGGGAACATGTCATGCTGTTTTGACGGGGCCCGGTGGGTAAAAAGAAGCACGAGCTACAGGAACCGCGCCGGCACGCGGTTTAACCCCTCGTGCTCCTCAGCGATTGTAACGCCCATGGCAAATATTACCTGCGCATTATTTTTTGAGAATATTTTTTATTTGTTTCAGATATTTTTTGCTTTTGTCACCCAAACTCTTTTGCTCCATGGACCTCGCATTCTTTCCAGGCATTTCTGGAATATTTAATATACCGCTTTTCTATCAATGTGGAGCATGGACTGTTCCTAGGCATACGCTGGAGACAAAGCTGCAACAGAAGTAGCGTCAATCAAGAAGTCAGGAACCAAATTGTTACGTCAAGTACGTTGACCAACACCTAGTTATCATTCATCAACATATTCATTACAAATCAGAAGTACAACCTAGCTACATCAACCACAACACACACCCACATCTAACACATCCAATCAACCACATCGACACCTACAACTAACTCGAAAACCTACAACCATCCACATCACCGTCTACATCAACCACATACAAATCCAATTATCTTATCTATGATTTTGTCATGAGCAAACAGAAACACACATTAGACGACGATGACCCATCGCACAAGCGCATCGCCGGAGCGTACTACGCGCCCGGACCATCAGGTCCGCCCGGAGCTACAGTCGCACCCCTGACCTCCCAGCCTTCAGGACCTCACATACACCCTCCAGTCCTCCCCGTGGCGGCCAATGCAACTGGTGCTCCTCCAAGCACTGCCAACGCGGTAGCCGCAGCTACTGCTGGCAATGCCGCAGGTTCCCACCAACCACTGTATGACGACCGTCCATACGTGTATCCACAATACGGATACCCACCCTATGACCATCCAGACATGATGCCACAGCCTGTGCCACAGGCCCCTCAGGCGCCTCAAGCGCCTTTCCCGTACAAACCGGGAGCACAATACGGATACTATCCGCCGCCTCCTGACGGGTTCCAGTTCCAAGACCAATGGGAAACACCAGCCGCGAATGCCGCTGCCCCCGGTTCGATTCCTGGCCACCCCCAGATTCACATGCAACAACAGCAGCAACAACTTCAACAACCTCAACAAGCGCAAACATCCCAACAATTGCAAACATCCCAACAATTGCAATCACACCAGCAATCAGTACAACCTGGATCCATGACACAAATGATGGGGAACACGATGGCGCAGGCCCCTCCCCCAGAATATGCAATGGGACTTCCTGTGCGACCGCAACCGTACCCACAAGCCGAGTCGCCGCTGGTGCGGCGTGCACAACCTGCGAAGCGCGGAGTTGGCGGAGGAGTGAGCGGTGGTGTAGGTGCAGTTGGAGGTGGTGCTGTGAGCGGAGCCGGAGTGGTAATGTCGCCCGGTGCGCACGCCGGAGGACGGCTGAGTAGACGCGCTTCGGAAGTTCTGCCGACAATGTCGCAGTCGCTGAGCAGTGGCAGTGGTAATAATGGAACAGGCAGTGGAGCTGTTAATAGTGGGAGCGGAGGAAATGGTGGTATGGAGCTGCTGCTGCTGACCACACTGCTGCCGGGAGAACATAAGACTGTTGCTAAGCGAAGTCGAATGGGGTGTCTCACGTGTCGACAGCGTAAAAAGCGGTGCTGTGAAACACGGCCAAAATGTACCGAGTGTACGAGACTCCGTCTTAATTGCGTGTGGCCTGCTCCTGGCACAGAGCATAAGAACAAGCCCAAGGACGCTAAGGAAGAGGAAAATACGATCAATCATGAAATTTACGGTAAGATCAAGGTGTTGAGGGGAATTGTGGAGTACCGGTCGTCATAGAGGAATTGCATTTGTATGATAGGGAGAGAAGAATGGAGAAGAAAGTGTGGAAAACACTAAAAGTATAGAGAGGTAGATAGTAATGAGAAGATAGAAGAAGAAAATAAATGATAGTGAATGAGAAGAATAGGAAATAGAGTAAATTGATAGTAATAGTTGACAGAATTGAAGGTGATGATGTTCAGCCGTACCCTTTACTGACCAAGGTTGTCCATATTAACTAATTTGTCCCATTACTCTTTTTATCTTGCTGCAAAATTTACAATTGATTTTTACTAAAAGATTAGAGAGTGAACCTAAAATGATTACCGTGTTACCAGTCATTCCTATAAAAAGCTTCATCTTACCAATACTACTAAACCACTGGTAAAACCACCTTACACATAACTAAACCATTAGTAAAATCACCTTACCAGCACTGTCAAAACCACCTTACCACTGTCAAAACCACCTTACCACTGTCAAAACCACCTTACCATTTTACCGTTTCTCATACCCCACCTAGCTATTTCTCATCACTTCTTTACTTACTCGTCCCTGCTATTCTATTGCTGCAAATCCCAACAATATTCCCAGCTGCCAGCCCTGCCTATAGCTCTTCTACCTTCCTCGCTTGCACTTCCTATTGTTCTGCACTAGTAACACTTCTTTTGCGCGCATTTCTCAAAGATGCGTTTTTGCTGTGTTGATCTTCCGCGGACAATACGGAGCACAAGGGTCTTGCGATGAAGAGTTTTCACCATCTCCGCTTTTAAGCGCGCATCGGATTCCCTTGCCTACTTTGAGCTCCTTGGGCTTGTGATTTTGCTGTTTCGCTGGATTCATCTTCGTGGACACAAACGCAGCCGTTGACCGCATCAACGTTGGAAGATGCATTATCACTGCAAGACGAAAGACGGTGATCGAGAAATGGGAAGGAATTTATGGCTGTTGGTTGTGAAATTCGGCATATACGTAGTCATTAGGATACTAGAAGAGGTAATAGGTCGTAGAAATGTTTGGTTTGGTATTGATTCATGCATTTCTGAAAAAATTGCAAGATTCTTTTTTGTTTCTATTTCAGTTTCAGATGACAGTGCAACTTCATAACACTACTGACATTTCACAGGCTTCACATGTCCAGTCTATGCTCGTGATCCCCATTATCATCTCTATTCGCCCATTTCAACTCCGCGTCATCTCTTCTCATTATTCACGGTCATCGCGAGCTCGCGTTTTATGCTCCTTTGTATCTCAGATTATTTTTTCAAAAACCTTCGGGACCGTTCAACGATAAGGTGGCATTGCATGGCGTAATCGTATATGTTTAGTCTAGAGCAATGGCCGAGTAACGTCAAGTGTTTCATTGAGGGTATTTCTTGTGGCATCCCTTCTCCTATTTGGTACTGATCTTGCTCGATCTGTTTTGGTTTCTACTTTTGACCCGCATATGTCGCAAAACTGCACCAGCCACATGGGACCATGGAACTCCGTGAAAAAGTAGAAATTTGGGACTTCAAAAGATGAGGTTGTGAAAGAGAGAGCATTTTGAGATAGAGGAGGGACATGAGTGAAGGGACATCTAAAAAAATGTATCGTTCATGATAGTCAATTTTAGTTGCATACAATATTCTTCTTCCTACTTTATTCTTCGTTCTATCAGGTTCTTGGCTTGATTTCCCTTGTTCTAATGTCTAGCTAATTTGAATTCCCTATTGTTTGTTCAGATTTTTCCACCGAATCGCATATTTCCACTGTTTAAATCCACTAAATTATCCTCATCCTTCCTCTTAAATTCCGCTATATTTTATCTCACTCGTTCATAATTTGTGCTCACCTTTCCTCGCCTCGTCCTATTTCCCCTCCCAGCCATTCTCCACAAAGTCAGCTCACAAAGCGCATCTCTTTGACGTGATTAGTTACACCTGGTGATGATCTGCCAAGAGATGGAATATTCCGCGCAACTTCGGAAAATTTAAATAGTTTTATTTTATTCAAAGTGTCCTCACACTACCCTGCCATCCTCACCTTCCTCTGCGCTACCATCCTCTACTTCTCTCCTCTCTTCTCCCCTCCCATCCCAGCTTAGTAATAAACTTTTTCTATTTCGGCCAGACTCTGTCATTTTTACGCCGTGACACAAAGGCGGTACTATGGCAGACCCTTTGGCGAGCAATTTCATTTCATGCCAACTCTAGTAGGTGTATTTTCTATGTGACGCTTGTTTCCTGATTTTTTAATAGTTGCACGAGGCGTCGTGACCGGATCACGTCTCGGCACGACAACGGAGCTACGGAGAGTATAAGGAGATTTCGGAAACGTACGGAGTGTAACCTGATTAGAAATGTAGCATATGGAGATTCAGCACTGTAGGTGAGGATAGGCGAGTGTAAGCATAACTACGGTGTAAGAATAACATAAATTCCGAAGTTTAGTTAAAGTGGGTTAGTACTGCTGTAAAAAATAGAGTTAAAGGTAATCGGTTTTAGGGCATTTATGGGTTGTATACTTTGGGAGCCTTTGAAAATGACTTATCCTTCAGAAACCTTTCAAATTGTCTTGATATTTTAGAATACTTACAAATTACTTGATATCCTTTCAGAATACTTCCAAATTACTTGAAAACCTTTCAGAATACTTCCAAATTACTTGATATCCTATCACAACAAGTTCAAATTGCTTTGATAAGGATTTCAAAATACTTTGATATGCTCCTAGATTTGAAATCCTTCCAGAATTTAGAACTTTTTAGAATGACTAATGCAGGCTTCAAAGCCATCTATACATATTTTATCCTATCTCTTTAATCATTTAATCCTTACCTTCATATTCCCCGTACCTTCTCGGTTAATATCGTTCCTAGCTCTTCTAACCTTTTCCTTTCTGTTAGCTTTGGTTCCGTTTCTGCACAAATGGTAAAAAGATTGACACCAAAATCTCTCTAAATTTAAATAGCTTTTTTGGTGGGAATCAGTGTATACTTGCAGGATTTAAAAATACGCAAATCTTCATCTTCGATAAAAACTTCGGGATAGAAAAATATGTTACAAAGGGACCATTCCATTATCTTATTATTGAGTGTTCTCAAGAATGGTTCTTTTATCGTATTGCGATTCATATTCCGTTGTCGTCTCAAAATTCACAGCCTTTCAATCATCCAATTTCACTCGAAAAACTTCTTACAACACTTTTCTACACCTTTTCTGAACCTTTCAAGCCTTTCCGATCCTCCCATCGTGGATCTCTGTGTTACTGGTTTCCTTTTTCTAGGCCGTGCCGCGCAGCCTCCTTTGGGTTGATCCTCCTGACACAAACTCGGTGTTACCTAGAATTTTTCAAAGCTGGCGGAGTCAAAGATAACAAGGTACGGAACTTGCATGGTACATATGCAAGGCATCAAAGAAACATGTGAAATTAAGTTGGATCGAGTGGTATGGAAAAGGGGTAGGGTAGCTTAGATTGAGTGGTAGGGGAGAATGAGAAAGCGTGGTGGGGTAGGTTGTGAAAAGTGGAGTGTAGAAAAGTAGGATAGTGTGGTAGTAAAATGGTAAGTTTGAGTGTTGAGCAGCCTAAAATAGTATTTAAAAATAGCAGGGTGTTCTAGATTATGGTTCAATAATGTAGTCTTGTCTATTTTGAGTAGTTTTTAAGTCATTTCGAAGTATCCTTTCGCGGGGCATTCGTTTTTATTTGTGTCAAGGGTAAAACTATCAAGAATAACCGATCTAAATCTCAGAAAAGATGATGCGGTTTTACTTATTTGGTCACGTGATAGATGAAGTAGAAGAATGGAATAGATTCCGTTAAAATTGTTGGGTAAAGGATCAGTAGTTGAGCTGATTTGGAGTAAGTGTATCTGTGAATTCAGGGTAGGTGGAAAGGGGACGATAGATGACAAGATAGTTTGAGTATGTAACAAGAGTGGTAAGATATGCGAGTGCGATGAAAATATGGATTTGAGTGTTGGGAGTTGGCTTGTGGTTTATATGATTGTGGGTATGATGAGACATCAAGTGATAATCTAATGTGTACTTGATACGATGACAACTTCATATCAACTGACATTCGAACTCAGACAGGGTAAAATAGTAATTCCAATTAGGCAAGAAAAATACATTTGCAATACCTTGAGATCGTTTTCAAAAGCCTGATGAACAATCTGGTAGTATTTCAGGTCGATCTTGAATTTGAAGGAAGAAAAGAGTTACTAACTAAAAATTGGGTAATGGGAAGTAGGCTAGATTGTGCGTAATGAGCAGCAGGCTAAACCATACGCTTATATTAATTTACTCATTACTTTGCTTCTCCACAAAAATTTCAACATGGTAGTACTGTAACAACTCAAGGTATTGCTTGAACTGATTTAGTTCAATTTGCAGCCGTTATTTGAAGGTTCTCCAGACTGAATCTTTTGAGGCTTATAGTTATACTGATCTTAATGGTAAGACTTCCTTCAATGAGAAGCGCTTTTTTAACGAGAAACACTCCTTATAGTGAGAAGCACTCCTTTTAATGAGAAACACTTCTTTTGATAAGAAAGTTTCTTGAGACGAACCCTGAGATTCTTCCTTTTTTCAACACTCCTAACCATCAAGAACTAGAATCCTGAAATTTGATTTTTTGCCTCAACCACACCTCTCACCACATTGACCATTTGATTTCACCTCGACTGCGCCATCAAACTTATCACGTTCACCTCAAATGCACCACCCCTGTTCTACCTTCCACTCATGCAAACTGGAATTCCGAAGCAAGCTCGTATTTTTTAAGTGACGCAGTTTCTGACTAAGTTTTTGCAACCAGTCTTTTGCAGCAAGGCGTTGATGTACAGAGATAACGGTCACGGAGTGAACTAAATGCGAGGATAGTAAGGATGTTGGAGATGGTAAACTGATAGCGCAAATTACGTGCAAACCACTGGTGCAAACGAGCAAGTGCAAATGAGGGTAACAAGTGAAATAAAAAGATTCAAGACGATTTAGATGGGTGGTAACAATAGGTTGACATATGTATACAAATACCTTGAGAATAGATAACCTCTATCATATCTTGTGATTTCGGATACCCACGGGAAACTCAAGAAAAATTGGTCTAGAACCCGTATACGACGGCGCAGTGAATCAATGCGTACTCTCAGGTCATCTCACATGTGTGCGAGGATTAGAATCTCTGACCTGCTGCGTGGTTTCGAGAATAGTGCTTGCATTTGATGCTGCTTTTTACACAAAGCCGGCATTGTTCTCCAAGAGGTTGCGAATAACGAACGTCAACATACGGTGCGAAGTGTGACAAAACCGACAGCGTGTGGGCTGATACCAATCTTGGCAGCAGTGATGGGGAAGATGGGTAAGTTCGAGCATGTGGAGAAATTAGAAGGGAAATCATTAATTGTAAAATTTCGCCGAAGATTAAAAAAATACGGAGGTATATGATTTTTTGAGGGTTGTTGGATATGAGTAATGAAATCATGGGATAGTTGAATAATAGATGAATAGGTGTTATGAAAATACATATGATACCTTGAAAATGAAAATGTATGAAAAATGGGTTTACGAAAATGAGTTCGAAAATCTGTACATGTTCGAGAAATTGTAGACAATTGAAGTAAAATTCTAAGAACAATTGAAATTCACACCATATTCTTTCATTCTCGCTAATCACAAAGATTAAAAACGAGGTAACCCAACTATCATTACCACTCGTAATTACCACTATCCCATACGCTACTATTATCAATGTTGAGAAGAGGTAAACAGTAGAAGTATTCATGGAAGATTGAACAGATGTTCAGTTCAAATACCAAGATTCAATCCTACTCAACGATCGCAATAACTGCTGTACCTTCATATTGCTGTTTTTAAAGATCCTTTATATTTCAATTTTCTGTTAATATCGCTATACCAATTTTTACACTATATTATTATACACTATGACACCACTCACTCCACTACTACCTCTACTACCTCTACTACCACCACTACCTCTATTTCCTCTAATACTTCTACTGCCTCTACGATAACACTGATACACCTACTTTAAGCCTAACTATTATTCACAACTCCACTTCCCCACCATACTTTCTATCAAACCTTGTCTACTATTCGTGTTATTTTTGTTGTACCTTTTTTTGTTTTGTCCACATGTCACTCCGCGCTAAACAAATCGCCACGCTCGAGCGCATGCTCCATCTCAATAAGGATGGGGCGGCCGATCTCACGACTCCCGCATCCGAGGAGATTGTGTGGAAGGTCTTGGTCCTCGATAGAAAAGCCTGTCTGGTTCTCTCGCTGGTTTTACGTGTCAATGACTTGCTTCGTTGTGGTATCACAGTCCATGCTTTAATTGACTCTAAGCGTTCACCATTGCCAGATGTTCCTGCCATCTACTTCGTCGAGCCAACCACAGCAAACATCTTGCACATCATTGATGACATTTCGTCCGATCGCTATGAACAATTCTACGTCAACTTCACACTGCCCATCAAACGTGAGCTTTTGGAAGAATTTGCTAAAAAGGTCAGTCTCAGCGGCAGCGCCCACAAGATCAAACAGGTGTATGACCAGTATCTCGATTTCGTCGTCACAGAACCAAACTTATTCTCTTTGGATATGCCTCGGGTCTACACGCGCCTCAACAGCCCAACCGCCGACGAAGACGCTATCCATGCACTTGTCGCCGACATCACCGCAGGTTTACTCTCCACTGTTGCAACTACTGGAGATGTCCCGATCATACGCGCACCTCCAGGAGGTCCTGCAGAGTTTGTTGCGACCGAACTCGACCGTCGTTTGCGCGACTACGTGAGCAACGCTAACGCGCGTGCTGCTCCAGCTGCGCCCTCGGCATCAAGACCTGTTCTTATCATTCTAGACCGTAGCATTGACCTCGCGTCCATGTTCAGCCATTCGTGGATCTACCAGTGTATGGTGGCCGACGTCTTCTCGCTACAGCGCAACACCATCAGAATAACAAAAAACGAGAACGGAAACTCCACCGTCAAGACATACGATGTCGATCCTAAGGACTTCTTCTGGGCAAAGTACTCGCAGTTGCCCTTCCCAGATGTCGTGGAAAATGCCGATATAGAGCTCAACTCATACAAAAAGGATGCACAGGACTTGACCAACAGAACAGGAATCACCCTGTTGAATGACATCGACGCGCTGCAGACAGACACGCTTCACATCCAGCAGGCCGTGGACGCATTGCCAGAGTTGACCGCGCGCAAGGCCACCTTGGACATGCACATGGACATTTTGGCAGGCTTGATTAACGAGCTCCAAGCACGTAGTTTGGACAAATACTTTGAGATCGAGCAGAGCGCTGCAGACCCAAAAATCCAGCAGGAATTCCTCGAGTTGTTGCAGGACGCACCGCCAATCGGAGAGAACGCACCAGCGCATGACACTTCTCAAGATAAGTTGCGTACGTTTTTGATTTTGGTGTTGCTCGTGGATCTTCCACGCGACTACGTTTCGCGTGTGGAGGCCATCTTTGCCGAGAAATACCCACAGGTGAACACGCGCGCGCTCAAGTACATTCTTAAATGTAAGGAGATCGCCAAACTCACCAATATCGCGCTGTTGGCCGATACATCTACAAGCACAAGCGCTGCGTCTACACTGGACTCGCTGGCGTTGTTATCAGGATTGTCGTCGAAGTTGTATGGACTCACGGAGGGGAAGATTTCTGAGGGATTGAGTTCGATCGCATCCAAGATTAAGAACTTTATTCCAGAGAAGAAGCAGTTGCCAATCACTAATGTGCTCGAGGCGATCGCTGATCCACAAAAAGCGTCTTCTGCATCGTTGCAGTTGACTGACGAGTACTTGTTCTTTGACCCAAAGCTGCGCGGCGGTCACTCCCGTCCTCCACGTAGACAGACCTATAACGATGCTGCTGTATTTGTGATTGGCGGAGGTTCGTACTTGGAGTACCAGAACTTGCAAGAGTGGGCAGGATTGAGGGGTAAAAATGTTATGTACGGAGCCACGGACGTTGTTTCGCCTATCCAGTTTTTGGATGAGTGTGGAGAGTTGGGTATATAATCAGCAAAGTGGTGAAAGGATACTCGATAATTTGAACAAGGGATAATCAAAGAATATCCAATATGCAGCGGATTGAGTAGAGTAATCAATAAGGATATTGACAGTTGGAAAGAGTAGGTGTAGAGTTAAGGTGGAAAGAGTAAGTAAATGCAGAGTTTTAAATTAGAAAAGAGGATTTAGTTTGTAAATGCAGCACATAATGTAATGTTATGTTTAATACGTGAGTTCTAACGTTCGACGGTGGAATATTCGTTTCCGTTTCCCTCTGGAAAATCACTTCAAATAGTTGACGTTTCCTTCGAATAGTTGGCGTTTCCGTCTTGCCTCATTTCCCTACTTTTCTTCTTCCTCCTCTCCACTACCTACATTTCTCCTTTCCTCTTTTATTCTCCAAATTCATATAACACAGTCCCCACTTTTATCTAATGGATTCCCCAGGTGTTCGGTTCTTCAATAATTTACAAGTAACCATCTCCCAACACCTTCATCGACCTCCTCGAGTCAACAAACAAAAGCTCACACTCGTCCACGTCTTCCACACTAATCTCACTTCTACCCGCAGTCGAGCTCAATACGCCTGCTGGAGCCAACAACTGCAAAGCATATCTCAACGAAACAGTGTGGCCGCTCTCAGCCAACTTGTCCAAAGCCTCGGCACTCACGGCCAAACCTTCCAAAACTGCACGCTTCTGCACAATGACCTTGATCTCCTCCTTGGTGTATGGCAAGGTCTTCACGATGAGCAAACGGTCAATCAAATCAGGTGGACATCCGTGTGGGTACTTGGTGTCGTCGTCAGAGCCCTTGACTGTAGTCATACCACGGTTCGAGGCAAGCACCACGATTGGCGAGATCAGCGACTCCAAAGCACGGTTGAGGTAGGTGAACAACTCAACATCCAACATGTTGACCTCGTCGATGAACAAAACACCTGGAATCAACTCGGCGACTCCCTGGTCGATGTACTTTGCGACGACCTTGTTGACCTCTACACGCAACTTGTCAGTAATCTCAGTCTTGCGAGGCTTCAACAACTGGCCCATCATCGACAACACGTCCTGACCACCCTGTGGTCTAGAGTTTGCCACGTCCAAGTCGTGGAGAGTCACATCTTGGACAATTTCCTTCTTTTTGTGGACCTCACCCTTTGGAAGGGGAACGTATTCTTCAGCCTCCAAGTCGAACTCAGTAGCATACGCATCCGAACGACCCACTCTCTTCACTGCACCGGTGTTGGCTTCAATGTAGATGACGTCACCAACGGTAACACGTTCTTTCTGGATCGATTCGTAGATCAGTGGGTCCAATCTGAGGTTCTTAGTACCCTTGGCAGTCTTCAAGCCCACGATGACGTGAGAGATGGTCTTTCCGTAGCCACCAAGAGGGTTTTCCGCCTCTTCAGGGGTCAACTCAATGACTTCACCTTCGTAAACCTCCTTAGTTTCCTTGATTCTCAATCCGATGGCTCTTCTGAAGTTCTCCATGAGAGCAGCGGTCTTCTTGACTTCCGCAGAGTAAAGCTCGGAGCCCACGATTGGACAGAATGGCACCTTTGGACCAAGTTCCTGTGAGATGGCCAATGCCAAAGCGGTTTTTCCGGTACCTGGAGCACCTGCCAACAAAATTGCTTTGCCGCTCATCTTCTTCAGTTTGATCAAGTCCACAACAATACCACACGCCTCTCTGGCGTCGGACTGGCCGACGAATCCACCTTCAATCCGCTTTGCCATGCCATGCTCATCGAGACCCAAGCCTTTGATGTGTGTGTGAGCAGCGGTTCTGCTGGCGGACTGTGTTTCCTTGACTTCGTTTATCTGGACCATGATGAAAACAAAGAGAAAAAATGGAAATGAAAAATGGTTGGTGAAATGGTTGAAAAATGAATAGTAAAATCAGTGAAGGAAATTGTTAATAGAGCCATGGAGGACAATTTAAAGGTAATTGAGAGTACTTTGTATTGCAACAAATCAGAACTGGAGAATTAATGTATTGATTGTGGACGCTGCTTCATTTGGGTATATCATACCTTTGGAACGCATATTCTCGTTCCATTGCATCCATTCTCGTTCCATTACATTGTATTCTTGTTTCATTATGCTCATATTCTCGTTCCTCTAAACATATTCACTTTCATTTACTTTCCTTCATAAATTCTTTCCTTTCCTTTATACATTCTTTCCTTTCCTTTATACATTCTTTCCTTTCCTTTGTACATTCTTTCCTTTCCTTTATACATTCTTTCCTTTACTTACTACTTATATTCTTCCTTCTATCATCTTCTACTCAAAATCCTCATCCAATTCAGCCTCCTCCTTTGGCTCCTTTGGCTCTTGGCTTTCGCTCCACTGCGTCACATCATCGATGTAGCTCAAAATCGTGGCTATCGAGTCGCTCTCTTTGTTACAGTCCAATGGCAAGAACTGCACCATGCCGAAATCATCCACCAAATTTGCAATCATCCTGTTCAACTTTGCGTACTTGGGGTTGTAGTCGTCCTCCGCACTCAACAACAATGGGTCTGGGTTCAAGAACTTCTTCAATTGCTTCTTGCTGTACTCATCTTTGATCAAGTCCACCTTCGACAAAATATTGATGTGTGGCAACTCCAAGAGAATCATCGCGGACATCGCACTCAACGCTCCACTGAAGAACTTGGAAGTGTCAATGATGAATGGAGCCTCTAGCAAGTACGTCGCACACAAGTTGAAATTTAACAGTTGCTGTAAGTGCTTGACTATCGTGGGCAACACGGGAACATGTGTATAAAGCTCAATCTGACCAGGACAGTCGAAAATCAAGTATTCATCGTTGTATTCGCCAATCTCCTCATCGAGCCAGTCGAGGTTGTTCATCAAGAACTCAAAGCAGTATATAAGACCTCCATTTGGTCCCAAGTCCATCTCCTCCATCACATCCTGAAGTGAAATCAAATCACGAATGTCGATGGTGAACTCGTATTGTGTGGGTTCCGCAGCTGGGTCGAGGTTTACAATGTGGGCACGACGTCCGATCGACTGCATGTGTGATATGATGGAGTTGCAAAAGGTCGATTTGCCAACCCCCGCGGGGCCAAGGGCGAGTACTCCGGTTCTGCTCATCGTGGAAAAGAATTTGTGATGATTTTTGTGGAGACAAAGATGAGTAAGGATAAAAGAATGAGGATTTGAAAAATGATATAAAAGCATCTACATGAAGAAATAGAGACTAAATCATGAGGGGGGGAATTGGCGTCAACGGCAGCCAATCTCTACTCACCTCCTTCCTCTTGTCTTCTACTTTTTTCTTGTCTTTCTTCTACTCTCTTGTCTCTTCTCTCTTCTTCTATAATCTCTATTACTCTCTACACCAACAATTATCATAATCGTTCTCCATCTGGATCATCACCTCGAAACGCTCTCTTTGGAACAACGCCTCACATTGTCTTTTGATGAACCCAAGGTTCTCTCCACGGTAGACCTGGACGTGGATGTACCCGTTCACCAGGTTGTTTGAGCTGGGCCAGAAGCGCGGCGCAGTGAACGACTTCACGCCCTTGATGTGCGTGATTTCATCAAGAACTGAACGAACACGCTTCTCATGGTCGTTGGACAACTTGAGAAGGAGCGTCGAAGCTGTCGACTTGATGAGCGGAACAGCACTGAGAAAGATCAACACCGCGATGATGATCAGCGCTACGGGGTCAAAGCCTTCCCATTTGAAGATCTTGGTGAGAATCGTGGAAATCACCACCCCCACCGATCCAAGAGTATCGGCTAAAATATGCAAAAATATTCCCCTCATGTTGTCGTTCATTCCCTCAGAGTCACCATGCGAGTGTGAATGCGAGTGCGAGTGCGAGTGTCCGTGGCTGTGGCCCTCTTCTGAATGTCCGTGGTTGAACGCAAAAATTCCCACCAAATTCACCATTAATCCAAGAACTGACACAATGATCAACTCGTTTGTCTTTTGCAACAGAACTGGGTTCCACAACCTACCCAACGCCTCAAACACAATGGACCCGCTGATTCCCACCAATAACGTGCCGTTGGTGAAACCCGCCAAGATCTCAAAGTTACGGAGTCCGAACGGGTATTTTCCATTAGCGTTGATCTCCTTCTTGGAGAGCACTCCTGCAACGAGACCAAGTGCTAGCGACGTGCAGTCGAGTGCCATGTGGAGCGAGTCGGAAAGGAGACCAAGAGACTTGGACCTGAACGAGTAAAGGAGCTGGATGAACATGAATGTACTGTTAAGGAGCAAAAAGTTGAAAATCGCTCTTGTATCAGAGTGGCTCAAAAGTTCCTTGACAATGGAAGAAGACTGCGTTGGTTCGCCTTCCACTTCAGCCTCGATTTCCACTCCTTTCTCCCCCTGAATAAGGAAAGGAAGGGCCATGTTAATGACGCTCAAGTACCCGATTTTCTCCAGAAGCAAAACGTACTGCAAGATTGCGACGAGCGCGGCCAAGCACACTGCATTGTAACGAGTGTACAAATCTGCGCGAGAATTCTGCAACGAAACGGTGAAAACGGCACTGGCAGCGATGTTGACTCCGGCAATGCTCAAGTTCACTCCGCTGGTGAAGAGAAACACTGCAAATACCACAGCAATTGCTGCAAGCACAGGCACTGCAAGCTTCGAGCGCATTCCAACACGTTTCTTTGCGATTTGCACACAGACTCCAAGAACAACGTATCCAAACATCACATTGACGACTGCCCAGTGGCTCGTGGACGCGTTGTACCCGATGTACGCGTCCATGAGGAAGGTCACCACGGTATACAAATTGAGTGGGTTTATGTAGAACCCAAAAATGAGTACTGCCGACCGTGATGCACCGAGAATAGTGGTTGCAAAGTAGCCCATTCCAAGAGCTGCAACCATCACAACAGTCGTGTACATGTCACCGGAAGCCAGGAGAGATCCACCCGTGTTGTAGCGGTCCACGAGCTTGACCATGAGAAGTAACGAAGCCGCGAGCATCACCAGGATGCCGAGCTGTTGCAAGGTCGAAGTTTCGACCGTCATCGTGGACGAAATCATCATGCTTGAGAATGCCACGAGAACGGGGATGGTGTTGATGAAGGAAAGTGGAGTTTGTTTTGGTGGGGTAATGTGGGTGTATGGAATAGATGAAATTGGTTGGGTAGGAGTAGCATGAGAATGGGAGTGGTCATTGGAGTGGTCATTGGAATGACTGTGCGAATGATCACTAGAATGACTGTGCGAATGATCATCGTAATGACTTTGTTCATTTGAATGACTTTGAGAATGCTCATGGGAATGACTTTGGTGATCATGGGAATGAGAGTGATCGTGTTCATGAGAACTCTCTTTTGTATGTGTATGCTCTTTTGAATGATTCTGAACGTGCCCGCTCGGATGAGAGTGACCGGTAAACTCACTGCTATTATGGTCAACATGTATATGACCATTATGCTGAAGACCCTCTTTTTCGTGTGTATGTTCTTCACTTTCTATGATTATTTGAGGGCTACCTTGAAGACGGTCCAACGCGTCCTGGATGTGTTGGTCGCGATCATCGCCTGGCGGACTGTTTGCAAGCTGCTCGATGGAGCCGCCAAACAGGAACAGTCGGTTGAGCGTGTTGTCCATGACGTGGAAGAATTGAGTGCAGGATGAAAGTGTTTGAAAAAAGGTAAAAATAGTTGCTGGATGAAAGTGGTTAATGGAACACGAACGGCACAAAAGAATTAACAAAGGACTGAATATCACAATACAGACAAGAATAGAAGTATTGAAAAGAGGTGAACGAATATGAATACGTTCTACGTAAAATAACTACCAAGGTTCATGGTTAGTAAGTACACATTTTGTGTGATTGAAGGTGAAATAAGAGAATTAAGAAATCTACTTGTCCCTGACATTAGACAGATTTGAAACTGAAAAAGACGTCAATTGGTTGAAAGGATCAAAGGCTTTCAATTAGATGAAGAATTGTTTATGGAAAACGCGTACTTAATTATCAGAAAAACAAACACTGTCAAGTTACAAAGTGATTATGTAATCCATTATTAACATAACAATTATTGTGATGATAATGGGTATCTATGAATTTTCACCATACCAATGTTGATGAATTTTCGTCACATTAACGAAGCTAAATGATAACGGCCATACTCAACATTGAACCATTCATCGAGAATTCCTCTATCAGGTATCTGACTTTGATGCATGTGCATTGACCAATAGTTGACGCCGTTTTCTCCATCTTCCTTCGATTCTTCTATTCGTCGTATTCTTCGTGATGTTTCCATTGCCCTATTATCAGTATCTATTGTATTTTCGCATTGTCAGATTTCATTACCAGAGTTTATTGTCAGTATATAATATCGGTATCTATTATCCATGCTCAACCATTCTTTGCTCATCGGCTCTGTACTTTTCACATCTTCCCTTATCTTCCCTTGACCCATATTTTCACTTCCTTTCACCCAGACAATCACATGCCCAACGGCTCGGCTGGCCTTCCACGATCAGGTACATTGTCACAAAAACACTTCCAGCTCTCAATATCATATGCTCTGAAAAAATCGCACGTGACCCCATCGCAAAATGTCCAGGTATCCATGAATTTCCAGATAAGTGGATTTTGGAAGAAAGGAGATCAATATGATCCGGTTTTTGTGACTTTTTCCGGTAGTCACGATGACTAGGGAATTTCACAGATGTCATTCACAATATATTCATCTTATCCAGTAGACTTCCACCTTAACTAATAGTGATCTTTTATTATCTTTTCTTTTTCCTCCTCTCTCTCTGTCTACATCTCTTATCTAATACTTCTCTTCTATTCTACTCTCTATCTATTTATCATCAATACATTAATTACTGCACAACAAACTCCTCCACATCGAATCTCTTTGGCGAAATACCCATCTTTCCGATGTAGTCACGAGCATCAGCTCTCAAACGGTTGGCAGTCTCCTCATCCCAACCCAACTCCTGTCTCATGATCTCAACAACACCGTCCACGGCAGACAATGCCTCTCTGGCGTTGAGGAACGCCAAACGAGTTCTTCTGGCGAGGAAGTCAATTGGGGTTCTGATGTACTCGTACTTCAAAGAGTACTTCAACTCAGCAATGGTGAATGGCTCGTCGAAAGACTGGTAACTCAACTGGTTCTCAACACTGGCCTCAGACTTCGATGGGCTGAAGCTGGCACTGGCAGCCAAGGTGATTGGCAACTTGTTGAAGTCAGACTCCTGGTACAAGTCCAAGATGATGGCAGAGCGCGAACCGTAGTTGTGCGACAAGTGCTTGGCCAACTTCAATGGAATACGGTACTCGTGGATCAAACGAGCAGAGTAGTTCTTGGAGTAGTCCTCACCACCGATCAACAAGATCTTGTTGGTCTGACATGGCTTCAAGTCACGTCCCTCGAACTTGAACTTCTTGATAACAGTGTCCACAGTCTCCTCGGCCATCTCTCTGTAAGTGGTCCACTTACCACCAGCAATGGTGACCAAGTCGTTGTCACTGACAGAAACCAAGTGAGATCTGACAAGACCCTGGGTGGATCCCTCAGCGGCATCCTTACCCTTTGGAAGCTTCTTTGGGTCACGGACCAATGGTCTGATACCAGACCAAGCAGACAAAACGTCATCTCTCTGGACTGGGAAGACAATGTACTTTTGCAATTCCTTCAAGATATCCTGGATCTCCTCCTCGAATGGGATTGGGTTCTCTGGAACCTCCTTCAATGGGGTGTCGGTGGTACCGGCCAAAACCTTTCCTTGCCATGGCAAGAAGAACATAACACGGCCATCACTGGTGGATGGGTCAAGCAATCCCATGTCTCTAGGACAGTAGTACTCTGGCAAAACAACGTGGACACCACTGGATGGAACAACCATTCTTGGCTTTTGTGGGGTCTTTGGAGGCAATCCCTGTGGGTCTTCGTCCATTTCCAAGATCTTGTCAGCAAATGGACCACAGGCGTTAACAACAGCAGTGGCCTTGACATCGTAGACCTCACCGGTCTCCAAGTCCTTGGCCTTGGCACCAACAACCTTACCGGTGGTTGGGTCCTTGAGCAACTGCTCAACCTTGAAGTAGTTGAGAACAGTAGCACCGTTCTGCACGGCGGTCAAAGCAAGAGTAGCGTTCATTCTCGAGTCGTTGAAGGTACCATCGTGGTAAACACAAGTGGCCTTCAAGTTGGAGTCATCAAGCATAGGAGCAATGGCAGCAGTCATTTCACGGGAGAAAACGGTGGAAGAACGCAAGTTCTGGTGACCGGCGAACCAATCGTACATTTTACATCCGGCGAAAAAGTAAGGGACCTGCCACCACTTATAGACAGGAATCATGATAGGCAAAACGGAACACAAGTGAGGAGCAGTACGCAACATGTTACCTCTCTCGTTCAAGGCCTCGATGACAAGGTCTAACTGGGCCTTAGACAACTGGAAAATAGCCTTTTCCAAGTAACGCACACCACCGTGAGCCATCTTTGTACTCTTGGAGGAAGTACCGGCAGCAAAGTCGGTCTTCTCCAAAAGACACACGTTAAGACCACGAGTTGCGGCGTCGACAGCGGTACCGGTACCGGTAGCACCACCTCCGATGATGAGCACATCGAACTTTGGAGTCTTCTTGACGTTGTCGATCAACTCCAGTCTAGTTGGAGGTGTAGGCACGTCCTTGTGTAAAGGTTTGTAGGAGTTTGCGATATGAGGTTGCTTTGGTGGTCTGACAAAGTCGAGGTACACGATGGTACCACCGGCTGCAGCACCCACTGCTAGCACACTCTTTCCAAGGGTGGACTTGATGAATCTAGACATGGTTGTGGATTTTTTTTAATTGCCAAAAATGATATTTATATGCTTTTTGCTCAGATTCCGCAGCAAAGGAACTTTGAAAATTGCTGCATTTTTTTCGGACGTTTCTGTCCGTTCTCGCTACCAAACCGCGTGGATACGGGTGTTAGCGAGCCGTGAGGGACTGATGCGGGGCGACAGCACGATCTAGACGACACCCACGAGCAACCATCGCGAAGCAGTGAAGGCCGTCTCGTCACGGACCACGTTGCTGGCGCGTTTCACCGGTGCACCGAAACCTCGGTTCGTTTGAGCAAGTGTCACTGGCGTTTTCGTAAGAAACACAAAAAAGGTGACTATAAACAGGAGTTACGTGAACGGATAAGAGCACAAGCAGAATACGTGGATGATGTGGGGATAGCAGATGTGCCTCACATTGGGTTGTACAAAAGGTTTTGTAAAAAGGTAATTTAAGGTGTGCAAATATGAAACATCTCGTAGCAACAGTAAAGGAACGAAGGCAATAGAGTCGATATAAGGGTATGGTAGTGACTTCTTGAGATTACTGATATCCAAACACTTTGTTTGATGGAGAAATAATAACATCCCACTCAGTTATAATTACAGCCTCTCATGATGGCCAATAGTATGGTCACGGTTTCGCGAATTCACGGTCTCGCTTCGATGACAAATGAAAAATAGCTAGAATCGTTATAAGCACTGGCCCGATAACCGTTAACCACCAATAAGGTGACAGCTAGAAACAGTCGGCAATGGACGAATAAAGGAAGTGGGGATGCGAAACGTGGTGGAGGTAGAATGAGTCCTCGGTCTGCACAACGCCTAAATCGGGGAAACTTCACAATCATTCCGAGTCGAAAAACGCATAAGAACACTAGGAATCTGTAGAAGCAGTTTCGCGGAAATTTTGCTGGAAACGGTGCCAAAGTGGAAGTCCCTGGTAAAAGTGGACGAACACGTCGAAAGGTTCTAGATGAAAATTTCAGGCGCCGCTGCAATATTTTCCATCTAATAAGTAGAGCTATTTTAGAACGCAAGAAATTACCTTACGATCTGATTTGTGGTAATTTCCAGGGTCCGCCTTGAATAAAAATAGACTCAGTATCCCGCCAATCTCGGAGTGGAGAAAGTGGAGCAGTGAATGTGCTCGCAACTGAGTGGTGAAATGGATCGGATCGGAATACCGCATCATTTTGGGAAGTCTATGCAATATTGAAGGGTAAATGCGTCACAAAGCATGAAAATAGAATGATGCTGATCTTGAAAAAGAAAGTACTCTGAACCGGCTTTTGTTGAAACAAGAAGGAAAATTCGAGGAACGGGGAGTCGCTAATGTGACTGAATGTGCCCTTAGCAACGGCATCACACTTGCAAATTTTCGCGTCATCTGATATGCACAAAAAAAGTGCTCGAACCGCTCGAATGAAGACGCAGTTGTAAGATGGTGTGGTTGTTTACGTAGAATATAGCTTTTGTGCCTTGCAAATCTACACCGCTTCCATCGAAGAGAAGATGCCTCGGAGTTGATGACTCATCGGTTTTGTGTCAACTGCATGATGGGTAAGGACCCTAAAACGGTTTGGATGAGGGGAGTGTCAAGGACTGACTGAACGGCTGTTGACGAGGCACACAAAATAGAAAAGAATAACAGAAGTGGGAACAAGGGGAATGTATGATGGTTAAGCGTTTTCCCTTTACGATGGTTAAACGTGCTGAAGAAAAGATGTACTTGATTTTTAGGAGATGTGCTGCAAGAAGATTGAATCTCACGGAAAGAATTAAGGTGAATACTATGATGTCAACGGTTATTTCTTAATGGATGGTAATGTAGAGTGAAAATTGAGCCTGTAGTATCGTTTCTAGATAACCCTTTAGAAATTCTTAGTTGAAAGACCTTGAGGTAAAAGGTGAAGGATCTTTGGAGCGGTCAATTTGAACCTATATAAAACTTTCACAGGACCCATCCCAAATTTCAACTTCTTCACATACCCATAAGAAAATATGGGGAGCATACAGAGATGGAGGTTTAAACAGGTAATCATTTATCTAGGTTAATGTCTTAGGTGTGCATTGCCACTTCGCAAGCATCGATCTAAAATATAGTCTGCTTTTGAATTGATGAAGGTAGGATTTTCTTTCTTGAAAGCAGCTCATTGACCTTACTTTCACCTAAGGAAGGTCTCCGCCTACAGTGAAATCGAATAATTAGGTCGATCTCTCAAAGGGCCATGAACCATTTTGGTGGGGTATTTTATGCAGGATTTAATTGAAAAGTTGGGAACTTGCATTCCAGACGATCTGACCATTTAAGATCAGAGGATCCTCTTCTGAAAACTTGCCATTTCTAGGAAGAATTAAATCGCTTTCTTTCACATCTGCTAAGCATGAATAAATCCGTTCCCTTCGACATCCTTTAACCATGAATGTCTCCACACAACTCAGTATACCTTAATATCGATAATCGAAACACCTGGTAAGTCAACGTTCAACACTCCAAACCTTTCAATTGATTGTCAATGTTCACTTAACCAATTGAGAACTGCCATGTTCATTCCATTCGCCTCAGCTACTATCTCACTCTAATCAATCCAACTGCCACCTCTTTATCTTGTCATTCCACTTTTCGGAAATTTTGTACTAAAACTGACAAATTTGTCAAAAGTTAAAACTCGTTTTGAAAATCCGCCACGTTCTCATTAGGTAGTCCTTGGCGAGTCATCACCATTTACCAGGTCATAAATCAAAACCGAAGTCACAAACGGTATCATAAAAAACTACTATATCACATTACCAATTGAAACTTTACCAATTGAAACTAACCATAATACCAGATAAACTGATCATTCACTTAAAGTACTTCTAATGCCGCTTCATATATCTATGTTTCAACCCAACACCTTCTATTTTAACTATAAGGCATTTTGTTAAGGGGTTGTGCAGTACACACAACTAAGGGGTTGTGCGAAACTCGGAGTTTAACTAAAAAACGAATGGAGTCCCTTGTAGCATGGACGGAATCAAACCATTATGTAGTAAGATCACGGTGATACAAAGATCAAACTCCACCAAATCCCGAAATGCGCCTGACTTCTCCACATTCAAGTGGGACTCTTGATTTTTTGTGGGGTAAAATATCGCGGAATCGGAAGGGAAATCTAAAATGGCTCTAAAAAATGGCTATTCAGGATGATTGAAAAGTATATAAGGGTCACTCATATCTACTTGAAATCTTCATCAACTCAATTGAGTAACAATAACACAAACTACTACTAATTATCATGTCTAAAGGAAAAGTTCTTCTCGTTCTCTACGAAGGTAAGGAACACGCCAAACAGGTTCCAGCTTTGTTGGGTACTTTGGAAAACGAATTGGGTATCCGTGAGTTTGTTGAATCTCATGGCTACGAATTGGTTACCACTTCTGACAAGGACCCAGAACCAAGCTCGACTTTTGACAAGTTGTTACCTGAGGCTGAGGTGTTGATCACCACTCCTTTCTACCCTGCCTATTTGACTGCTGAGAGATTCAAGAATGCTCCAAAGTTGAAGATTGCAGTCACAGCAGGTATTGGTTCCGACCACATTGATTTGAATGCTGCAAACGACCGCAAGGTCACCGTTGCAGAAGTCACTGGTTCCAATGTCGTTTCTGTTGCTGAGCATGTTATCATGACCATCTTGATCTTGGTCAGAAACTTCGTCCCTGGTCACGAGCAGGCTTGTATGACCAAGGAGTGGGACATTGCTGCTGTAGCTAAGCAGGAATACGATTTGGAAGACAAGATCGTTGCAACAGTTGGTGCAGGTAGAATTGGTTACCGTGTGCTTGAGAGAATGATTGCTTTCAACCCTAAGAAGTTGCTCTACTTTGACTACCAGCCATTGCCACAGGAGGCCATTGACAAGTTGAACGCTGCCTCCAAGTTGTTCAACGGCAAGGACAACATTGTTGAGCGTGTTGAAAAGATCGAGGACTTGGTTGCGCAGGCCGACATTGTTACGATCAACTGCCCATTGCATGAGAAATCCAAGGGTTTGTTCAACAAGAACCTTATTTCCAAGATGAAGAAGGGCGCCCTTTTGGTCAACACCGCCAGAGGTGCCATTTGTGTGGAACAGGATGTCGCTGATGCTTTGGAATCTGGTCAGATCATGGGTTACGGTGGTGATGTGTGGTTCCCACAACCTGCTCCTAAGGACCACCCATGGAGATCCATGAAGAACCCATTCGGTGGTGGTAACGCCATGACTCCACACGTTTCAGGAACTTCGCTTGATGCGCAGGCCCGTTATGCTGCTGGTGTCAAGAGTATCTTGGAGTCATACTTTACCAAGAAGTTTGACTACAGACCAGAGGACTTGATTGTCATTGATGGTGACTACGCAACAAAGTCTTATGGTCAGAGAAAGTAAATAATCCAGTCAAAGATGAAGTAAACTGATTTTTGTGTAGATTGGGATATTGAGTGGGCTGTAGCTGAGTTGAGGATTTGTTGAGTGACTGTTGAGTAGGCTGTAGCTGATTTAAGTGAGTGGTAAATTCAGTGGATTTGATGAAGTGTTCATTTGTGTGTATATTTTTGTGGCCCAAAGGCACTCCCCAAATAGGAAATGGTTGCGGCTGCAAATTTCGAGAGAACACTACAACACTTAAAACAGCAAACAGGTGGAGTGGCATGCGAGCAGAAAGGAGAGCAAAGTTCCCAACCTTGATGAATATTAACGCCTCATGGGAACAGATTATGGAACACGGGGTGTACTCGCTCATAGGTGGAAGTTAATTTGGACTCTAAGGCCGATCTGTTTTGCTCCAGATTTTACGATCTTCGTCCCGACGCTCCCGAATGTGGAGGAATGAATAGCGAAGAATAGAGAAGGGATATACGAAGATGAAATTAATAGATAAGGAATATAGAGAAAGTATCTGGAAAAGTGAAGTAGCATCTCACATCCAGCAATTCGTTCACACCTCTCCAAATTGACCATGTCCACCACGAGTGTACCTATTTTTCATAATTACACATAACCTAGCTTCCATTACAGCTTTAAATTTCCAAGATCCACAACTGTGCTTTTTCGTAACGATTACATCGATTTCAACATCCACCACAGCTGTACCTTTTCTTCAAGATAACACATTTCCCAACACCCACCACAACTGCATCTTTTCGTCCTGATAGCACAATTTCTGACCTCCGCCATCACTCAAACTCAAACCTTACCATCTTCTTAAGCTTCCCGAATGCCTTTGCAAACGAGCACTGTGGTTTCATATCCGCAATAAAAAAATTCGCCATGTTACATTTGCACAATAGTTTATTTTTCGTAAGGCGATCCACGAGATGACAAACGCCATACACCATTTGAAGGCGACTAACGTAGAAAGAACAGATATTTCCGATGTCACAAAAACAGCATCAGGCACTGTTCCAGGTCAAGTGCCTTGGAAAAGTTTATAATGGTCAACGTGTAAGGAACATGGAAAAGTTAGAAGTTCAGCTCTCAGCAGCTCTTCAAAACTCAATCAAAGACGTACGAATTGAACAGCTCGATGACGTACATCTCAACCAAAGACCTACCTGCTCACTCAGAGGTTTCACAAGGTCTCAAGATATCTCATGATTATTGAAAAATTTCTTTCAACGTTTTTAAAGGAGAGATTACGAAATGCGGAAAAGCCTCATTTCGTAAGTCAAAATAAAAAAAGCGGAAACCTTTCCAAAGTGACTCAAGATGGTTGCTCATAACGAATAACAGATGCCTGTGCTCGAAGAGCTTCTGTTAGAATCGGCATTGATTGTGACTGTGGCAATTTAAGCTATTGAGTCAAAGTTTTTCGAGGTTGACCTTGCAACCCAACATAGGGTCCAGATGGAACGGAATTTTAGATCATTTACGCCGTAGATTACATACCCAGCCTCGCCCGCGAGATAGCATGACATCAGCGCCGCTTCTAAATATGGTTTAGTACGAATAGTGTAGAGTATAAAGAACGGTGAGAAAGACGAAGAAGACAAGTAGAGGGGAATTGAGCATTGAGGCGCCATTGATAAAATCGCCAAACAACACCATAATATTTGTACACATATCTTCCAGTGAAGACATTTCTCATAAATAACACTTAATTACTACCCAAGCACGAAGACTTTATTGCTATAACATTGCTGATTGCTATTCCTTTTGGCTGCTGACTGTTATTCAATTACACTGCGAGTTCGTTTTGATTCGATTAAACCGAACACTCTAGCCGAGTTTTTTATTGATTGAAAAACCGCCTAACCACCAAAACTTCAATTTGAAGCATCACTCATGCTGAACACCACCACCACCACACGCTTACGCCACTCAGCTTACATCAAGCCACCTACAAGTGAGTCTGGGTACTCGACCATCCAGAAGCAACTTGAAGACTTTCGTAAGCGGAAGGCCTCGTATGCTAGAGTGGAGCACGAGTTTGCCGAAATTCTAAAAACGGCACAAAGCCGCGATTTTGCAACTTCACGAATTTCTAAGGGAATTGCATTGTTCGGGTCCACCACGCAAAAGGACGGGATCTCAGAGATTACAGAGGGTAAATTGCTCTATGAGACCAGCACAGACAACCTGAAGCACCTCAGCGTTGCTGAGGTTGTGGCACACTTGAAATTGATCAGAGCCTTTGAGGTTATGAAGAAAACAGTGCAAAATTCCAAAGATGCTTCGTACAATGCAAAATGCTGGCAAGTTTTCGTCACCAATGCGGTTCGCCGATTTATTGTTCTTGTGAGCTGCTTGCGGTACATCAATAAACTGGGCCCATTGAACGAGAAACTGCGGTCGTTTGATGAATATAACGCGTTCAAAGAGGCTAAAAAGCGATTTGACATGAGATTTTTCTCAAGGTTCCTTCCACCATTAGACGTGCTCTTGGTTTGGCATACACTTCTTCTAAACCCACGGGTGGGCCATGATGCCTTTATGAGACTGCAATTCGCGGAGTTCACAAGTTTCCCATTTCCGCTACTCACGGTCTCGAAAGCCATCGACAACTACTCGTTCGTGTACGATCCTCCCGAGCACATGGTGATGCGGTACTTCAGTATCATCAACAATTATGCCAAGAGTACTAAGCCAGGGGACTTGAACACTTTCCACAACCACGAAGACTTTCAAATGGACTCACTTACGGTTGACATTCAGTGTCCACTCTGTAAGGAGGTGTTGGTGAGTGATGTTCCGTATACCAACGAGAAAAAGACTGGATTTGCAGACCGCGAATTTTGTGTAGCCAAAAACGAAAGTGGCTGCAGTTGCAAATTTTCAGACACCATCACACACAATGAGTTGAGAAAACGACAACTCTTTGCGGATGTAAGCACAGCTCTTCCAATTCCCGGAGTATTGGCACTATTCTCAGAGGTTCTCCTGGAGTGCACGCTGGTTCAGTTCGAAGTGAATGCAGTTTGCTACAGTTTCAAGCGTGCTATAGAAACCGCAAGAAAAGACTGCGATTTTGTCCCAATGCTAGGAAGGCTCTATACAGACCCCATGACGAAGACGCTGGTGTACTTTCCAAGCATACAGAAACTTATTCGTGGGTATACAGAGCTGAACTTGGTGCACCTCAGTGTTGGTGGAGGTGCGCGCGACATCCCTGTGGTCGAGATCCACCACGACCTCGTGGGTAGCGTTTTGAGGGAGGGTGGATTTTGCGACAAAATCAACCGGTCTGGATTATTGCATTCTCATTCAATTGAGAAGATAGTGGAGGAGAGTATTTCGCGGTATTGGAAGTTTTTCCGACTTGCGACCAGTTTTTCGCAGCCATTGACTCCAACCTTGGATATCGAACTTGCCTGGCAGACACACCAGCTCAGTGCTAACATTTATTTCCAGTCGTGCTGGGCGTCTGAAGGACGGTCGGTCTTGGGCCACGAAGATAGGGTTGACCTGAGCGAGTTTGAGGAATCTTTTGAACAAACTTCGAGGTTATACCGAAAACAGTATAAGGAGGACTACCTGAGCTGTTCATGTTGGTATTGCTCTGTCCACCGCGGACGATCCCAGAGTAGCATTTCCAAGTTTTTGAGCAAGAAGCAGGGTGGTGGGAATGACCTCACGCACATTAATACGCACAATGCGGTGGTGGTGGGCAGTGCAAAGAGCATTCTCAGGAGACTGAAACTGGCCAATTGCTACGGGAGGTACGACGAACAGATGCCATGGTGTCACGATGGAAGAGGGTATAGAGAAACCTGCAAGGGAGTTTGTGTTGTACTGCCTTTTCATGTGGATGGGGGTTTTTATATGTAGATAAAAGTGATTTAATTGGAATATTTGTAGTATTGAATGAGTCGATTATACGGATTTTCTCCATATATTTTGTGAATTTGATTGGTTTTGAATGGTCTTGATTGATTTTGTCTGATTTTGATTGAGTTGATATGTCTATGATTTTGATATAGTTGATTTTACCCATAGTTGACTTAAAATTTTGTTGATTTTTGTTTTACTGTGATATTTAGTTGATTTTAGTGTGATTTTTCCATGATGTAACCCCATTTATAATCAGCAATCCCAACAATCTCTTTCATCACATTCTACTCTTCTCCAGTGCACTCTCTATTCCCAATTCTTCCTGTAATTCTCCCTCTTCAAACCTTTATTTTAGCAAATCCTTCCATCCTCATTCAACTATTCCTTTTTATCGGAATCAGATTCTTAAATCTATTTCTATTTTCATTCCTCTTTGTTTCCATGCCCCTCAACGACACGCAACAGGAGTGCGTGGCGCAGTTCCGCAGCATCACCGGCATTGAGGACCGCGACGATGACATCGTACTGCTCCTCACCACGCACAACTTCGACCTCAACACCCTGGTCTCCCACTTCTTCGACTCCGGATTCGACCTGATAGCCGACTTCCAGGACGTGGCAACTTCTGGCGCAGAGATCCACGAATCAACTGTCCACCACCGCCACCGTAGCGAGCCACAGTTCATGAACATGCAATCCCTGCTCTTTGAAGAGAGCGTGCTCCCCAGACTTCCAAAGGCACCAAAAATCAGCACAGCCTGGACTTTCGAGGTGGGCATCCACAACTCGCTCCGTGACACCTCTAGACCAGAAAAGCGCTCTGTATGGAGCTTGATCTGGTTCATCTTGTTGTTGATCCCACGCGGATTGGTCCTGGTGCTCGCGCGCTTGTTTGGCGGAAGCACCGACCCGAACCGGTTTCCGGGGTATTTTGACTACGAGAAGTTTGATAAGAGAGTGGAGTTTAAAAAGTGGATAGAAGAAGGGGAGGGTGATAACGAGAAGGAATTAGAGGAGGTATATGACAAGGAAACCATGAATGACGAGAAGACTTTGAATAATATTTCTATTGTGGAAACTGCCAACTCCACTTTGATACCCTCAGATGAGTCCAACCCAGATGAAAAGTCCAATGAAAATGGAAGCTCTTTCATTTCCTACCAAACATCATCATTCAACTCACTTCATGAAACCGCACAGCAAAACTACCACTGGCTTTTAGTGGTGCTCAGCGACACGTCGGCGGAGTCCACGTCATTCACTCGTGAGCTTCTCAGCGACGATCACATGTGTGACATGTTTAGCAAGGAGTACAAGGAAACTGTGATATATGCCAATAATGTGGACAGCGATCGTGAGGCGTGGGAGGTCGGACACACCTACAAGGTGCGGCGCACTCCATATGTGATGTTGATTGGTAATGTCTCCAATAGCCCCAACATTCTCAGCTCGATGTCCACGGTTTACAAGACCAACTTGTCTTACGGGCTCATTTCCAGCGAGGAAACCCGCACATCGACTGTGCGTCGTGTTGTGCGCAACTTGAGCAAGCTTCTCGACACATATAACCCGCAGTTGGTGAGTGCGAGGTTCGAGCAGCTGGAGATCGAGTTTGCGCGCCTTATCAAGCAGCAGCAGGACGACGCGTACCAGCAGTCGCTCGAGCGTGATCGTGTGAAGAAGGAACAAAAGGAGCGTGCAATTGAAGAGAAGCAGCAAGAAGACCGGAGGGTGAGAGTGAAACTGAGCAAGTTGGCGCACTTGGCAGAGAGTGGGTACAAGGAGAGTGTGTTGGGAAGTGGTAAGGAGAGTGTGAGGGTCGCAATCAAGTTGCCTACAGGAAAGCGTGAGATTGTGAGCTTCCGGAGCGATATTCTGGTGAACGAGTTGTATTTGTATGTGGAGGTTTTGATGAGTGAGGCTGAGGAAAATGAAAACGAGGACATCTCAAACGATGAGATCATCTCTAACGAGGAGTACTTCTCCCTCTATCCGTTTGAGTTTGAGGTGATTCAGCCGATGCCCAAGAAGGTGATTGAAGCTAGCGATGTCAAGATTAGCGAAGTTGGCGAGTTACGACTGGGGGCCAATTTGTTGGTGGAGTATGGGGAGTAGATAGAGGGTAATAAAAAACTAGATTTGTAAAGGAGGAGAGGAGTAGTAAGAGAAGGAGAGGATTAGCGAGCTTTAAGAGAACTTATGAGAACACACTTTTAAATCAATAAATTTGTTGAGATCATTTTAAACTATTCGCAATTTTGATTGTCACTCAGCCCTCGTAATTTTGATCATCTTTTTTTAGTACGGCTGTGCAAAGCGAAATGATTAGCTACAGCTTAGTGGACCTTGACTTAGATTTAAGTAGATCTCTAACTCATCTAAGCACAGCTTTACATCCAGAGCCTCTCAATCGCACCTCCACCTTTTTATATTGCTATCTCTTCTCATCACGTGTACCAAGCTTTCTTGTCCACGTGACACCCCCTCAAAGCCAGCAAAGAGGGAAATAAACGATAAATAGATTAAGCAATAAGCTGATAAAAGAATTGAAGAGATAGAACCGATACATTGATACACGTTGATAAGGTAGCGATACAATTGATACAATACTGATACAATAGATACAATTTATACAACGGGGATAAATCGATACATTAGACTGTTCATAGAAAAGATTGATACTGAAACAACACCACATCAGTTGAAGCAAATTATTTGAACCACAGCAGAACCACAGTGTATAACTCCAGAGCACAACTACACTGTATAACTACACAGTACATCTACACAGTTGAACTACACAGTTAAAAAGCACTCAATCTTTTTCCATGGCTTCCAGACAATCCCGGTTGGAAGCAGAACGACTTGCCATCATCAACAAGTCCACCTCACGAGGGCGACTGGTATCGCCGCTGAGGTCCGGCAACAACTCTAGATCACTGAGTGTGTCCAATGACGACTTCAATAAGGACTTGAAGTGGTCCATCACCAATCACGACCCGCTGTCTCGTTTGGTCAAAAAGGGTGAGCAGCAGGAAGAAGAGGGCGAGTTATGGGACAACGAGGTTTCTGAGGAGGAACACATCAGTGATGACGATACCAACGAAAAGTTCCAGTACGATGATACTTCCAACATCTTGCCCAACTACGCATGTCAAGATGAGAAGATCAACGAGATCTCCTCGATTCTTGAGAACTCCAACTTGAATGACCAGAGCACTGTCAAGAAACTTGAGGAGTTGACCGCCAACGAGCGCGCCTTTGCAGCCGCACGCAGTTCTGGAAACGCAGTGGACCAAGACGCCCTCAGTCGTTTGGCAACAGACAAGCACAAGCTTACGGGCCAGGATACCTTGGACTTGAACAAGTCTGATCAGGATGCCCTTGCTCGCAGGCAGAAGTTGGAAAACTACCAGGCATACCGCCGGAAGGTGATCAAGCAGGAAAATGCCGCCACCGATAGTGATGAGCAGTCCTCTCATCCAACGGGTGAGGAGGACGAAGACGAGAAGGACTTTTTGGCTCCATACACTTCTGCAGTCGAAGATAAACTCGATTCTGAGTACGCATTGCAGTTGAATGAGACTATTCGCGAGGGCGAAGTGGACTCGAACCGTGCGCAATCAAGAGTGGTACAGACCATTACCAGAGGTAACTTTTTCCAGTTGATTAACCCTAAAGTCAAACCAAAGATGTTCTTGGTGTGCATGGACTTTTCGCCCGAGTCGATCTTTGCGTTGGAGTGGTGTTTGGGAACTGTGTTGGTGGACGGCTCGGTATTGTTCATTGTGTATGTGATTGAGGACAATGACACCAACCACCACTTGAAGGGTAACAGCGCCAATGAGCTGACACGTGAAACTTACCGTATGAACATGTTGGCAAAGGCCAAGCAGCAGGTTCTCAACTTGCTCAAGTTGACCAAGTTGCAGATTCATATTGTGATCGAGATCGTGCACCACCCTATCCCAAGACACTTGATTCTTGAGCTCATTGACAACTTGCAGCCAACCTTGGTGGTGGTGGGTTCCAAGGGACAGAGTGCCATCAGAGGTGTGCTTTTGGGTTCGTTGTCGAACTACTTGGTGACGAAGTCACTGGTGCCAGTGATGGTGGTGAGAGAGAAGTTGAAGAAGATCAATAGGTTCAAGTCGGGATCGTCGGTGTTTTCTAATAATATCAAGCCATTGACGTTGCTGGAGGCTAGAATTGATTAGCGAATGGGAATTGAATGGGCCACGATGCCAGATTTGTCACGCGTAGGCCTTTTAGTTGTAATTCTTTCCCAGCCATTACTTTCAAGCACTTTTGATGATTGTGTACGTATCCAGGATAACGAAATAGTGATAAGATAAAAAAAGCATTAGTAAGGTGATAATTAGTAAAGACCAGAAAAAAGGGTCCACAGAAAAGGAAAGTGTGGATGTAGAAAAGAGGATGAGAAGGATGGTGGATGTAGAAAAGAGGATGAGAAGGATGGTGGATGTAGAGGGGGAGTGTAAATATGAGTGGACATGAACGACCCTACAAGTTTCAAAACGAGCTTAGTTAATTCAAGGATACACACTAATACTACAGTGGATGACGTTAACAAACCATCACGAGGTACCATGAAAAATCAAAAAAACGGACTACGGGCCCGTATTTTCCATCATATGACTGTCTCAATTACTTTCGAACTATACGTCATTCTAATCTATCCGCTTCTATTATCCCAATATACAATGTGCTCCAAGTTCTGGCAAAGTTCTTTCTCAGTGTCAAAGTTCTCCTGGTTCAACATTTGTCCTAAGTGATTGTTCTTAATGTCAGAGTTCTCCAACTCCTTCAATCAGTACCGTCATCAGTCAATCAAAATCATCATCACTCTCAATCATATCAATAATACACCTCAATAAAACTCTTCATCGTAAACCTCTTCTGACATTCTAAACCCGTGCACTTATTCGGTGCATACACGTTCGGACTCACTATCGACATCTTTTGCGCCCTTCCCCTTTTCGGTTTGCTTCCGATATTTCTCACACACCTCCCGCAATATACGTGCCCGCACTTTGCAACGAAGATGCGCTTCAGTAGATCAATATCGGCCTGCGAGATCTGCCGCGCGCAGAACCACGGCGCATTCACCTTGTACTCGAGCGCATACTTTTCTATGTATTCGTCATAGCGCGGGTCTGGGCGAAAGTCCGCCGCGATGCCCTCACCGAGAGTGATTCCGCACAACTCGCAACAAAGGCCAGCTTCTGGCGAGATGGTGGTAGTGTAACCCTTTGCGACTGCAGCGTTTTGTTTCTCCGTCAACACCTTCTGGTTGTGGCGGTTTTCTGCGGCAAATCTGTTGTTGAGAGCCATTTCGTTCTCTCTCTCAATACGCCGCATGATGGAGTTTTCTATGTAGTCGCTCTCCGGGGTCATCTGGAGCAGCTGGTTGCGCCCTTCGATGAAGTCAGGGTCGTCCTCCTCGTCTTCAGATGGGAGAAACATCCGCATGTGTCGCCAGAAACTGTTATCACCATCTGCTGCAGCGTATTGCAGCACTAGCTCGTTGACGTTCTGGAAATGAGGTCGCACACCTGGTGGCGCTTCGTTTGGGTCGAATATCAAGTGCCCATACAAGGAAACGAAACGGTGGAACTGTGCTCTTCCATTTGCTGCTGCTGCTCGTTGCGGTCGCCTTCTCCTTAAAGGTTGTCGCCTACGAAGGACCGGAGGATTGACCTGTTGTCGTAGGAGGGGTCTCTCGCCTGTTATTTGGACGTCGTCGACGATCAGTTGTAGGCCACCGTCGAATCCGTTGAGTGGCGAAGAGGATGTGGAGGTTGTTGCCGTGGTTGAAGCCGCTGTGGAGACTGCAGTGGAGTTGTTGGAATTGTTGTTTGTTTCGTGTATTACTTCGATATCATCATCATCGTCGACTTCTATGACGACAGGCTCCTCGTCAGATAGCACCTCGATCACTGGGGGCGAGGTCGACCGTGAAGTCATAGTGGATCAGATTAATAACAGAAAAAGAAATTGTAGTGAAGTAAAAGAAAAAAGCGCTCTTCAAAAATATAGCATGTAGAGGCAAACGAAAAGGATGAAGAAAAAAGATGGCAAAGGCAAACGAGGTTAGAAGTGAGTAGTGGAGGTGTGGTGATATGGTCAGGAATATGTAATAAACTTTGTGAGGGAGATCAGGATGGGGCTTGATTGGATGGTGTTCATAGCAATTTGCACCCAAAAAATCGACTCGAGAAATTACTTATATTTGTTAGTATCTCTACTTCCCTAAAGATATGGCCCATGCTAAATTTGATATAACTACATTTTCCTCGTATTACTTCTTGTTGTAGTACAGCTACTTTTCCTATTCTCCCTACCTCTCTATTACCATTCTCTGTCTCCAACGTTTTATTTTCATCTCTCACTCACCTCTTCTCTCTCCTCTATCTCCATTCTCTCCTCCTTATTATCAATCAGCACCATGATGTCATTTGCAATCACCACCACTACATCGCCCATTTCTGGAATTCCCACGTCGATGGAATAGAACTTACCCATCTCAAAATGATTGGCGAACCGCTCCACATGACCGCCCTTCAACTGCGGAAACCTTTGTATAATCTGCTCCCAATGAGGCACCTTTATCTGTGAACTGATACAGTTCTCAAACCAACCCAGGAGAAGCGACTTTGGGGCGTCGCCCAGCATTTTGTAGTGGCCGTCGTGAACGACACTCTTGATGTTGTGGGGAAGTTCACTCAACGGAAACCGTCTGAATCTGTTCAGCAGAATCTCGAGCTTCAATACGCTCAGATGCTTGAAATCTCCGCCCATGTGTCTTATATCATTTTGATCCACTCGCAATTCTCGAACCTTGTACGCTTTATCTAACCGTTTCAACTTGTTGCGCTCCATACGTAAAAAATCAAGCGTAGTGGACCACTTTACATCGTCAATCAGCCTGATGTTGTTATCCAGGAGGTTTAACGTTCGCAAATGATGAAGAAACAGAACATCCAAGTGCTGGAGCTCACTTTTAGTAATCTCCAAGTGCTCAATTGAAGATGGGAATTCAGTCACCACATGTTTCACGTTTTCAAGGCAAAGTGACTTTAACATATTAAGATCAATAAGGTTCCAAGTGAACGAGGTGAAGGACCCTTTCACCCATTTCAATGACTCAAGAGTTGTTGGAAATTGAACGTTGCAATTAGAATAATCTATAAGATTCGTCTCGAGAGTGTTGTCATATGCAAAGCTATCCGGACCATAAACCTCAAACGTCTTCAAATTGCTTGGGAATTGGAATCCTTCGAAAAATATCCCGTCCAGATGTAACGTCAAAGACTCAAGATTCAGTGGAGGTATGAACTTTGCAGAAAGAATCTCAGCCCACTGTTCATACTCAACATCTCCTCCGAGCATGGAAAGGGTCTTGTCCAAAGGCCCATGATCCCGTGCTATTTCTGCAAGATGGTTCAGAATACTAGAGAACCTGAAGTTGCCCCATACCAACAATTTGAGTGATGGTGGTAGTTTTTCTTCAAGGACAGGATGGTCAACATCACAATATGCTATCCGCAAAGACTCTAAGTTCGGAGTATTCAACTTACTCAAAGTCTTGATATTGGAAAACGTCATGGAAAGTTCCTTTAGCGTAGTGGGGAGGACAACCTCTTTGAAGTCCAAGTCTGCACGATCCAAATGAAGTGTATGTAACACTTCTAAATGAGAAAAGTCTCTAACAGATCCACCGCCTCCAAGGCTTAAAACCTTCAACGTTCTTGGAAATGCAGATAAATCGACCACCTCTGCCCCCCTCATATTAATCGTGTGTAGAGTGCTTGGAAATAAGTCTTCTTCCTCTTCGTCCCATATCATTCTATCAATAAGAGTAAGCTCAACCAATCGTGGTGGAAAGTTGAAGGTTTTCAAATTGAGATTGCCCAATAGAAGGCGCACTTCTGGTGCAGGAGAAAGCTTGCACAAGTAGTCAAGGTCACTGTCGAGGATATCAAGCGCTGGTGCACCATTGTCGTAGTCATGGTAGTCCTCATAGCTGATTTCTTCAAACTTTGCGAGCGTATCACCGAGGACTGAGACATAGTTGCAATCTCGTGTGATCCGCAACTTGCTTGGTTTGAAGAAACCTGATTTGACAAAGTCGTTGATGGTTTGTGAGTGAAACACGGGGCTCGGGTGAAACCCTTCTTGGAATCGGTGACCCATACTGAAGTAGCTGTTCACCATCTCGAACATGGTATTTCGCACCAATTGGCACAAAAATGGATCGCCATAGAGGTACTGGACATCTTTGGGCTCGAGGAACTTGAATACTCGTTCAAGGATCTCGGATGGAAGCCACTCAAGGATGCCGTACATGTTCTCACGTGAGAAAAACTGGGGAACAAAAGATCCACGTATGTAAAAAAGAACATTGATATAATTGAATTTAAGTAGCGAAATAGCTTAATAAGCAACGCAGCTTAAGAGAAGCATATTGCATGAATTGAACACCAGATGCTGAAGTTTTTATAATATTCGACGTTGTAGACCTTGAAATATCCAGGTTCTTCAATAGTGCAGTCCAGTAAAAGGGTTTGAGCCACACAAGTATCCAGTCTTATTTGCTACTTCATAATGGAGCTTAGAGATGATTTACAAAACCCACACAAAGAACTCCCAGATTAACAGTTTTGTTGCAGTCGCTGTGAAGGTCCACCTCCAACTACTATTGAGAGTCTTGTAAGCCTACCTGGAGTAACTATCTAGAATAGAAAGTAATACTTTCTAGAACAGAGACCAGAGCTGAAACAGAAACCAGAAGCAGGACTATCTAGAATACAGACCGCTCAGAAGTAAGACTACCTCACACTAGTTACTACTTATGAACTATCTCAGAAATAAATTATTATTAGTTTTCCTTCCTTTTTGCAACCATTATGAGCCCCGCTTCTCTATATCTTTATAACCTTTTCTACTCCATCTATTATTACCTCCACCTGTGTTGGCTTGACTATCACCACCACGTGCTTTGAATCCAGCTCCCGGATCAGTATCAAATAAAAAAATCCCATATCGTAGTGGTTGGATAGTCTGGTTACATTTCCTCCCTTCAATTCTGGAAAGTGTTTCAAAATTTGGTCCCAGTGCGGAACCTTGAATCGGCAACTTGAAAATAAGTGAAAATTTGCAGTTTTCAAATTGGGAGGAAGTTCTCCAACATTGTGAGCCTCGGGGATACGTGCTTGTAATGTCATTAACGTGCGCGGAAGCTCACTCAAATCAAATATCGTAAACCTATTGTAGCCGATACTGAGTTCGGTGATGTTCAGATATTTGAATTCGTCCCCAATATAGGAAATTCCGTTGATTTCAATATTGAGTTCTGTGACGTCGATCTTCTTGTCAAGGCGTGTTAATTTACCTCTGTTTAAGCAAAGGCATTTGACACTTGGTGCAAATTGAATATCGTCTAGCAGTTTAAAAGGATTTCCGGATAGATGCAAATGTCTTAATTTCGTTAATTGGCGAACATCAAGCTTAGTTAAAGCGCAATCGCCCAAATTTAAGTCCTCTAAAGTAGGGGGGAGGGATCTCGGGTCAAATGTTATCTTGGAACCACTAAGCGAAAGATACTTTAAATTATCAAGTCTGTCCAAGTTCCATCGAATCGCCCCGAAGTCACTATTAGTCCAACTTAACTTCTCCAAGCTCAGTGGAAAGGTTATAATGCAGTTATTGTGGTCCAAAAGATTAGTTCCAAGAGTATTATCATAGGCAAAGTTCATTGGAGAGTTCACATGAAGAACCTTTAATTTTGGAGGAAACGAAAAGCTAGGCTGCTCAAAATAGACTCTTGGCCAGTGGATAGTTAAATCTTCAACGTTCGGAGGAGATTTGAATTTTACCACAGTTATGTTCTTCGATGATATTCCCAGTTCATCTATGGAACCTAGTTCACAAAGGAATTTATCAGAAGGGCCCTGGTCACATGCAACTTGAGCTGTTGTATTAGTATCAGTGTGCATGTAAAATTGCACTTGTAATCGCTTTATTGAATCAGGCAAACGCTTTTCCAAGACCTTAATATCTCCCTCGCAACTATCAAAGTGAAGGTTTTCGATCGAAAGGTCTGACTTCATTAATGGAGCAATAGATAGAACCGCGCATCCAAGCATTTTGAACGTCTTGAGGCTCACAGGAAGAACCAATTTATCTGAATCCATGACAATCCTTTCGAGTTGGATGGTTTTCAAGCCTTTTAAGAATGAGAAGTCCCAATCAAGATTGCCTCTCAGCAACTGTAGATATGTCAAAGTGGTGGGGATGGCATTTACGAGATCAGTTGACATTGAAGTTACTTTCAATTTTTGAAGTGTCTTCGGAAACCCTTTAAAGTCTTCCCCGGCCCCTTTAAGTTTGTTGAATACTGTGAGTTCCGTCAAGCGCGGTGGAAACGTGAACTTTGAAATGTCTAGACCCCCAACGGTCAAGCTCGTTTTTGGTTGAGAACTGAGTTTATGGAAAGTTTTGAAATCATCCAATAATGTAATTGACGAAGCTGGCTCAGCTTTAAAGGAAACTGATTCATTTCCTTCGATATCTTCTGCAATGTTGGAAAAACTAGCATCACTATATTCCACCACTTCAAAACTTTTGAGAGTATCACCCAACTGTGGTATTACCTTGTGGCACCCATTTATACACAATCGCCTTGGTTTGATATACCCCGAATCTACAAACCTTTTGGCTATGATCTCATGGAATGTAGGGATCCTGGAGAAGTTATTTCGCACTTCCTGGTACATTGCCTGGCTTGGTTGGAATCTGTTGTGTGATATATCGATGCTATCATACATCGTTAGGGTAGCCAACGAGTGGAAAAACGCGTCGCCATGAAGGTATTGTACATCTATTGGACTGAGGTAGTAGAACACATTCTCCAAGATCTCGGGAGGGAACCTCTCGAGAATCCCATACATGATGAGAGTTGTTGGTAAACGATGGCAACAAGCTGGAGAAGTATTCGGAAATGCGAAAAGTGGAACAGAATCACAAAAGTAAAGTACAAGAAAAATGGAATAACCGAAAATTTAAACAATAGACGTTGTGAAAGTTTATTTCATATGAATAGATTTCATCGCCTTGAATTTCAAAAATGCCGGCCGCTTACCAGACGAGCTTCGTATGCACCGAAACTTTTCATAATGGCCTATCTTTTTAGAGTGGCTAAACTATTCTCAAGATTTGAAACTTCTTTCTGACGTCATAGTACATTTTTGGCTTTGATCACTGTTGAGGCTTCGAAGAAGAATTACGAGAATGAGAAGCAGGCAAGGTGAACACAAACAAGTACGCAAAACTCTAATGGGGGATATACAAATTGAACAAAGAGATGTACTGATACAAAACCAAAGTAGCAAGTCAAATTGCCGCAAATGTCTACAAACAATTCTATAAGCTAGATCATTATTAGGTACATGCAATTCAAACTTTACTAATATTCCAATAGATTTTTAGTGCATACTCATAGAGCAGTTTTACCTCCCATTACCTACCAATTGAGCCAGATAACTCATCTTCTCATCTATATTTTTATCACCACTTCTTTCCCATCTATGATAACAGTTACCTCGTCCTCTTTTACTACGAGCACCACCCCATCTGTGGTCACCGTCGGTGCGTGTATGAAATAGTAGAATCCCATTTCGTAATGGTTTGAGAGCCTGTTCACAAATCCATTTTTTAATTCAGGGAAAACCTTTAAAATCTGCTCCCAATGCGGCACTTGAATCAGGCAACTTAGGCAAAAATCAAGCAGGGCGGTAGTCAATGACTTTGGAGGCTCTCCAACGATATCAGCAATTATCCCACGAGCATGCAAAGTTGTAAGAGTGTGCGGAAGCTCGCTCAAATCAAGTTTGAACAGTTTGATGTAATTGATGTTGAGCTCAACCATTTTCAGGAGCTTGAAGTCTCCCCCAATATATTCGAGCTTATTGTGTTCAAGATTAATTTCACAAATGTCGTACTTCTTCTCAACTCTTGTGATTTCATTTCCATCCAAGCAAAGACAGTCGACTGTTGGAGCCCATTGAATGTCGTCGATCAGCTTGAAATTGTTACCCAGAAGGTGCAAATGTTGTAATTTTGTCAAGTAACGAACGTCCAAATGGTCGAGGTCACAATCGGCCAAATTCAAGTCTTCTAAGGAAACTGGAAAATTGCTCACTTCCGCCTTTATCTTTGTGCCTTGAAGTGAAAGCTCCCTCAATTTATTAAGGCAACCAAGGTTCCAGTCAAACATCGTAAAATTGCTGTAAGTCCACGATAACAATTCCAAAGTTTCTGGGAACTCAATTAGACAAGTGATTGGATCATAAAGATTAGTTCCTAACGAGTTATCATAGGCAAAGTTTTCTGTCGAGTTTATAGAGAGCGCTTTCAATTTTGGAGGGAACTCAAACCCTGGTCGTTCGAAACACACGTCATTCCAATAGATGTCCAACTTTTCAAGGTTTTTAGGAGGCGTGAACTTTAATATCGACAACTCTATTGTATTCTGAGCGATCTCTTCAATTTCGCTAAACTGGGCAAGTGTCTCATCCAATGGGCCCTGGTCCCTTGCAATCTCGACTTCTCTATTCTCTTCCATTCGTGAGTAGAATTCCAATGTCAATTCCTTGAGAGATTCCGGAAGGGGTTCTTCCATAAATTCTGTATCTCCTTCGCAATTCATAAAGAAAAGGTTTTCAAGGTTGTGCTTCGATATGTCAGTCAAAGATTCGATCTCGCATCCCATTAATTCCAAGGTTTTTAGGTTAGGAGGAAGTGACATTTTACTTATATCAATATCCAAGTTTTGCAATCTCAATGTTTTCAATCCCTCCAAGCATGTCATATCCCACTCAATTTCTCCACTCAGTATCTCAAGAGTTCTGAGAGTATTGGGAATGGCTCTAAGAAGATTTGCAGTAATCATTGGAACTTTCAAAGTTCGAAGAGACGAAGGGAACTTGTTTTCAAAGTCCACTTCATCTCCTTTAAGCTCTTTTAGAACTGTGAGTTCAATCAATCTCGGTGGAAATGCAAATGTTGCCATATCTACTTCACTTAACGAAATGATCGTTTTTGGTGCGGGAGTGAGTTCGGCAAGTGTTTTAAGATCCTCGTCAAGTGTCTTCAGTACTCTCGGATCTTCTTCTGCTTCCTCTTCTGATTCCTCGTCTTCTTCAAACCTATTAGGTTTATGGCCATTATTGTAAAATGACACCACTTCACAATGCTGGAGAGTGTCTTTCAATTTTGGGATCAACAGACTGGCAGAGTAAATAGTCAATTGCTTGGGTTTGAGGTATCCTGAGCCAACGAATCTCTCGATTAAAGTACTGTTCATTTGAACCGTACCCGTGAAATCCGTGCGCATGTCCACATACCACAGCTCTTTAGCCACATACAAATCAAAACCCGTCATGAGCTGGTTGTACATCCTATGGATTGCTAGACGGCGAAAAAATGGATCCGGGTGAAGGTATTGCACCTCAATTGGCTCAAGGAAATCGAACACACGCCCCAAGATCTCTGGTGGGAGCTTCTGTAGAATACCATACATGGTGAAAGTGGTTGGAAGGCAAAAATTAAAAACTGGAGAAGTTTAAGTTCCGGAAATACGAAAGTTACACAGATGCAATAAGTCACAAAACAAAACACACACAAAGTATAATGGAAACTCGTCAGTTAACAACCAATGAAGATCTTTTCATGGTTTTGTTGTGAGTTTTCCGTTGTGACATCATTATACCGATCGGTTCCCCAAAAAAGAATACTTTGCAAAATTCTTATTTTTCAATAGATGAAAGGTGGTTTTCCTATCAATCAAATAAACCTTTACAGGTTTATTATTTATTTCTAGCTTTCCAATTCATTTCCTATTTATCAGCTTCCTGGTCATTTCTTGAATCCTTCGGCTTTGATATAACTCGAACCGATGAATGTCTGCGCGAAAAATGAGGTGAAATTCGTACGCATTTGTGCCAAGTTAACCTGGATCGTGCCACTGTCAACGATCTACTACTTCATACATAGTTTGTGAAACAGTTCAGGTCTACACAAAACATTCTCTTTAAGAATCCTATCTGCTTGATCTTCTCTCTGACCAACATTTTGTCATTCAACTACAATTTGATTTAACTTCATTTGCAACCTACATTTCCCCGGATTTCACCTGCACACAGCTTAAAGTTTAAACTCATTCCCATCTATAATTACCAGAATCTCATCACCAACTACTATAACATGGTTGCTTTTACTTCCCTCAACATGGATGCTATAGAACTTTCCCATTTCGTAGTGGTTTGAAAACTTATCAACGTACCCGTCTTGCAACTCTGGGAACTTCTCCACAATTTGCAGCCAGTGCGGAATCTCCATCTCATTGCTTTTACATGAATCAAACAGTGCAGAGCTCAAAGATCGAGGTGGTTCGCCAGTAATCTTATTAAGATCGGATGCATGTAAGATAGTAAGTTGTGGGAGTTCTTCCAAGTTTAGATTCTTGATAGGGTTCGACTCAATATTAAGTTCCGATAATTTCAGGTGTTTGAAATTTCCTCCAATATAATTGATTTTGTTGCTCATAAGCGCAAGCTTTTGTAATTGATACTCGTTGTTGATCTTGGTGACTTTGTTATCGTTCAAACAGAGAATCCTAACGCTATGTGCAAACTTTATATCGTCTATCAGTACAATTTTGTTAGACAGTAAGTGCAAATGAACCAAATTGGTCAAGTGGTGGACATCCAACAGGTTTATATTGCACCTGTATAAATCCAATTGCTGAATTGACGTTGGCAAATCCAGTGGATTAATAGGAATAGGATTCTTAATGGATTGGATAGAAAGTGATCTCAAATTTTCAAGACTTGAGATATTCCAAGATATCGACCTAAAAGTATTTTCCCAGTTGAGTTTCTCCAAAGTAACCGGAAATTCTATAGTGCAGTGGTGTGTATCAAGAGTATTTTTTCCAAGTGTGCTATCATAGGAAAAGACTTCGGGGTATCCCACATGAAGTTCTTTTAGAGTTGCTGGTAGTGCAAATTTCGAGCGATCTAGGAAGGTGTCCCATAAAAATAAGGTCAATTTTTCAAGTTTCGAAGGTGGTCTCAAACTCATTACTGTGATAGTAGAATTCTCATCTTCGACTGCCAGATTAGCCGTTGTGTTTGGTTCAACATCATGAAATGCTTCCAAGGCCAACTCTTTTAAACTCTCAGGAAACTCCACGTCGAGAGAATCGTCCTTGATTTCACAGTCAGTTGTAACTATTGAACTCAACTGTGATGCCTCCAATCCTCCAAAAGACAGTATGAAACCATTGGTTAATTCTAACGACTTCAAGTTTGGAGGCATTTTCCATTTCAGAAAATCAATGTAGAAGTCCGAGAAGTCAAGCTTTTTCAACCCAATTAATTCAGAAAGGTCCCATGAATCGTTTCCAGGCAGCAGCGACAAGTACGTTAATGTCTCCGGTATTGCGCTGATGAGATCCACGCTCAATTCAGGGACTGACAATCTGGTTAGCGAACTTGGAAACCCCTCAAAGGTCTCATAGTCCCCATTAAACTGGTGGTACACGCGAAGATCAAATAATCTAGGAGGGAGCCTGAAGCTATCCAAGTTTAGGTTTGCCAAATACATGCTGATTTTTGGACCTTTGGTTTCTTTGGCTAATAATTGCAAGTCTTGTAACATCACCTCAGAAGAGCCCGTACGATTAAATGACACATAGTCAAAGTCTTTAAGCTTATCTCTCAAACTGGTAGGCGAGTACAGTACAAAACTCTTTGGTTTGATGTAGCCAGAGTCCATGAACTTCCGTAGTATTCCCAGACAAATCAATGGTGAGGTACCATAGTCTGTTCTCATACCCACATACCAATCCAAATCAGAATCATTTCGTACAGCTACGTCTTCATAGATCTTGTGAATTGCTAAGCGCTTGAAAAATGGGTCGGTGTGAAGATAGCGAACATCAATTGGCGTTAGGTAGTCGAAAATATGGCTCAATATTTCTGGAGGAAACTGTTCAAGGATCCCATACATGATAAAATGAGTAGTTCAGTAGTGTCAGATACTAATGAAGTATTTCCTGATACCTAAATTAAAAAGGAATTAGTGGTTAATATCAGTGACACCTGTATCTGTCTGGTCTTGATGTTAACTTGAAATTGATCTTCCTCTATATTTACTTTTGCGTAACAATTGTCACGTTCCAAAATCTAAGATCGCTCAATATTGCCTACCCCAGTTTTGGTCTAATATTCTATCCCAACGCTTCATGAGACTTCTTTTTTCAAAATTCACGATGATTCTATTTCTAAAATCTTGCTTTCTTGATCATTTTCATACAGCTGAATTGGAAGGAATTCAGCTAATTACGAAAAAAGGTACAAAAAATATGTGTCAAGGTTCCTAGTACCAACGACAAAATTCCGTTCCTTCGGCATCTTGGAAGAAAACCTAGATGTACAAGCTGTTCAGTAATAAGACAGCATTGCAAGTTGATCCTTTACAAAATATTAACTTTAATAATCGTTTACTAATTGGGGTATAGTTAAATTTCCCCAGATTATAATTTTGACTCCACACCATCTATAATCACCAGAATCTCATCTGCAACTACTATAACAAAATTGATGGTACTACCCTCAACATGAACGTTGTAGAACTTTCCCATTTCGTAGTGGTTTGAAAACTTGTTAACATGTCCATTTTGCAACTTTGGGTACTTCTCCAATATTTGCAGCCAGTGCGGAATTTCCATCTCATTGCTTCTACACCCAATAAACAGCGCCGTATTCAATGATCGAGGTGGTTGTCCAGAGATCTCAGTAAGGTGCGATGCATGTAATATTAAAACTGGGGGAAGTTCCTCTAAGTTTAGAATCTCGATTGGGTTTTGCTCCAAGTTTAGCTCTATAATTTTCAGTTCTTTAAAATGTCCTCCTATGTACGAGATCTCATTTCTCATTAGCGAGATTTCGTGTACATTGCAAGGTTTGTTGAGTTTTGAAATTTTGTTATTTGGTAAGAAGAGCTTCCTTACAGTTGGTGCGAATTGAATATCATCCATCAGTTCAATTTCATTCGACAGTAAATTCAAGTGATTCAAATTCACCAAATGCAGCAAATTCAACAGTTTGATCCCACATTTCATCAACTCCAATGTGGTCAACGTGGCAGGGAGCTCATGTGGGTCAATGGTGATGTTTGTAGGTGAAATAGTAAGTGTCTTCAAATTAAGACTGGAAATGTTCCACCTTATAGAAGTGTACTGGCCGCCCTCCCACCTTGATTTCTCTAACGCTGGAGGAAATTCAATTATGCAATGGTGTTCATCGAGGGATTTGCTTCCCAGGGCGTTATTGTAAGCAAAGACATCGGGGTAGCCCACATAAAGCTCTTTGAGAGTCAATGGGAACAAAAACCGGGAACGGTCTAGATAAATGTTCCACATGTGCAAGTTCATTTTCTCTAGGTATGGAGGAGGTTGGAAGTTGATGACAAAGATGTTAGAAGTTCTGCAATTAGTCCCATCATTGTTACTGCTCCCATCGTCATTTGTGGCCGGATCAACTTTAACCTCACTATGCACATTTTTCTTCTGAATGGTTGCAACGGTGTTGGCTTCTTCATAAAGGGTATAATCTAAGTTCAACTCTTTAATATTCGCAGGAATCTCCTCTTCAAACACATTCGAAGGACCTTCACAACTAATCACATCAAGAGCCGTGAGGTTAACCTTCTCAAGTCCTTTTAGCGAGAGTATCACTGAATCAAACAACTCCAACTTGTTTAAATTTGGAGGAAGTTTCCACTCCAGAAAATCAACACAACCGTTGATTAACTCAAGGGTTTTTAAAGATACCAACTCAGAGAGATCCCACGCTTCTTCATCAGGCAGTACATTCAAGAAGGTAAGCGTTTTTGGTAACGTATGTATGAGATCAACACTCAAGCTAGGCACTGTCAATTTGCGAAGCGACAAAGGAAACCCCTGAAAACCGTCATATTCCCCAGTCAATTCGTTGTATACGCGAAGTTCGATCATATTTGAAGGAAATTTGAATTCATCCAAGCTAAGGTTGTTCACAATTATAGTCGTTTTAGCATCTTCAACAATAGATTGCAAGTCGTGTAATATTGTCTCAGAAGGACCAAGTGGGTTGAACAGAACATACTTGAAATCCTTAAGCTTGTCCGTTAACAACATGAAATCCTCCAGAGAGAACAGAAACACTTCCTTAGGTTTGATATATCCTGAGTCCATTGACCTCCGAAGCAATTGAGGTGAAATTTTGGGATGCATTCTGTAATCAGTACGCATGTCAAAGAACAAATCGGAGTCTATGTAATGACTTCTCACATGAACCCTTTCGAAGATTTTATGGATAGAAAGTCGCCGTAAGAACGGATCGGTATGAAGGTATTGCACATCGATTGGTTCAAGGAAGTCGAACACATGCTCGATGATTTCTGGTGGTAATTTATGAAGTATCCCAAACATGAGAAAATGTTCTGAGCCTCGAATTTACGAAAAATCATGGAAAAATTAGTTGAAGGAATAGTAATACAGTAAGAGAGCCTCGTAGGAAGGTTTCCAATGAAATGGTTTAATAATTCAGACTTGAATATCTACTATGTAACCACCTATTTCTTTAATATTCGCCGATTTCCTTAGCAGGCCCGATTCTGTGTTCTTCACAACATCCACATTACCTCACCATCAATCACAACCTCCACTTCTTCACCCCTTATCACAATAATCACCTCTTTCTGTTCATTTGGGATCGCTAGAGAGTAAAACATTCCCAAATCATAGAAATTTGAAAACTTGACAACTTGACTACCTTTCAACACTGGGAATTTTTTCGAAATTTGCAGCCAGTGCGATATCTCAAGCTCTGTGCTCTTGCAACCTGTAAACGCCGCATACGACAAACTCTTTGACGGCTGGCCTAGGATGGGAATCGGCATATCAGTAGCTTCCAAATAGATGAGATTTCTTGGTAGGTCATCCAAGCTTAATGTGAGGAAATGGTTGTAGGAAATATCAAGGTCCACAATTTTCAGAGACTTGAACTTCTTTCCAATAACAGAAATGTAGTTCCTGCGAGCAATGAGAGCTACAAACCCATAGCTCTTGTTGAGCTCTGTAATATAGTTGCTGCTTATATTGAGAGTTCTCACGCTCGGAGCACACTTGATATCGTCCATCAGCTCGATATCATTATCCATAAGGTTCAACGTGATCAAGTTCGTCAAGTGGGGTGCTTTGAATTGTTTCACTCCACATCGAAATAACGTTAACGATTGTAACGAGACGGGTAAATCCTTTTCATTAATTGGAATCTGTGCAGTTTGTATCTTTATTTCCCTCAAGTTGCAAAGACTTGAAACGTTCCATTTGATAGAACTCAAATCGCCTTTTCGTAAAAGCAATTTCTCCAACTTCGGGGGAAGTTCTATTGAGATGTTATTTCTATCAAAGACCTTATTCTTGTTATACGAAAACATGGTGGCAGGTGACAATTCGAGCTCCTTAAGTGCCTGCGGGAATTCAAATACTGATCGATCCAAATACAACTCATCCAGTAGGAAAAGTCTCATTTTTTCCACATTAGGCGGTGGACAAAATTTAACAACCTCAATGTCAATGGTTCCTTCTTCACTGCCTTCTCCATCTTCTGGAACCTTTGCTGTAGTGTTGGTATCTTCATAGGTCGTGACTTGTAAGAACAAATTTCTAATTGACAGTGGGAGCTTTTCCTCCAAAAGACTCAGGTAAATATCACAGTATTGTATTTTAAGTGTTCTGAGCTGAGTGCTCGAAAGGTCCCCAAAAGAATCCACATCACCTCCGCGTAACTCCAAAGACTCTAGGTGAGGTGGTAACTTTATTTTTGTGAAGTCAACGACAATGTTCCTCATATAGAGCTTTTGTAATCCCGTCAAACTCGCAAAGTCCAATTCCATCCCCGTATCAGACTCAAGCTCGAGTGATCTTATACTACAGGGTAGTGCCTTCAATTGAGACTGACTCGTTAATGGGTCGTTCAATGTGTGAACAGTAGGTGGGATGCTATGCTTGAAAGTGTTCGCTGTACCAATGATTTCGCCTGAAACAAAGAGCTTAACCAAGTTCTTTGGGAGGATTACCGAAGCCAAGTCGACTTTACATAACGACAAGCTGATTTTTGTACCAGGAGGGAGCTTATTTAAAGCCGATAGATCTTTACCTAAGTTGCCTTTCTGTTTCTTTTGGTTGGCATTTTCATAGCTGATATAGTCAATCTCTTGGAAATCTTTTAGAGCATCACCTAAAATTGCAATTGGCACATCACCACTCATAACTTGTAATTTCTTCGGTTTGATATTGCCTTGAGTCATAAACCTCTTTAGCAATTCGGAGGAGAAGTTATGAGACCGAACTCTCAATTCTTGATTCCATCCAGTCTTACCTGCGGATTCGACACCAAACAGCACGCTTTCAAACATCTTGCTGAGCACCACCCCTCGAAGATGCGGATCAGAATGGAGATACTGCACATCAATTGGGTCAAGGTAGTCAAAAACACGCTCCAATATGGCAACGGGAAACTTCAGAAGAATACCGAAACTCATGAAAATCGTGGAATAAAAATAAGCCTTGATCTAAAAAAACCCCACAGATTACGAAAAAAGGTACAAAAGTTTCAAATGGTGTTGATGAAAAGTTATGATACAAATGGCAAGAATTGTCATATCAGTTAAAACCTCAGCCACTTCACCGCAAACTACAGCACCTTCACATCAGCATCTCACACCAACTCTTCTGTATCCATTGTCCTAACCATTATGCCATCTCTCCCTATCACTATCATTGTATCGCGTCCGAATCGCTCAATCAAATAAAATGTTCCCATTTCAAAGTGGTTGGAATATCTTGACACGACGGCTCCCTCTAAATCCGGAAACTTTTGTACTATACGTCTCCAGTGTGGAACCACCATCAGTGCCTTCAGGTGGTGGAATTCTGCATTGACCAAAGACTCAAGTGGCGGTCCTTCCATTTCTTTAGAAAATCCGTCAACTATGAATGACATGAGATTGTGTGGTAGGCTATTCCAGTACACTGTCTCAGGTCCCTGCCAACTCATAGAAAGCTTTAATATGCTCAGCTTATTGAAATCGCCCCCAATATAGCTGATTTTTTTGGTTGTGGGTGAGGCACCATAGTACACAACTCTCCTTGTGGTGATGAACAATTCAACTAAACTCAATTCCGTCTCGAGTCTGGTAATTTGATTGTCACATATACTGAGTGATCTTAACTTGGGCAGGAAGTGAACGTTATCAAGCAGCGTGAAGTCGTTCTGATCAAGTACCAAACTACATAACAGAAGTAAGTGCCTAACGTCCAAATGGCTAAGGCTGCTCTTCGACAAGTTCAAATGCGTTAGAGTCGTGGGTAGTTCGTTCTTACCTATAGTGAATCTGAACGTGTTTAGTGTGAGCGATTTCAAAAGCAAATACTTCAACTGTGGTAGGCTGCAAATTAAATCTGATTGCAGGTGTAGCGTAAGCGATTCTAAATCAGGTGGGAGGTTTATCACGCAGTTGGTCCGATTAACCTTGTTGAGCACTTTATCATAAGTGAAGCTTCTAGGAGATAAGATTTCTAAATGCTTTAAAGATGGCGGAAGTATTGGACTCTCGAAATAGGTAACGTCAAATCGGAGACTCAAAGACTCGATGTTGGGAGGACTCTGGTATCGTACCATTTTGAAGTACTCCGAGAAGGATGTTTGCTGTGTAGCACCATAGGGAACAATCTGGTTCCCAATTAAGGGTGAGGTCACCACCAGGACTTCTCCTGTTTGGAGGTTAATTTTCCGATTTGGTGGGTCAGTTATCGTTGCCTTTATCTGCAAATTTTTGATAGAATGAGGAAACTCTACCTCAAATGCAGTGATCATTCCTCTGCTGTCTAGTATCCTAAGCGTCTCAATTTCAGGTAGATTATTCAACGATAAGATATTGCAACTCTCTAACATTAGCGCTTTCAATTGTGAAGGAATTTTTGATGTCTCCAAGTCGACCACTGCTCTCACGAGCTTCAACTCCGTCAAACTTACCAACAGCGACAAGTCCCATCCAGGGATGGTCTCGTCGTGGGGGTGTATTTTGAGAGAAATTTCAAGCGATCTTAACGACTGCATTTGCGGCGAATCAGGTAATGAGACTTGGGGGCACCACAATAACGTGAGATGCTTCAACGTATCAGGGAGTTCGACATATGTGTGCAGTGGGTAAACCTTCAATGAAACGACTTTTGAATACTTTGAGACGTCTATCAATATACCAATTGGTACTTTGGTGCTCACGTAAGGGATGTAACAATCGCATTCTTCAATAGGTGTTTCCTTCAAAAAGTCGATCATTTCGTTCGTAGTCCGTAGATATAACCGCTTGGGCTTGAGGTACCCCACCAGTGTGAAAGCAGCTGCGGTCTTACAGCTGAGATGTGCTAGGGAACTTTGGTTGGGAGGTTGTGGAAACAAGAATTGCCGCTCAGTGTATTCATCATGCTCCAAACTCACATACTCAAAGATCTTATTGAGAGCCAATGTTCTGAATGACGGATCAGAGACAAGAAACTGAACGTCCGCATCGTTCAAGTAGTCGAAAACATGAGTGAGGATTTCTGGGGGTAGATTTAGCAACATGAAGCATGTTTGATCTTAGATATTTTCCGGTATATAAAATATTAATCAGGCATACTTCTGGTTTATAAAATACTCAAATACAGGCATACGTCTACCAACTTTGTTTGTCATGCTTTTCTGTTCATCCTCTAACTCTACTCTTTTGTCGTCTAATTTTCCTTTCCATTATATTATACAGTATGCTTACTTCTTCAAGCCGGATCTCATGTAGCGACCAACGACGATACAGTGGTCTCTCTCATATGGCTCCAAGGTCAATTGCTCCAAAGGCTTGATTCTCTCCTCTCTCAACTTCTGGACCTCTCTGGCGAAAACGGTCTCAGCGTCGACGGTGGAGTCAATACAGTTAGCCTTGATGGAGATAACAACGGTACCCTGGTCCTTCAAGAACAAGTGAGAGTTCAATGCAATGATACGAGCCTGATCTGGCTGAGCAACATCCGCAAACACAACGTCAACCATACCGATCAACATTCTGTACTTCTGTGGGTGACGAGCATCGTCGACAATTGGGACGACGTTAGGTCTCTTCTTAGCCATACCGATCAACTCTCTACCTGGTCTGTGAGAGAACTCAACGGCGTAAACAGCACCCTCTGGGCCAACAACGTCAGCAACGTGGGAGACGGAAGTACCAGAAGCAGCACCCAAGTACAAAACCTTCTTACCTGGAGCAATACCCAACTCATCGATACCACCCATGACACCGGCAGCCAACTTGGATCTGAAAGGGTTCCAAACACGGTACTCAATCTTGGTTGGAGCAGCACCCTCCTCCTTGGCTGGCTCCTCGACAGAGATTCTCTTTTCACCGTAGACAGACTCACCTGGGGCGGTGTTTCTGGTAACCAATAAGTCCTCCTTACCTCTGGCAATGAAGACACCGGCGTGCTTGTGTGGCTCGATGACGACCTTGGCGCCACCTCTGGCACCACCTCTGGCACCACCACGGCCACCTCTAGCACCGCCTCTGGCACCACCTCTAGCACCACCTCTGGCACCACCTCTAGCACCACCTCTGGCACCACCGAAACCACCACCGCGGCCACCTCTAGCACCACCGCCGAAACCACCACGGGATCCACCTCTGGCACCACCTCTGGCACCACCGCCGAATCCGCCTCTACCTCTTGGAGCACCGAAAGCCATTATTATCTATTTGTTTGTTGATTGTCTGAAGTGGTATCAACCAAAGATGTAGAAATAAAAACTATTAAAATTTTGAAAAAGTACCGATGGGCATCCACGAAAAATTTGTAATCCGGGTAAAAAATGAATTTTACGTAAGGATTTTTGGATTTGTGTGGACTGCTTAGTCAGAAAACAACCAGACGTGCGTCTGGATAAATTGTATGGGAGGAGGAAGTTTAGAGGGAAGTAAATCTATGGTAGTTTCAGTCACTAGTATATTGAACAAGTTTTCCCGTACTTTCACCAATAAGGTTTAACATGACGAAATTTGAACGAGATTAAAGACCTTTTCGGCGGTAAAATTTGACGATTTAATAATTTGAACCGAGTTAGTAGCAGTTAAACCTCATCAATTAAGTTATCCAAAGTGTCTTTTCAATTTTTAAAACGTTCAGTGTGTTCTTTAGTAGGTCTTCTACAAGCTTCTCTTCTTTTCTTGCCAACTTTATACACAAACTCTCCCGTAGTATCAAGTTAAACACCATCCCCACAATTTGGCTGAGATGACCTTCGTGCGGCTCGAAAAACAAAATGCCTTTTTGGGATAAATTGTCGATAACAATCAGGAACAGGAGTTTATCTCAATACTGAAAAACAACAACCATATGACACGCAGCCTTGTTTATTTTTAGTCTGGAACATCTAAATTCTATCTTGGTTCGATTTGAAAGTTTGATTTTGAACTCGATATTCAGTTTTGGGAAACCTACAGAAAGTATATCTGGGTCTGGTATCAAGCAACTCGAAGTCTTTCCAAGTTTCTGCCTGATACTCAGACCGAAGTTTACTGTCTAAAAGCGAACAGGTCACCTTTGCTTGAATGCACTATTGTCACCTTCAGTCTACACAATTCTGCACCCATTTCGAACACCCATGAACTGGAAAACCTTTAACCAATATATTTTAAACTGCTCTCAACTCCCAAATATCCAGGATCCTCCATATCCATTACGTTTCTAAGTCAAACTTCGAACATGTTAATGTCGCGTGAGCAAGACAGTCCAAATATATCCCATTTCCAAACTTCATTCAATATAATCAAAACTCATTTAATAAATAAGTGTAACATTTGAAACATTCTCTCACGCTCTTACACTCTAACTCTTCCCTATACCTCATACTCTCCCCTACGTCCTACTCTTCCTCTTACCTCCTTATCTTCGCTCAACGGTTTTCACGTGACTTCCCCAACGAAAATGCCTATTTGAGCCATCCAAGGGAACGGTAAAACTAGCCGACAACAAAACCAACTGCTTTCCCAACCACCAACATTATGGGTTCCTACGTTGCGATTCTCGTTCTTGGAACGTTGATTTCTGGCGCTGCCAACTCTCTTTTCACAAAGTACCAAGACAACCAATGTGTGCGCCACTGTCACAACCCCGACCCCTCGAAACACGTCAACTTCGAACAGCCTGCACTTCAAACCATGCAAATGTTTGTTGGTGAGTTCGCCATTATCCTCGTCTTCTTCTTGATCTACAGAACAGACTTGTTCCGCAGAAAGTCCGATTATCTTCCCATCGATAACCAGCAGGGTGATGTTGACGAGGAGGAGAGGAAGATCTCCATCTTCGACAACGCCAAGTTGGCTGTTCCTGCTATCTGTGACTTGTTGGGCACGACTTTGCTCAACATTGGGTTGGTTTACACTCCAGTTTCCGTGTATCAGATGACGAGGGGTTCCCTTGTATTGTTTGTGGCCATCTTGTCGGTGATTTTCTTGAAGCGGAGAATCACCAAATTGGAGTGGATTTCGCTTTCTCTTGTGACTTTGGGAGTTGCACTTGTGGGTCTCAGTGGATCTTCCAACTCAACCCATTCGGAGTCTACTGAGTCTGCTGGTTTGGTTCTTTTCGGTATTGGGCTTATTATTGTCGCAGAAATTGTACAGGCATTCCAGTTTGTTGTCGAGGAGCAGATTTTATCCAAGAGGGCCATCATTCCAATCAAGTTGGTTTACTGCGAGGGATTCTACGGTCTCAGCACTTTGGCTGTCGCTGCTATTGTTCTCAACTATGTATTTGGACATACACAGAGTCCAGAGGAGTTCTTAAAGTCACCTTTCAACATCCACGAAGGCTTTAGACAGATGTTCTACCTGCCTGAGATTTGGGGCAGCTCGATCTGCATCATGATCTCCATCTCTGCGTTCAACTTCTTTGGAATTTCCATCACCAACGAGTTGTCGGCCACTTCGAGATCCACGGTGGACACCTGCAGAACGTTGTTGGTGTGGACTTTTGCGATTTTGATGGGCTGGGAGAGGTTCTACCTTTTGCAGTTTACTGGATTTGTGGTTTTGGTTTTCGGAACCTTGTGTTTCAACAAGGTCTTGGAGCCGGAGACCTGGGAGTGGGTTCCAGAGAGATTGAAGGAGTAGGAACAAAAAGAGTAGAACAAGAGGAGTAAGAACAAGAGGAGAGAGAACAAGAGGAGAAAGAAGAGGTGTAAAAGAAATAGACAAAGCTATCAGAAAAAGATGAACTGTAAAGGTGAACTATGAAAATTGAACGAATAGTAGAAAATGTAGGGAAGATAGAAAAGGACAAATGTTGAAAGGTTACAATTCAAGTCTAGACAAAAACTCTAGTATTTATGGATAAGACTGGAGCATTCAAGTAATCTGATGGTTCAGATGTTTTTTCAAGAATAAGCAAAACATATAGTAAAGTTTTAAAATAAATTGATAAAGTCGATAGTACACCTAGTGATTTTTGCCCACCGTACAATTGATCCCACCTAAAAAAACACCTTTGGTCGTTTTTTCGTGCGTTTGCAAAAATAAAGTGGCGACAACCAATACAACAGCACAATGGTACGTACAACAACATGAGAACTAGATGAATATTCAGATGAGCGATTGGTGTGGCGTAAAGAGACGTCCGCTATTGAAGATCAATTGATGGAAGATTAAGAATAGGAAAGATGATTGGAGATAGATTTTGATAATAGTCTGGTCATAGAAGTCTAGACAAATGGGAAGGTCTAGCTAGAAATAGTTGATCACTGGCAGTATGGTAAGATTGGATGGTTAGAGCTTGGATTATAGACTGTCCAACTACTATGAACTGCCGACTATAGACTGTCCAGGTATAGACTACCAACTATGACTACCAATTATAGAATACCAACTATACCAACTATACCAACTATACCAACTATACCAACTATAGCCCAACAATACCCAACTATTGACTACCCAGCTGCTATTCACAAGGTTATAAAATTGAATCATCTTTTCATCCTAATAATCAGCTCCCTTGGCATACCTTTCCTTCTCATTGGGCATCCTTTCATCGATCTCTCCAACACTTACTAACAAACAGTCCCTTAGAATTGTTCCAGAAAACAACCACACATCGACCATAAGCTCGACCTCGCACGGTGAGGCTGCTGAGCACGCCCCAGCTTTGCCAGATATCCTCAAGACACAGTCGGGTCCAGTCAGTTTGGCTTCTAAGATTAACAACCGCCACCCATTGGAGAACAGGATAGCAAACTGGGAGCAGACACAGCACGAGACCAGAATGGAGGTTTACCGTCGTGTTTTCGGCGCTGGAGCCCCAATCAAGAGAGAAATGGAGTTGCAGATCGTGGGAGCCACCGACTTCAAGCCAGAAATCTTGGGAGGTAGCGACTCCATGCACAGAGATATCTTGATGAACAAAGACACCAGTGTGGACTGGGAGGATGTGTATGCAGGTGGCTTCAACAGCGGTGCTACCGTCCGCGACTTCCATCTGGAAATGGAGAAGAAGGTTGGAATTTAACATGAGAATACATGAGGTATAAGAAGGATTGTAGATGTAGAAGAGAGGATGTGGAAGAGAGGGTGTTGAAGAGAGGGTGTAGAAGAGAGGGTGTATAAGAGAGGATGTAGGAAGGATAAGAAGAGAGGAGTAGAGAAACGATTGTGTTCGAATGGTTGTAGAAGAAAGCATTGTCAATACTTAACAGCTGATTAAGCCTGATTTTGATTCAACAATAGGTAATTCAGACTAGAGAAGTAACTAATTGCAATTGAAAAATATCCACTACATGTATGTACTACCACAACTGTACCAAAATACTGTTTTAAAACTGTCCCACAACTGTTTTGCCCGTTTTGGATGCTTCAAATTTTCTGACACCTTCTCTTTTTTCCAGTAACTCATTTTCTGCTTCCCTCGCTTATCGCTAAACTATGACATCATGAAGCAACGATAAGTAGACGATCAGCATGAACAAAGTCCTAATGGCATTGCAAGGGCCCAACCTTCCCATGTTCAACTTAATCATCTTCAAAGCTATTCAAACCAAGCTGAATCTAATCAAATCTATCACATCTCTTTAAATCTACTCCAAACATCTTCAATGGTTTTCAACCACCCATTTAAACTTTCGTCGAATATTCGTATCTTAATTGAACACATCGACTCGTATCAGCTCCAACGCTCGTAAACGTCGTCACTCTTCACGAACCACGCGCCCCGTTGTTCCCTTTTGTTCCCTACTATCGTTCCACCATTCTTCTCCACATTTTGTACTCTCTTTAATAAAATTTTTCCAGTGAAAATTGAAGACTACTACACCAACATGTACCACAGGACTCGCAAGAACAACAGCAACAACAACGGATCGCAGCCAGGTCACGGCCACGGCGCACCAACGCATAGCCAGCATTCCGGCTCAGAAGCAACCGAAGATGGCTCCGTCTTGATCCCGCCAAACAATGGCGCGAAACGGTACACCATGGACGAAGTATTCCAAACATGGCAAGACACGAAGCTGCAGATCTTGGATCACAGTACACAGTTGCCAATTGAGGCCACCGAGAACTACAAGACCGCGCAACCAACCCCAATCTACCACTTGGATGTGAACAGATCGACCTCGGATTCAGTGCACAGCAACGCTGACCACTCTTCCGCGATCCCACCACCAGACGGCCTGGATCACACCAATCTTCGCGGAAACTTATACGGAGGAGATTCTATTGGACACGCAAGCAACTTGCAGGGTATTAGCGATAGTTTGGCGGGTGAGGATAACCACCAAAGTCAACAAAATCAACAAAATCAGAACATGTCCAACCAACAAAACATCTCTAATCAAACCCTGTCTAACCAACAAAACATTGCCAACCAATCTAACCTTAACTCCACCCTTTTGAACAACCTATCCAACTCGGCTCTCAACTTGGGTAACTTGAACTCCAGCGCTCTACCATCCCTATCCAACCTAAAGCTGTCAAACCTATCCAGTTCCGCTCTTATGAACCTGTCCAACCCGGCGTTGTCTAACCCTGCGTTGAACCTGTCCAACCCCGCGCTCTCGAATCCTTACTACTACAACCAGTTCCGGTACGAGCAGCCTGCGGAGACCGAGCGCGCGTCGCCTAGTACCATTGACACCTCGATTGCCAAATTGCTGCTTAATGCTGCCGGATTGAGCGAGGGTGAAGGCGCACGCGGACCTCCGGGTCTTGCTGATCGATTTGCGCTGCTTGTGGCCCCGGAAAACGTTGAGTGGCACTACATTGACCCCATGGGTACTGAACAGGGCCCGTTCAATGGTAGTATGATGCAAGAGTGGTTTGCAGGAGGGTTCTTGGATTATAAGCTCCGAATTCGCCGTGCGGGTGAGACTACCTACAAGACTTTAAAGGAGTTTTGTGATGCGGTGGGTACCTACTCTCATCCGTTTACGATCCCGTTGCCCGAAGTCCAGACCCAACCGGGTGCTCCTCCATTCTACAATGGGCTTGCAGCGATGCGTACAAACTCGTCGTTGTTCAGTAACGACTTCGGTGATCCATTCTCCAACACGAATGGTTTGAGCCAGGGTTTGAATGGGTTGAGTCAGCCTAATTTGAATTTGGCCTCATCGTTGAACCAACCCAATTTGAATCAACCTAATTTGAATTCATCGTTGAACCAACCCAAGTTGAACTCATCGTTGAATAGTGCGCCTTTGAACAACGCGCCCTTGAACTCGTCGTTGAATCAAACCGCCATCAACCCATCGTTGAACGCTCCTTTGAACGCAAACAACCCGTTGGACTTTGGCGGAAACCCCCAGTACGGGTTGCAGTACTCGCTCCTCCAGCAGCAATACAACCAACAATTTTCCCAACCCGAAGGTCAGTACCAGTTTGGCTACAACCAGTTCCAGCCATCATTGCAGCGTACCAACAGTGGATGGGGCCTTGACAACGGTGGACTCAGTGGTCCAGGTACTCCCGTGGCTGCCAACCCATTACTCAATCAGCCCACGCCGGTGTCTCCGTGGGTCACCGGTGCCCAGAGCACTCTGCGTGTGAACTCGCCGTTCGTGCCAACGATTGACAAGAAGGAGGCTAGTGTTTTGGAGCCCAAGAAGAACGAGGAAACGAATGCGGCTGAGAAGGGCAACGTTGCCGAATCTGGAAACGTTCCCGAGAAGACTGCTCCTCCGCCAGCTACAGCGCCAGCTACAGCTACGAAGAAGAAGAGTACTAATGGGGACGCGGTTTCGGCTGCTGTTGCTGCTGCCGTTGCTGCAGAGAAAGAAGAAAAGGTCGAGGCTGCAAAGGCTGAGAAGGCTGAGAAGGCCGAACGTGCTGAAATCATTGAGAAGGCTGAAAGAGCAGCCGAGACCGCGGTTGCAAACGCTGCCGAGGCAACTGGCACGGCTACTCCAACTGCCACTTCTACAACTGCTGCTTCTGCTGCTTCCAGCTCTTCCATTCCACCATCTCCATCGTCTCCACATGTTGAGACATTGAAGCCATCTGTTCCTAAGCAGCAGGAACTTGCTCCATGGGCCAGTACTGCCTCGCCAGCTAACAAGCCAGGACTCACTTTGAAGGAGATCCAAGCATTGGAGGCTGAGAAGCAAAAGCAAATCCAATTGCAGTTGCGTGCCGAGCAGCAGTATCAGCAGCAGTTGGAAGATCGTGCTGCTGCTGCCGCCGTCTCGGCGCAAGCCACGCCATCCTTGCCCAAGACTTGGGCTGTGAGTGGTAAGCCACAAGTTCAGAAGACTTTGGCTGAGATCCAGCGTGAGGAGGTGGAGAAGTCGAGGGCTGCACGCGCGGCAGCAGCTTCGTCTTACACTGCTCCAGTCACGACCTCGTTTGCCAGTACCATTGCCAACTCTACTCCTGTCGAGGAAGGTTACTGGACCACTGTTGCTAAGAAAGCAGCACCTGTGAAGAAGCCTGCTCCTATTGCAGTTGCTGGACCTAAGGTGAGCAGCACTCCGCAGACATTGCGCAGTGTTTCAGCAACCAAGCCCACCACGCTGGTGAACTCCAACTCGGTGCGTGAGGAGTTCTTGATTTGGGCACGGTCCAACATGAGCAACTTGTACCCTACAGTCTCGAAGGACGACTTGTTAGACATGTTTGTTTCTTTGCCTGCTAACAGCAACGACTCTGCGCTGTTGATTGCAGAGACCATCTACAGCTCTTCGGCCACGATGGACGGACGCCGTTTTGCACAGGAGTTCTTAAAGAGAAGAGGTGCAGTGGACAAGGCCGTGGGTCGCGGGGACGACTTGGGCTGGTCTGCTGCAATCGCATCGAGTGCCAACAAGGTGCCGGCCGTGGACGAGGAGGGCTGGAGCACTGGCAAGACAAAGAAGAAGGGAAAGAAGGTGTAAATGAGACGGGTGAGAAAAGGAATGAAGAAATGAATGAGAAGATGAAGGAGTGAGTAGGTGAAGAAGAGAAAAGCTGAGTGTTACGATTGTCCTAGTGAGTGTAAAGAGAGATTTTCATTTCTTCCCAGTTTGAGTTAAACGTGGAGAAAAGAACACTTTGAAGTTTTAAGGTTAAGAACTTCGAAAAACTGGGGTTCAAGGAGATACTCGGCGAAGTTAGTTGAGGCGGAGCGAAGGTTGATCGACTCGAAGCTTGATTTATAAAATTCGAAGAAATTGATTTTCAATTGAGATTGTAGTGCCGAAAAGATGTTGGGCATTGCTAAAAAGGGAGCAGTGGCCTGGATCCAGCAACTTTGCTGAAGGAATAGGAAGACGTGAATATCATGGTTTTTGCCGACTTTTGAAAATATCTTGAATAAGAATTGCGTTTGCCGACTTCGTGAAATTAAGAGTTTTGGTAAAGTGGGGACTCTATCGGTTTGGTTTACTGAAAATACTACACTTGGTGTTGTATCAGTAAAAATACTATACTCTTGGTGTCACAGAAATGCTATACACTAAAAATACCATAAACTTGATGTGATAGCACTAAAAATACCTTGAATGTTTGTCTATATAATAGACCCTTTGTTCGGCTTCACTTTCTCTAATATTACACGAGGAGGGGACCGATAACACCGAGCTTGACGTGTCGTATACTTTGCTAATATGCTTCATAGTCTGACAATAATAATTAAGTTATAGTCTCGCAACAATAAACTCATAATCTGGAAAAAACCATAATCAGTATGTGGGAACGAATACCTGAATACTGGAAGAACAAAAATCGACTTGAAGCGCAAAAACTCGAGTGAAGTGTCTAAAAGGCAACTCTGAAAGTACACATAATCTGCCAATTACGGAACTCCTATCGCCCTCTTCTCATAATCTACTGAGACAAATAACCTTCAGCTATACGCTTAGATAGTTAACAATAAACATTTAGCCGCAATAAAGTTCCAGATAATGGCGAGGCACAATAATTTCATGCTCGACAGTAAGAGTCCGGAGCTCAACAATTCTCACAATAGACCTTAACCGTCTCGAGCACAAATTGCCGCCGGTTGAGACACTTTAATTAACACGTCCTGCACGATATGGTTTTGGTACTAATTTGGAGGAATTGCGCTACTTTTGATATTACGTTATCTCTTTTCCGTTTATGGTTTATCGCATTCAAGTTTAAGACATGGAAAAGATTAGGATGACAAGATGACAGGTGATGTATGCAAGAGTAACCGCGGAATGAAGAATGGTATGGCCAAAAAGGGGTAACAGGGGCACCAAGATGATATCGACAAAGGTACAAAAATATCAAGCAGACCAAACATCTAAGCACTTGTTAATGTACTCTGACACTACTCTTGATTGATACACAAACTTATCATCAAACATAATTAAACATGTTAATAAACTTGTTAACAATCAAACTTGTTAATTTGTCAATACTCAAACACTTGTCAATGGATACCCAAATTGTATTAATTTTTTATCTCAATTAATATCCTATCAAGAATTGCCGGTTTGTTCTTCCTGCACATTCTCTGTGGGGGAAGATTGTGGCAGATGTTGACGACTATGCCTCCAGCAAGTCTTGACGGTTTCGGTTGTCGAAAGCTTATTCCGCTGTAAGGTCCAAGAAGCTTATTGGCAGGTTCATGAAGCTTAATGCAACATAGGTCGTGGCCAAAAGTTTATGGACCACCATCCCTGAAAATTCACAAATTTCGTTTTTTTCACCGTCGCCAAGGGGATCCTTGGAGTTGCAGTCACAACCCACATCTGGCAATTGTTCGTACTGCCCCTTGAACAAAGCACAGGGGTGCCGAATTGGGTCGCCTGGGTAGTCCCTGTCGCTCCCAGGGTTGCAACTTGGTGCTGAGCGTTGCGCATATGTGCAGGTTTTGCAGCTGATATACTTTTTCCCCTGAAACTTGGTTCGCAACTTTATCCGTGCGTGGTTGGCTCGATGATTTCCGTTGCTATTGTAGTGGGGCACAGGTGGAAAAGACTGTTGGTCATTGTCCACAGTCCAACAAGGTTGTAATTGTGTAATTGCAGGAACTGTGGAGTTGGTGTTGGTTTTACATGATTATGGTGATTTCTCTATTGATTTTTCTACTACAGTTTTGATATTTCCCTACAGTATTGATTTTCCCGAGTATGTGGCTCAATTTTTCAAGGTGATTTTCAATTATCTTTTCTTTTCATATTTGTCTGAAAAATCCATGGGTTGCTTCTTCAAAACCTTTTTCCAGGTCCTCGTGGTCATCTTTGCCGCCATCGTCGCGTACGACTTTCTTCGTGCCAAGTGGGTACAAGAGGGGTAGTTAAATAATAAACGATTGGTAGCCGATGAAACTGTAGAAATATTCTCGCATCACTGTGTGCTTCTCCATATTTTCTACTCCAACATTTCCAACTACTGAAACGTCACCAAGATACGTTTCCAAACATGACACCTGTAGTTTCTGCTTTCATTTCCAAGAGTAAGGGATAATTCCAAACTCTTACAATTATTGCAAAAATCGGACCAATTTTTGGAAAGAATCTAACTAGAAAGCATCTGACAATTTCTGCAAGGTATCTGAATAGAAAGATGTTACCCCCTGCTCAAGAGTTTTAATCATCTCTCAAGTCAAATCTCGCCATTCTCTAATCAATTATCACTACTATTTCTTACACTTCCATATTCCCTTCTGTTTTATTCCCTAATTACATATTTGGAACACCACCTAAGTCAGTAGCTCAAGCAATGTGGATGCAGTCTGTGGCTCCGGAACGTGGAGCACGGTTGGTATTGGGTCGTTCAAGATCTTGTTGATCAAGGAAACGTTCTCACGCGGAATCATAATGACACCCGACGTGGCCATCGACAAATAGTTCATCTCGTAGAGGCAGTCGGCGTAGTTTCCGCGCTGAATCCCCGTGAAGAGCTTGCTAGCCACCCCTGCCACAATTCCTGTGCAGTCAAGGGGGATTTTTGCAAAGTCGATGGTAATTGGCACAATGGTGTCTTGTGTCAGCCCAATGATGTTGGATACGTTGAAGCCCATGGAGGCACGCTCACGCGCCAGTTTCGGTAAGATAAGTGACACTTCGTTCGCTGCAGTGCGTGTCACCGCAAAATAACACGGAATTGATTGCGGGCACAGCAACACCTTGGAAGTTTTCAAAATGGAGTTCTGGACCTGGCCCAGCCGGGCACCAGTTAGCAACAACTTGACCTGTTTGTTGAGCTTGGGCTTGATGCCCGCCTCTCTGAACACCTTGAACGCCCGCGTTGCAAGGAGGTCACTGTCGTCGTAGTCGATGTAATATCCTTCGCGGTGGAGTGTCTCCACCTTTTCTTTGTATTTCGACGGAATCAAGACAATGTCCGTGAAATGAGTCAGAAGGAAGAATAGTGGGATGTTGTTTTGCGAGAGGGGTCTTGTAAGCTCCAAGATCCTCATGCTATTGTCGAAGCCGCCATCGGAGTCCACTTGGAGAATCACAAAGGTATCGTCAAGGAGTTTCACTCCTGAGTAGCCCAACTCCTTTGCGGCTGCGATCGGCTGTGAAAAAAGCTCAGCCATTACATCAGTGGAACAGATCACCGTACACTCCGAAGGTGTGAACGCAATATGGAAGAAGAAGTCGTGGTCATGGTGTCCACTTTCTTCCAGAAACAGGTCCAGGTCCGAAGAGTTGGTGTTGGAAATACTCTGCTCCACATGGGTCCAGTTTTCCGTGATCCCCACCTTACTGGAGTTATCCACGGAAAGACCTCTTGCACTGCCAGTTGATAAACGCTTGTTTGCAGTTGGGGTTTGCGAAGACACACAAGAATGAGTCTCGCTAGCCACGCTATCTATCTCGCTTTCCTCACTCTCCTCTTCAAGTTCCTCTTCCTCTAGGTCGTCGCCAGTGTCGTCATCTTCAGTCATTTTGGATGATTCGTCATGCAAAAGCAGAAGAACTGCGCTCGTGAAAAGCCAGTAGTTGCTTCGCGGGATAGACAAAATCGAAAGTGTCATGTTCGCTTGTGGATTTAGCCAGGCACTCCCTGGTATATATATTGGATCCACAAAAATTGCAGTGCAAAATATAAAAAAGTCCAGAGTGAATCACAATCTTTCCACACTGAGCCCGCAGAAAATATTTTATCATCCACAGGGCACAACAATCCAATTCGGTGCGCTCAAAATAGAATTAGACTTTTCAATCCTTTCCACCAAGTGGGGATGTGCCCAACTTTAAACTTTCTCTCGTTAGCCTACAGAAATATTATGCAGACACTCCAATTTGACTCATTGCCCAGTTTTGTGCTACCTCTGGTCGGGTCCACCAGACTGTTCTAACTCCAAGATTGTGCACGCCACACCCAGCGTGTCTATGTACTGAATGGACACAAACAAATACAAATGTATCGAAGCTATGGAAGCCGAAGCTTATCGGGAGACTCCCCGCAGAGGTCTCAATTTGTCAAATATATCGGATATTACTCTTAATAATACATATTATGGGGATATTACGATGGGGGTTATTGAACTCCCTAATTCAGAATCTATTTTGTAGGTTGGTAGCTTCAACATCCCCATTATGTATAAAATTTGATATGAATTCTATAGATCTCGGATTATACCTGCATTGGTCCGCTATCGCAATTCCCCTATCTCTGCAGCACTGCTATCTCTGTGCCTTCATACCACTATGTGACATTATCTTCGGTCTCTCTTACTACAATCCTTGCTCACGTGCCGCCATACAAAAAGTTTATCTACTACCCTTTTCCGCTATGAGATCGTCAGGTCGACGCGACCGGTTTTTGTCGGTAATCCCGTGGAAAAATAACATGTTGGCGAGGCGGTCCAAGCCTACATCATACATCGTGCGGAACAGCACGGCGTTTTATCTCAGCGAATCTTCCATGGCAACACTGTGTGCGATGATTTCGATGGTGAATGTGCGGCATATGGGAATGTGAACAATAGGCTTGTAGATCAATCTCCGCAACTCTGGAAAAACTTAAATTGTTGACATTGAAAGGTGATACAAGTGGAGAAGTTTACATCTGGAGAATGAGATTATCCTGGAGTGGAGAAGATTATCCCTAGATGCACAAATAGTGAAGATGGTGTCGAGGTTTAAACTTGCAGCAACGATCATTCGGCATGCACAACGCCGAGCGGTGATAAGCGCTATTCGTATATGTGTGCTTCGCCCGTGGTTGCTAGGTATAAGCTTATAAGAAGGCGTTGTCGTGAGGAGGGCTTGATGAAATTGTCTTGAAAGTGTCGCTTTTAAAGTGTCGTAAATTACTCACGGACAATTGGGAATCTTGATGGCCATCGAAAATATGCACTCTAATTGAAGTCTAAATTTAATCAAGAAGATCAATAAAAAGTCGGCCAACATTCACATCGTCAACTTTCGTGATCTTCGTGATCTCTTCTTCTTCCATTGTGACCAAGACTTCTACTTCGCCACTGTGATAGTAGATGATCATTTTTAACTGATCGCTCCTCCCCTCAAAAACGACCCTTTGTTTTCTTTAAACCATAACCGTTTTAGAAGTCAACAATCACCTGTAAATGATAAAAAGTTTCGACGACAATCTTAATCAAGATTTGCTCTTGTAGTAATAAGAAGATTGATTTCCCCTCATAATTACAATTAAGTAACATTTTTACCCCCTTGGTTATCCAATTCATATCTTACCTCTCCGCTACTCCTATTTAGTTAAGGATTTCCCCACCATTCTCATTCATTAGGGAATCCTACCTCAACGATAACGTTACAATTGATACGCTATCTTTCACGTTGCACTTGTCATCATTATTTTCGGGCTCAAAAATCGATCGATTTTTCAATTATACGATGGACATATCAAAACGGCTCTTTTTGATAAGATTGCCTTCCTATGTCAATCTGGTTAGACATACATTAGACGATGAATGAACTAACTCTCGTATCTATTTTGGTCACTCTTCTTCATATTTTCCAATCATCTCAATTCTCGTCTCATTTACCAGTTCACTCACATACCCAAGCCCCCTAATTGCTCGAAAACTGCCCTTGTGAAACAAAACGTCCACCAAGCCCCCCGTTGATTGAAACCTGCGCATTTAGAATGAGTGTCACTATTATCATTCCTTCTATCCAGCCAGTTCCCAGCTCTCTATTCAATAAGTCTCGCAAAATACCCGCATTACAATAATAACTCCGGGACGATCCATTGTCCTTTTGCAGGGCTCCATTTCAATCTATTGCAACACAAGAGCAAACTAATATGCGGAAATGCCTTCCAATTCAGCACTCGCGAGGTATTACGGCCGTGGACCACGCTCAACTGAGAAAGTTTACGCGCAACCACATATCGGTATCATCGCGATGGTTGCAACATTTTTCCTATTTTGTCCACGTGCACTGCATTACATCAAAATTCCTGCATGTTTGAAGGGTCCGTTGCAGCGAAACCAACACGTTGTCCATCGTTTGATGTAACATTGTGGTCGTATGCTCGGTTCGTACGATTTGCCATTGTGCACCACGTAAGTTTCGGCGAATTTTTTGAAGCCATGTGGGGGCGGAATGTCTTTTAGTGAACCTAAAATGGACGCGCATGATTTGCAGCAATTGGAACGGCATTTGTATAAAAGGCATCATGTTCGTCTGAAGTAATCCTCTAACCAAGCATGTTCACGGTATCTAGAGCGGTATTCATCGCCATTGTCTGTGAGCTCTTTTACCTCTCTCCTGCTCAGGCTCTTCCTTCAGGTTTCTTTAAGCGTGACAACAGCTTTGAGACAACTGCAGATGTGTTGCTTCTCGATGTTCAAGCAGTCAACTGTACCAAACTGAACGACAACAAGTATGGATGTCCCCTTCCCAATAACACCGATGGATACGCATCTTCCTTGAGTGACGCTCAATGGGTCACCAATCAGAAGGACTTTGCCTTGGGTTCTACCAACTCTCAAAGACAGTTTTTGACCTACAAGACAGTTCCAGCTAGTTCTTCGGGATTGAAGAATACTCAGGTTATCGTTGATTTTGCTGTTGGAGAAAAGCCTGGTGACGAATGGGTTTCCAAGTCCAACGGAATCTGGGCTAAGTATGGTCAAGCTTCCGATGGTATCTCAGCTATTAATGTTTTGTTTGGAACAGATGCTGTCGACCCTAGACCAAACTGGAAATTAGTGGATGGGTTGTTTACCTCGACCATTTCTCCACTGGGACAGGAAGGTAGAATCACCTACAGAAAGGGTCCAAAGGTTGATTACTCCAAGACTAAGCCAACTTTGAACTTCAACTCGGACAAGAAGTTTAAGATTTTGCAAGTCGCTGATTTGCACTACTCCACTGGTGTTGGAAAGTGTCGTGACCCAGTTCCAGCTGATATCAAGGACTGTCAAGCCGATCCTAGAACTCTTCAGTTCCTCGAAAAGGTATTGGAAATTGAGAAACCTGACTTCATTGCGTTAACCGGTGACCAAAACTACGGACCTACGTCGCCAGATGCCGAAACTGCTATTTTCAAGGCTTTGAACCCATTCATCCAAAGAAAATTGCCTTACGCTGTTGTTTTAGGTAACCACGATGACGAAACATATCTTTCTAGAGGTCGGACTTTTGCTATTTCTGTTGACTTGCCTTACTCCTTGGCTGAAGAGGGTCCAAAACAGATCACTGGTTATGGTAACTACTTCTTGAACCTTCCTGCCCCACAAGGCGGCCGTGGACTCTCGATGTACTTCCTTGATAGTCATGCATACAACGGTGGTGGATCTGACTGGATTAGAACCAACCAATTGGACTGGGTTAAACTGTTGTACCAGCAGAACAAGAAGAGTATCAGCGACTTCGACAACAACTTGGCAATGGCATTCTTCCACATCCCTCTCAACGAATTCAAGCACTCTGCAAACATCACTCAAGGTAAGCAAAGAGAGTCTGTCAGTGCAGGACGTGTCAACACCGGAGCAAGACAGGTTCTTGCTGAAGTGGGTGTTCAGGTTGTCGCTGTTGGTCATGATCACATCAATGACTTTTGTGTGAACGATACTGCGATCGTTGATGGACTGCAGAATAACATGTACCTTTGCTACGGTGGAGGTATCGGTGAGGGCGGATACGGTGGTCAGAAATTCGTAAGAAGGCTCAGAGTTTGGGAGATTGACTCCGGCTCGGGAGATATTCTGGTTTGGAAGAGGTCCCACGATTCTCCAGATGAGACCTTTGACAATGCTGTTTTGGTTAGAGATGGCCACATTGCTTAATTGCTGCAAAAAGTTCCAAAAAAAATTCCCCAAAAAAACTTCGTACTTCAAAAATATCAAAAAATCAAAAAAAAAGTACTTCAAGATTGATTTTGAATTTTTCGACTCATATTTCTCCTTTTAGATGGCAATGGCTTAGATCCTTTGAGACTAGTACTTTGACCTGAGATTCCTTTATACTTGTTTTGTTTAAGAAAAAGTTTAAAAAGAATGTAAGCACTGCGGAGTTGATTTTTTGGTTAATATTTGTAGAATTTTGCATATTTTATGAAAAAATGGGAAATCAATCAGTTCATTATAGATTACGACAACCATTATTTCTACTCTTCGCTTATCACCATTTTATTGACCACCCTTCAATAGAACGTCAGCAGCTTGCTGCTGAGCTCCAGATCTATACACCACCTAACTTTTGCTGTTCATAAAAAGTCTCATACAACTCAATGGCCTCCTTTTGAGACTCTATGGAGTTCTCAATGAAGATCTCCACACTGTTTCTAAAATCCTCAATCTTCTCAAACTCAAAGTTAGCAATCTCCTCCTTAATCACCTCCGAAATATTCTTGAACAGCTCCTCAAACGAAGTCACCTTCTGCTTCAATTTTCCTATCTCAAACTGCAACCCACTTGCCTTCTCGTTAGGGGCAGTTCCGTACTTTCTATTCACCTTCTCGAGCTGTTGCTCCTTCTTCGAAAGCTCCGAAGTGAAGTTCTGTAATTGTTGGTAGATTTTGATGCGTGTATCAAACACGTAGTTCACTGAACCAATAATCCGCAAGTACTCCTCAATCGTGAATCCCAAGGTAAGCTGGTCCTGCATGTTAATGCGGTCCAAGTTCTCCTTAAGTCGTAATTGGACTTCACTGAAACCGAGGAGAAGATCACTTGTAACCTTCAGGATTTCCAAGTTGCTCAACTCCTCCAAAGTAAGAGAAATTTCGTCTAACACTCCTGTCAACTCGAGTCTCTGTGTACCCACAAGCTCAAGCGACTTGTAGAATCGCCTCAAGTTGACCTCGAGATCGTCTATGTACAGCCTCTTCTTCGAAAAGTAGTCATCAGGTTCTGTCGACTTGTTGGACATCGAGAAGAGTGACATGAAACCACCCGACGACGCATCTGCGGTGGCAGCAACGGATGCAACGGCAGAATTATCGCCATCAATGGTTGATGATGCTAAATCATCTCTCTCTTTTCCATCACACGAAAATTCCACATCACTTAAGAACAGAACAAAATCTGGGTCTGCGCACAATATAGGCACATTGCTCACCTTGATCAACATCTTCTCCAACAGAAGTCTTCTGTTCTCGATAAAGTTCTCGTTGAAACGACCAATATAGGTCTGCTTTGTGGGTGGTGGTGGGATTATGCGTCCTGGGTGGTTAGCCTGGAGTTGGTGGTACAACCATCTGAAGTCCTTGTACCTCCGCAGAACCACCACATCATTTGGAAACGATTCCGTATTGTTACCCTTCGTCTTGATACTGTACACTATGTAGGCGTTGGTCAAGTCGCCAACTTTCACTGGGTCTCCCACAGAGACCGACAACTTTGCGTGTTGCTTGTCCACTGTTGGGCGCGGAGCAGCGTCATTGGTGGGCTTGTTAAGTTCACGCAACGATTCCTCCTGTGATTTTTTTGTCGCAATGTCGTAAAGTGGCGCATTTGCTTCCTGGACAAGGCTATTTCCAAAAAGCTGTTTGGATGTGTTGTCGTCCACCGCCGGGTCTTCCAATGGATTCGCCGAGAGAGGATCGTCGTTGGTTTCAGCTGCTGGATCCAAGCGCTTGAGAACACTTGCTGCGTTGTGCTTCCTGTTACGTGGGTTTGATCTGTACATTTGCCCATTTCTCGCACTGATAGCTCGCCTCGTGCCATCCTTGGTAGCCGGACTGATAGGAAGCTTGATTGGAGAGTCTTTGACATTGAAAAGCGAATCTGACGCATTCACGTGTTTTGGAGATGCTACAGCTTCTGCAATAGAGTCGGATTCGTTCTCAGGAATCAACTCAGATAACAATTGCTGCTTGTGCTCATTGCGCTCCTCTTTCCTTAAGTCGTTGAGCTGCTCGGATTCGGGGTTAGGATCGTGCGATGGGAGTGATGATTCGTGAGATGGCTCATGAGATTGATTGTAAGATGAATCGTACTGCTGGTTGTAATGCTGGGGCTGATCATTAGTCAGTGCCTCCTCGTCAGATTGAGTCTCCTCTGGTTCCTCGTTCTCTCTGAACGGATCCATGGCGCCGAATTCATTGGTTGGCGGACCCAATACCGACAGATTCAAGTTGGCGAACATGGAGGAGCCAGTGTTTGGTGAGACTACATCGTCCCAATGGGAAGCCGTAAGGTCTTCGTCCATAGTGTTAGGTGTTGTGTGGAAAAGAGAAATTAAAAATGGAGAAAAGTGAACAGAATACAAAAGTAGATGATTTAGCGGCGCAGGAGGATTATGATAAGGACACAGCATAAGGTTCGAAGAGGTAAAGCATTGGGGGGTTGTACTGTAAATAATGAAGGGTTCTTAAGTAAAGAAGGGTTTTTATGTACAAAAAGAGGTATATTAAAGAAGTAAAAAAGAGGGGCATACTGGGAATTGAACCCAGGGCCTCTCGCATATTTGGTTTCCCAAAGCGAGAATCATACCACTAGACCACACGCCCTTTTCTTGATGATATGGAAAGTGTATATAACTATGAGGAGCAGTTCAATATCTTCCCAAATAGCCAGCGACTGGGAGATCAAATAGTTAACTCTGCTACTAGGTGTGACGTAGTTGAATTCCCTACCAGTGAATACAAGAGAATGTGATTCTAACTAAATCAGATAATCATTTGAAATGGCCGTGATACAAGAGTAATACTTCTTGTCTGCTTTCATTATCGAACCAAATAAAGATCTAAGCGGTTACTATTCGACTAACCAGAACTAATAATCCGGTGCATACAGTGGGGTAGGTCATTTCCATTTGTAGTCACCTCCATTTTTGCTGTTTTGTAGTCACCTCCCTTTTTACTGCTAGTCATCTACACATTCATTGTAGGTCATCGACTGGGCTGCACGTGCACATCATTATAGTGCATCACGTGGATAATGATAGACGAGAATATACCGATGTTGGGACCAAGAAAAGCCACGAAAAGATGGGGAAGTCACCGAATTCTTGAAAAGGGGAAGTCACCAAAAAGCATGAAAAGGGGAAGCCACCCGAATCATGTTCTATAATCAATTGAAAACTATGCTCCGTAAATTGAAGGTATTACACTTGAATACTCTTCAAGGAAATAGTCAACCCCAATAGGCATTCTTCTAATTATATCTATCCCTTCTAGTTGTTTTACTTCTCTCGGACCCTTCAACATTCTTTCTTTTCCATATCTTTTCTATTCCCCCACCGGTGGAATACTACTATCGGGAGAATAGAGTAGAAAAAGCAGTCTTTTCTCTTTTCTTCACAAAAAGAAAAGGCAGCTGGGGCGTTTTTGTGTCGCTGATTACAGCGAAGCTAAAGTCAATTTCTCAATGCTAACGAAATCGGATAAATCTTAACCGTTTCTTTTGATGAGCTCTTCGATGTTGGTGTCAGGATGTGTCAAGTATAAATAAGGTATGTAATCCTCGAATTGAAAGGTATCAGCATATACAACAATGACCGTCGACCAAACTACCCCTCAGTCCATTTGCAACACCGACATCGGTGCTTTGCCAGCTCCATACCCTCAATTGGACCCAAACATCATGAACTTGTTTTCGCTCGCTTCCAAGTCCGCAGTCATCACCGGTGGTGCCAGAGGTATTGGTTTCGTCATCTCCGAAGCATACCTTCAGGCCGGGTGCCAGAAGTTGGCCATCATTGACTACGCTCCAAACGATGTTGCAGTCAACAAGTTGAGAGAGGGTTTCCCAAAGGCCAACATTGTGTACTACAACTGTGACGTCAGAAAGGCCGAGCAGGTCAAGGAGGTTATTGATGCCATCCACACTGAGTTCCAAGTCATTGACATTTTCGTCGCTAACGCAGGTATTGCTTGGACCTCTGGTGCTTTGATTGATGTGCCAACCGATGACGAGTGGCACAACGTGCTCAATGTTGACTTGAACGGTGTGTACTACTGTGCAAAGAACATTGGTAAGATTTTCAGAGAGCAAGGTAAGGGATCGTTGGTGATGACCGCTTCGATGTCTGCCCACATTGTCAATGTTCCACAATTACAAGCTGCTTACAACGTCGCCAAGGCCGGTGTCTTGCACTTGGGTAAGTCTCTCGCCATCGAGTGGGCTCCATTCGCCAGAGTGAACACTGTTTCTCCAGGATACATCGGTACCGAGTTGTCCGACTTTGTTCCTGAAGACATGAAGAACAAGTGGTACTCTTTGACTCCAAAGGGTAGACAGGGCCACCCAAGAGAGTTGTGTGGTGCATACTTGTACTTGGCATCGGACGCTTCCACATACACCACCGGTTCTGACATCAAGGTTGATGGTGGTTACTGTTCTGTTTAGGATAATTATAGAGTAATAGAACGGAAGGTATAATAGCAAATCGAAAAATTGTAAAAGTGAAGATGAAGGAGTGGTTATAAGATTCGGAAGTTTTGATCCAGTAGACATCGACAATCAATTGTATTATTTTATCGGCCTGCTTTTCGAAAGTCCGAGTGTTCTTGAATCGGTTTGGCCAATCATTAACAAGTTCGGCTTGAGTCTCAGCCGTTCATAACCAAAAAAAGATGATCTTAAGGTCATACAAAAGGACCAATAGCTCGATGAAAATCCAAAAGGACCAAAACCTCGGTAAAAATCGAGGAACCACCATTCTCAAGCACGTTTAACAAAGCAAATGTGACCATATTTACATGTCTGGTTCCATTCCTCGTTTAATACCTCGTGCTTTGATTTGATATTTAGGTCCATTTTGCTTCAATTTGTCCCAAATAAGTCCTCTATTTTGCTCCATTTAGTCCAGCCATTCAGCTCATCAATATACACACCTCCATCAATATACTTGTCTTCACAGTTTTTATTCTTCTCCTCCAAACATCTCGTCCGTTTCATGTCATCTCCATTTTTGATTTTGTTGCACTTCTCCACACGATTGGCTTTGCACGCGTTTTCGATCCTCGGAAGCTCTAAACCAAACACCCGATGTAACCTTAACGGCCAGTAATAAGAATGCAAATGGCCGTTCGTGTCACTATTCGTTAATGTTTGGACGGAGACCTACTTCAGCAACCTTTCATTATTCAACTTCAAGTTCGTCTAATCTCCACACACTCAACTGGGGTAAAGACCCTCCACTTGTATAAACGTCTTCCTCTAGTCTAAATCTCTTCCGCTAGTATAAACACGCTTCTACTAGTATAAACACACTTCTACTAGTATAAACACTTAATCGTTCTCTTTTGCTATTCGTTCTCTTCAACCTATGTGCTCTTGCTGTACGTCTTTTATGCCCGCTTTGTCCTCCCGGCTACCCGGATTTGTTCGGAAATGAAAAATTTCACCGACCAACCAAATCGCACCAATTAATAAGTTCTACAAGAGAGCGTAGTTTTCCCCAGACAATTGCAGCAATTGCAATTCAAGAACCGTCTGACCTCGTAAGTACAGTTCGGATACGTAGCCTCCCGTTTGCCGCGCTTTTTTCGGTACCTTTTTCACCTCCATCCTCTTCAGTTACCCAGTCATTTTTTTATCCCTCCACATTTTTTTTATCCACCACTACTTCTTCTTCAACGATGCTTTCCATTCGTAACAAAGTATCCAGAGCCGTGAGCCACGGTAGCGCGCAGCTCAGAAGCTTCTCGCAGTCTGTTGTGGCCAAGCAGACTATCGGTTCCGACATTAAGGGCCAGGACTTCAACGCCGCCAAGTACATGCAGCAGAAGTACCATATCATTGACCACGAGTACGACGCCATCGTCGTGGGTGCCGGTGGTGCTGGTTTGCGTGCTGCCTTCGGTTTGGCCGAGGCCGGTTTCAAGACCGCTTGTATTTCCAAGTTGTTCCCAACCCGTTCGCACACTGTTGCTGCCCAGGGTGGTATCAACGCTGCCTTGGGTAACATGCACAAGGACGACTGGCACTGGCACATGTACGACACTGTCAAGGGTTCTGACTGGCTCGGTGACCAGGATGCCATCCACTACATGACCAAGGAGGCTCCTGCTTCCATTTACGAGTTGGAGAACTACGGTGTCCCATTCTCGAGAAACGAAGAGGGCAGAATTTACCAGAGAGCTTTTGGTGGTCAGTCCAAGGAGTACGGTAAGGGTGGCCAGGCTTACAGAACCTGTGCCGTTGCCGACAGAACCGGTCACGCCCTTTTGCACTCGCTTTACGGTCAGTCCTTGAGACATGACACTCACTTTTTCATTGAGTTCTTCGCTACCGACTTGTTGATGCAGGACGGTGAGTGTGTCGGTGTCATGGCATACAACCAGGAGGATGGTACCTTGCACAGATTCAGAGCCCACCGCACTGTTTTGGCCACCGGTGGTTACGGACGTGCCTACTTCTCGTGTACCTCGGCCCACACCTGTACCGGTGACGGTTACGCCATGGTTTCCCGTGCTGGATTGCCATTGGAGGACTTGGAGTTCGTCCAGTTCCACCCATCCGGTATCTACGGTTCCGGTTGTTTGATCACTGAGGGTGCCAGAGGTGAGGGTGGTTTCCTCGTCAACTCTGAGGGTGAGCGTTTCATGGAGCGTTACGCTCCTTCCGCTAAGGACTTGGCCTCGAGAGATGTCGTCTCTCGTGCCATCACCATGGAGATCAACGAAGGTAGAGGTGTTGGTCCAAAGAAGGACCACATGCACTTGCAGTTGTCGCACATTCCTGCTGCTGTGTTGAAGGAGAGATTGCCAGGTATCTCTGAGACCGCCCACATCTTCGCCGGTGTGGATGTGACCAAGGAGCCAATTCCTATCTTGCCAACCGTCCACTACAATATGGGTGGTGTCCCAACCAACTGGAAGGGTGAAGTGTTGACCAAGGCCGCTAACGGTGAGGACAAGATCGTTCCAGGTTTGTTGGCTTGTGGTGAAGTTGCATGTGCCTCTGTGCACGGTGCCAACAGATTGGGTGCCAACTCTCTTTTGGACTTGGTTGTGTTCGGTAGAGCTGTCTCTCACACCATCAGAGACTCTTTGACCCCAGGTACCCCACTTAAGCCTGTGTCTAAGGACATTGGTATCGAGAGTATCGAGAACCTCGACCACTTGAGAACCGCCAACGGTTCCAAGTCCACCGCCGAGATCAGAGCCGACATGCAGGCTACTATGCAGAAGGGTTGTGCTGTGTTCAGAACCCAGGAGACCTTGGACCAGTGTGTGGAGCACATCACCGAGGTGGACAAGCAGTTCGAGCACATCAAGACCACCGACAGATCCATGATCTGGAACTCCGACTTGGTCGAGACCTTGGAGTTGCAGAACTTGCTTACCTGTGCCACCCAGACTGCTAAGTCTGCTGCCGCCCGTACCGAGTCCAGAGGTGCCCATGCCAGAGATGACTTCCCAGACAGAGATGATGTCAACTGGAGAAAGCACACCTTGTCGTACCAGACCAACTTTGGTGACGAGGTCAAGTTGGACTACAGAGACGTCATTGCCACTACCTTGGATGAGAACGACTGTAAGCCAGTTCCACCTGCCAAGCGTGTCTATTAGTATTTATGGAGAAATGTATCCCTTTGGAGCGAAGCGACAAGGAGGAAAGAAATGGAGATTTGTTGAATTGAAGATTGTAGGATAGAGGGATGAGAGGAGAAGGGAGTGGGACGATGGGTGTAGGAGGGAATGGTAGATGTAATGAATAGTTGGTTTTAGATGGAATGAACTGTTGAATATCCTGAAGGTATAAGCGGGTTTCTCAAAGTCAGGCAATTTCAAATTTTCATTGCTTTATAAGGACCGCAATTGCTGTAGAAATTGTTTCACTCTTTGTTGATTACAGACTCTTGAATTACTGGGATGAGGAATTATCTTGAAGTACTGGAAATGGAGAATTATCTTGAATTTCTGGGATTGTGGAATTGAAGTAATGTCTGCAATAGGGACCATTCCTAAGACCACAGGGCTGCAATGACCGTTATATGAAGGATCAACGTTATGAGAGTGTATATCATTGAGTTTCAGCCAAACTGACATCAACAGAGAACAGCTTTCACGGAGCAAATCAACAGAGTGTATTGAACTATCACCAAGTTTGACGATTGAGCTATAATCAACTTGTGTTTTCAACCAATCGTTATGGACTTTGAGATACTTCGAACCAATTGTTTGACGTACTCACTTTTTTACCGACATGGTTTCCGTTATAACCGCCATTGCACTTATATCCACTTCCCCTTCCAATTATAGAAATCATTGGTCCAGGTTGATAAATTCCGCTTTTCGTATGTTGTCAACCCAAAGCCTCCTCGGTATCCCCCAAATTTTCCCGAGCACAAAATGATGCCCCACATTCAGACAAAGCGATAAGAAGTACCCCAGGCATGAAGATCGGCGGTGAGCTTCTCACCACCTTCGAGGGTCTAGCATTGGAGGTAGCCTCGTTTGCGAAAAGTGGAAACTGGAGAAAAATAGCACAAATAGAAATGGTTACGTCAACTACTCAGTTTTGTCCACATCTTTCGTTGCTATTGTTTAAGGTTCTTCTCAGCAAACCGTATTCAGGTTTTACCTCGCCTCGCAACAGCCACTCGCAAACTCCGTACCCTCGGAGTTTGCCAAGTCCGGGTTCACCTTCCACCAGGGCGATCTTGAAAAGAATACGAAAGGAAGCTCCTGGAGAGAGTCTAGAGGCAACAATTACAGAGAACAGAAGTGAAATACAGAGTGCGATGAGGTGCAACATACAGAAGGAGAAATCTGCGATCAAAATTCTCAGCAATCTGTGGAATTTGCGATCTTCTTCCACTCTTTCGGATAATTTGTTAGTCCGTGGTTACGAGCACCACACACTACCTTTTGGAAGGTCGAAGCAGAGCCAAACAACCCAGCCTACCAACACGTCGCCAAACACCCAAACAAGAGGGTGTATTGCCTTGGTTATGGCTTGTTCATCCCCTCTATGGTCCGGCCAGACCGCTCTAGGATCCACCCCATAGTTGCTACTATCACGTGCGGCTTACGTCATATAGACATTTAAGTGTCTTGGATAGCAACATTAGGAGTGCAGGCACCCGGGTCCAGCTACGGAGTTTTGCGAGACATGTAGGGCTGTTTTCCTGCGTATATAAAGAGGCGAAATCTCCCTAGAATATACTTTGAAACTAGAAATATCTACGATATACAGAAGCTTCACTGGAATAACTTTCTAGTAACATATCTGTTCTACAAAATCTTATCGCACTGATTCCCCGGAATCACAAATAACTTAATTACTACACATACAATCAAAATGGTTCAATCCCTCATCAACAAGCAGATCGGCGAATTGCCAACCAAGGCACCAACTTTACCAGAGGAAGACGCACTTTCCTTGTTCTCTCTTAAGGGTAAGGTCGCTTCTGTCACTGGGTCTTCTAGTGGTATCGGATACGCCGTTGCGCTTGCCTATGCTCAGGCTGGTGCAGATGTTGCCATTTGGTACAACAGCAAGCCTGCTGACGACAAGGCTGCAGCCATTGCTAAGAAGTACGGTGTCAGATGCAAGGCATACAAGGCCAACATCGCCAATGCTGAGGAAGTGGAAAAGGTGGTGAACCAGATCGAGAAGGATTTCGGTACCATTGACATCATGGTTGCCAATGCTGGTGTTGCGTGGGAGGACGGTCCATGTATTGATGTGGAGGGTCTCGACTCGTGGAAGAAGATTGTGGATCTTGACTTCAACGGAGTGTTCTACTGTGCTAAGGCTGCTGGACGTATTTTCCAGAAGAATGGTAAGGGATCTATGATCTTCACTGCTTCGATGTCTGGTCACATTGTGAATGTTCCACAATTGCAAGCTCCATACAACGCTGCTAAGGCTGCAGTGATCCACTTGAGCAAGTCTTTGGCCGTGGAGTGGGCTGCATTTGCCAGAGTCAACTCTGTTTCCCCAGGTTACATATTGACTGAGATCTCCGAATTCGCTTCGGACGAGGTCAAGGCTGAATGGTGGAAGTTGATCCCATTGGGAAGAGAGGCCCTTCCAAGAGAGTTGGTGGGTGCCTACATCTACTTGGCATCTGAGGCTTCTACGTACACCACTGGTACCGACATTTTGGTGGACGGTGGATACACATTGCCATAAGTAGGGAAGAATATCAGTGAAGAATGAGAATTGAGAGTATGAGTAGAATTGAGTAGAAGGCAAATGAATGAGGAGGATAAAGACACGTGAAAGAGGAGAATGAGGAGCCAAATAAAATGCCTTTGTAGGGGTAGCAAGTTGAATAGCTGAATCATTCGTGACATTGTGCAGGATCAAATCGAAACTAGATTGAACAGATTAAGGTTTAGGAAAAATAGAGGGGAATATGGAAGATTTTGAACGGGAGTGTAGCGGAGATCAATTTTTGGGGAGTCTATTCACATCTTATCCTATTCTTTTTTAATTTTCAGCTTACTGCTTACTCTTTCCCCTTTTCTACGTCGCTCAACATTCATCTAATTATTGGTCGATACAGTGTATACGAAATGACAACCTTTGGTCTTTTCTTACAAACCTCTTGTCTCTTCTTGAAAGATACTCTGGTCTTTTCTTAAAAGGTACTCTTGTCTCTTCTTATGAGATAACAAACCTCTTGTCTCTTAAAAGATAACATCCTCCTCGTTCTCCTCAAAGACCTCAGCTTTTTCATCCTTATCAGCGATATCCAACTGCTCCACTTCTTTCTCGAGTTTCTTTTCATCAAACTGATCTTCGACTCCCGAGTCCTTCTTTTCGTCGGCAACTAGCTCGCCCTCCTTGAGTCTGGCCTCACGCTCCTGCTTTTCCTCCAATTCAGCCGCAGCCGCAGCGTCCTGCTTCTTCTCCTGGACCTTCTTCAATCTGTAGAACTCTTCTCTGTCCAATTCGTCCAATTCCGAGTTGATGTACGCAATGGTGTTCTCTGTTCTTGGAATGATGACGTGCTCAATGGCATTGACTCTTCTATTGGTCACCTTGATGACCTCGTCCAAGATAATGAAGGCTGTCTGCAATGAGGCCAATTCAACCAAGGTCTCAACGGCCTTGGTGTAGACCATCTTGGCCTTCTGAATCTGCTGACCACCACGGCCCAAACCGGTCATTTTGAAGTCATTGATGTCTTCGTTGATGTGGCTCTCAAACGTCGGCAAACGCACACCAGACACGTTTTCGTGCTTGGCCTTCACCTGGAACCTGGCATTCTTCACAGACTCTTGAACCTGGTATCCAATGTTATCGCCAGTAGCGTACTGGACCTCGGCCAATGAAAATGCGGCGGTTTGCATCACACGGCCCATCTTCCGCTTAGCTTCGTCGATTCTCTGCGTGATGTCTCTGAATCTCTTCGTCAATGCCTCAGACTTTCTCTTCAACAACGAGTGGCCCTGCTGAGCTCCCTTCAACTTACCTTTCATGACACCGAGCGTCATACGAGTGGGGAAGACCTGTTCCCTGTTTCCTGCGCCTGACATTGTTGTTGCTTATCGTTGGGAAAATTGGTTTATCGAAAAATGAAAATGGAACACGGAGGAAAAACTGATAGAGAAAAGGAGATGTGCAATTGTTTGACGTTAGTTTGAATGCGAGCGAAAGAGGGACGAGTAGAGGGGATGAGGAGATGCCATGAGGGTTGTTAGAATACAAAATGGTTGAAAAATGATGGTTTGTTAACAAAAATGCTGAAAATGTCTAACAATCGATAATTTTGAACTAACAAAATCATCAAATTGTTAAACAAAATTGATCAGACTATTTATTCAACTGCATATATTTACATTTTTCACAAGTAGAGTAGTGTCTACTTAAATCTAGCACCTATAACATTAGAACAGGTTACTATAACATTAACTACCAATACTACAATCCCTTCTAATCACTACAATCACTACTAATCACTACTAATCACAACCAATCTTTGCAATATGTTGAGCGACCTCATCGAAGAGTCGGACCTCCCGTTCGAGCAGTCTCTCGCACGCGAAGACGCCGATATCGAAACATGGAAACAGTACTACGCACATAAATCAGAGTCGCCGCTCTCGCATAAAGTGTTTGTGATTGAAAGAGCCGTCCTGGCACTTCCCAAGGCCGAAGAGCTATGGATCACGTACATCGATTTGCTCACCACCCACTTAGAAAACGCCAGTTTCTACCACAACAGGAAAGAGTTTCTCACTGTGAACAAAGTGTTCGACAGAGCCCTCTCGCTTTGTCGTAGCGCTGAGATATGGTCCAAGTACTTGACCTTTTTGCATGTCCAGTATAGTGATGTCACGAGGGTGCGAACCACATTCAACAGGGCGCTTTCCAGCCTTCCGTCGTCGCAACACAACATCGTGTGGGATCACTACCTCGAATTCGCAGATACGGTGGGCGGGTCAACGAGGTCGACAGTCTATGAGAAGTACTTGCAGTACGAAAATGTCGATATCATGGACTATATTGATATTTTGGACAAGAGAGAAGCGATAAGAGTATTGGAAACTGCATTGAGAGGGAAGAAACCTGCATCGCAAAGCTCTCCGCTTCACATATACAAGAAGTATGTTGAAGTGCTTCTTTCTATGGACCACTTGAGAAAACAGAAGATAGAGTCGGTCGTGCAAACTGCTATTAAAAAGTGGCCCGATCAGTTGAGTTACTTTACCTTGAAGCTCGTGGAGTTTTATAAGAGTAAAGCTTCTGAAGAGGCTGGTAATGAGGTTAAGAAGACTCCTGGTAGTGACGAGGCTCCAGACAACTCCTCTAGCAAGGCTCCTGGTAGTTCTAATAACACTACCCTGTATAACTCTGCCATTCGGTCACTTTTCGACTTGTCGATCAAGAAGTGCCAAACCACCGCAGATTTCGTTGCTCTCTACGATGCCTTCACGGAGTACGAAGAGGAGCAGATGCTCGAGCTAACGTCCGAAAAGGACTTGGATTTCCGCATGACGTTCTTTGAAAACCTCTTGAACGCGCGCCCGGTTCTCCTCAACGAAATGCATTTGCGCAACGACTCACACAACCTCGACTCGTGGGTAGATAGGATCGACCTCTACGACCTGCGGCTCGATAAGAAACTTCAAACATACGCCATGGCATTCAATACTGTGAATCCGTTCAAGGCTCATTCCGACAAGGGACTCACATTGGTGGACTTGTGGGCCAAGTACGCCGACGAGTATGCTTCACGAAACGATACCAAGACCGCAAATTTGATCTTCTCCAAGGCCACAGCATCGCAGTTCCGTCTGCTAGACGAATTGGCCGATTTGTACATAAAATGGAGTGAGTTCACGTTGCTGTCGGACAAGATTTCTGATGCTGACAAAAAGGCCGTGGAGATTGTGGAAGCACCGCTATTGAACAAGAAAGCGGATACTAGCGACAGTGACACGGATATTCACAAGCAAATCCACAAGTCACAGAAACTCTGGTCGTTCTACTTGGACTTGTTGGACTCTTTTGTGGATGATCGCTCGCAAACAGATGAAATCGAGAAAGTAAAACAGGCGTATGCGAAATTGATTGATGAGAAGATCGCCACGCCGTTGAATTTCATCTCATATGCCGAGTTTCTTCAACGTGTAGACCGCTACGAAGAGTCGTACAAAGCATACGAACAAGGTTTGCACATATTCCACGACTCACTCATCAGGTTCGAAATATGGAACGTCTACCTTAGCAAGGTGATTGAGTACAAAGTTGAGTCAGAACGTGTACGTGACTTGTTTGAACAGTGCATAGACCAGTGCCCTGGAAGTCTTTTGACACCAGTTATCACGCTCTACTCCCGGTATGAACAGGATAACGGTCTTTTGATGAAGTCGATAGGAATCATAAAGAGAGGCATTAAGAAGATAAAGGAGGACAAGAAGACCAAAGTGTTTGTCTTGTACAAATTGTTGTTGGCCCAGGTCAACATGCTCAACGATGAGGCTATGACAAGGGACACTTATGAGTATGTTTTGCAAGATAAAACGCTCACTGCCGGTGAGGTCAATGAAGTTACCCTACAATTCATTGAGTTTGAGAAGGGGTTGAACCAATTCAAGAGAGTGCGCCAATTGTTTGAGTACCTCGCAAAACTGACAAACCCAGCTACAAACACGTTGCTCTGGAACGAGTGGGAGCTTTTTGAGGTGGACCATGGAAACGAGCAGACATTCAAGGAGATGTTGAGGTTCAAGAGGCAGGTGAGCGAGAATGCAACAAACAAAGAGTATATTGGGTTTGTCAAAAAGAGCGAGGAAGCAAAGGTGGAGAAGAAGGAGGACGAGGAGGTTGAAGCCAACCCTGATGAAATAGATTTGGAAATGTAATAGACTGATAGACAAAAGGGAATTCAATTTTTAATGATTGTAAGATTGTAAGATATTCATGAAGTTTCAACCGTAATCCTAATTTCTACACTGTTCTTCCTTGGTACCTTTACTAATATACATCTGCAAAGCAGTCTAAATGCAATAGCGAGAGCAGACAAGTGATGTAGATCACTGTTAGCCCGCTAAAATATAAGAGTTGGCGAACACGTCAAAAACTCGTCAGCCAAACTCTTTATAGTGTTGTTAGCTAGTTGTGGAGCTCTTTGGTTGATTAAGCTCTTTGGTTGATATAGCTCGTTGGTTGATAAAGCTCGTTGGATATTGAGGTAGCTGTAAAATGTCTTTTTTAGTTATTACTTGACGTCTTAAAACTTCTTAAAACAGTCTCTCCACTTATCCACAAAGCCCTCCAAATTAGCAACCTGGTCTGCACTGTGGTTTATGCGAATGGACTTGTTGTTCCGCAAAAGATCGGGAACGTTGTTCCAATTGATGTGGTAGTACTTGAAGACATTCAACAAGAAGGTTTGCAACAAGTTACGGTAGTACTTCTCGTTCAGCTTGGTCGAGAACGAGTAAATCACGAGCATCTGAATCAACTTGAGGGCCAACTGGAGCGAAGCAGAGTTGATCTCAAGCCCGTACATGTCGTCGGCAGATGTGCTGCTCAGATTTGGCGTCAAGTTCATCGACAAGTCCGAAGTCGAGTTGGACGACACAGACGGCAGCTGGTGGTTGGTTCCGAGACTAGCAGACAGGAAATTGAACGGATTCTGTGTCAAAACAGGCGTTGACGGAGCCGAAAGACTCAAGGGCAAACGGTCGTTCATCTGCAAAATCACATCCATTATAATACTCGAGTTCAAACCCTCGAACTCGCTCAAATCCTGGAACTTCAGGAGGAACTTATACAAGTAGTTCAGAACAGAGTACGCCAGTTTGGTGGACGACCAGCTCTCCAATTGCAGGTTCAAGTCAGAGATCACCCCCGTGCTGAAAATCTGCTGGTTCAACAGCTCCACCATCACATACATTTCCTTGAGGGTCTGTGTGTTCTGGAACAAGATGAGCACCACAGGGATTAAGAACTGCTCATCGTGCTTACGCACTCCGGATTCAGATAAAGACTTGATGTAGAGCAAGTGCCTGTAGTTTTCGTGCAACTTGAGCACGGAACAGCTTCCAGTGGTTGCAGCTTCCTTGAGCACCGCGTCGAAAAATGGTCTTTCCAAAGTCAAGTCAATGATTCGGTTGAACTCCACGTCCTTGTTAGTACGAACAGCCTTCGACAATGCGTTCATCTTGGCGTGCAACTCATCGTAGTTCGATCTTGCCTGGTCGACTTGGCTTCCTGGGTTGCAACTCAAGATCCGCATGAGGAAATCAAAACGGTGTGGCTGTGGAATGTTGCAGTCCCAGGAAAGGCGACGCATTGCATTCTTCTCATACGAGAGCTTCTTGCTAAACTGCTTGAGTGTTTTCCCCTCCACCATTGTGGACTCGATAATCTTGACCCACGCCTGGTGGTTCTGGAAGTGCGTTTGGTTCACCTTTTTCCGGGTGTCCAACATGGTCTTTGTCGTAGACTCGTATACCGTGAGCACTTTCTGGAGCTCCTTGTGGTGCTTTGCTCTCTCGGAGTCGGTTTTTGGAGGCAAGTTGATCGGACGGGTTTGGTCGATGGCATTCAACTTCTCCTGTGAGAAAAGATGGAGATCCTCCACCAGTGACTGTGACTTGATATATTGCGGGAGTTTGTACATGTGCTGTTCGCGCGATTGCTTCATCATCTTTGTCATCGACGAAGAGCGCTGGTTGTAGAAACTGGAGATGTTGGATGAGATCTGACTATCGTCCTCGGGTATAATGTCCATGCTACGTGTGATTTCGTCAGTGGGCTCCTGGTCGTGTTCGTCCAGCGACTCCTCCAGGATGTTCTTTTGCTTTGAGCTTGTCAGCGAAAGTGAGAGCGTCAGCGACAGTGCCGTTGGCTTTGGTCTTGTGCTCATGAAGTCGTTCTGAAAACCGCCCGTGTTGATGTAGAATTCTGAGTTCTTGATCACCGGCACGTTGAAGAGACTATCGAGCGAGCTGTCCAAGAGAATGTCGTCATCGCAATCGTTGTCGTCGTATATCTGCTTTCTCAGCTGACGTCTTTCTTTGGAAGCCGCAGGAGACACGTATTTTGATTTGGTTCTCACAAGTGGAGGGCCGTGGAAGATTCTATCTGAGGATTTGTTGATCAGAGCGCTTCCTGATTCTATTGGAACTGACCTAGTATCCACTCTATCACCCTTCCTGTCCAGTTTGAGGGCTGCTGGAGACGAAACCAGACGGTAAGGCGACGGCTTGAGGGTGATTGTTGACACCGAGTTGCTCAAGAAGGTGTCATTTGCCTCCTCCTCTTCGTAGTCATAGACATCCATGACCGACGCGAAGCTGTGGTCTGGCAGGTCCAGAGGCAGAGTGTTTGCTATGGAGTTGCTTGTGAGTGAGCTGAGTCGCAGTTCATGTGGAAAATGAGGCGAAGCTACCAGTGACGCCTCAGAGAATGATGATTGTGCCGAGACTATTGACTCTCCCGAGATAGGGCGCTTATTCAACACTGGGGCCGGCGAAATCTGTGGTGCTTTAGCCAACTTTTGGGTGTAGTAGTCGCCTGGTCTCTTTTCCACGAGTGTTGGTAGCAGTGATACCGAGGCCACTTTGCGTGGTCCTTTCAAGTTGATACTACTCACGGATGCATTGGTGAGCGAGGCCACTGACAGTAACGAATGTATAGACACGGACAGGCCGCTTTGCGACGAGAGCTGGTTGTGACTTGGGTAGACCTGGTTGTAGCTCAGCCCGTTTTGCTGCGCCGAATGGAGGTTTTGTGATGATGGGTGGCCTTGGCGGAGATGAGACGACAGTCCTGTGCGCCTGATGGCAGGCGATGTATCTAGCGCCACGTCGTAGTAGTTGTCTTGCGCCAGTCTCATGTTTGGTTGAGATTGCATTTGGCTGTTTTTTTTTTAGATTTTGCTTTGGTATTTATTTTTCTCGCGTCGTTTCTTTTGCGAAGAGGATAAGAATGGACTGAGAATGGGACGAAGATAAGGCGGAAGAATAGGATGAAAGAGGACAAGAATGGGGAGAAAAGGATACAAGGGGTAGCAAAAAGGGTTGGAATATAATAGAAAACGTTTTGTTGGAAAGATAGGCGAAAGGTGGTGTTAAGGAGGTGTCAGGAGATGTAAAGAAGACGTCAAGAAGATGTAAAGGATGTAATGGTAAATTTTCATTTGGTACAAACTCCCATTCCTCGCTAACAATATGGTAGTGTGATTTTTATGGGAGAGTCGGAAGTGGCAGAAACACCTCCATCTCGCTAACGTTTGATCCAGGCAATTCTTCGCGTTGACATTGCTCCGTCCACATACAGAAAATCCACTTCTATTTTCGGACACGATAAGACAATAGACATGCCGGTTGTGCCGACAACCAGGTCTGAGACAGAGGAAGTAGAGCCGGTAGCAATGTGAATGTAAGGGGCACGATAAGTGTTGAGCAAGAGAAGAGCAAGAGAAGTCGACACGGATGAAAAATGTTGAAATAGTTGCTCTACAGTGCTCATTACCACAGAGTTTGTGTCAAGTAAATTGCCGAAGCCGAAAATGCGTAATTGCGAGAAGTCAAGTACACAGTTGGGGTTTCAAAATGCATTTCCCATCCCTCCTCTTGCGGCTGCCCAAAATCTGCCAGCCACACCCACCTTCTTCCAAATCACATGTTGACGGACTTTCTTTAGGTTATGTCAATCGCTGTGAGATTGGCACAATTCTGCATAACGTTCGAAAATGCTCAGAAATGTTTCAAACAAGCGATACAGTGGGAGCACCGGACGGGGGAAGGCTGCCAAGGCGTCGCAACATGCTCGTAAACCTAGAACAGTGGAGGTGTCGTAGTTGCTTGGATCACCAACATCTTATTTCCGAAATTAAAAGATTATTTTTTGACGGGTAACGTCCCGCACAATGGATAAGGTATCAGTCTAGTTTACTTGTGTTTTTTACACTGCTGTAAGGAAGACGCGGTGTATGGGAGTAGCATTGTTGGGAGAGGGGTGGAACGGAGTGAAATCGGTGAATTTGGCTGTTGATACAACACCTTGTTTACTTTGACATGGTTATGATACTGTGGGCTCCTACTCCGACCATAAAGCTAACAATTGAGAAGGTGAAATTGTTTAAATACAGGTTACGATTGGGGGAGTATGATTCGGAGGGTGATAATGATTGACGGATGATAGTGATTGGAGGATGATAGTGATTGTAATAGTGACTTAATGGCTGCGAAAAATTCATGCAATGAATGATGAACGTATTCAGACAACAGTTTTCCAGATCCCTCTGATTTCCATAGTACATTCTCTGTCCTCATATTCCTCAACATCTCATATTCATCAACCTCGCCTATTCCTCAACCTCTTCCCCATTCCTCTAACGACTAACTTTTATTCTACTCTAATCTATCCTATCCAGTCCTGCGTGCTCATCTGTGACAACCGCAGCAATGCTCTTGCAAATGCAAACTTCTCCTCGTCGTTCGAAAACACCGCGGCCTTCTTTGCAATGCTCTTGTCGAATCCGTGTTTCACCACCAATTCGTCGTTCTCAAACGTCTCCTCCGCACCCTGGTCCTGCTGCTTCTTGTACAACTGGAAGTTACCACTCTGCAAGTCCTCTGGCTCCACAAACAAGTCCTTGAACGGCGCCGCGGCGGTGACCGCCAACTTGCCGTGGTTATCGTACACCGCATCCAAGAACGTGATGAAACGCCTCACGTCGTCACGCGAGTTCGTGCTCAAATACGGGATGTCTGTCACGACAAACGACTTGAATGAAGTCGCAAGCTGGAGGTAGTCTCCTGCTGCTAGTGGCTTCCCGCAGAGCTCGCTGAATGTAAACTGTGCCACATGTGGTGGCACAGATCTTGGAACTAACAATGTACGGCCCCACACATTCAACTTGTGGTCGACTTCGACGTCAAGCTCCTTACCCTCCTGAGCATGGGCAAAGTAACGGAACCAGGTCTCAATGTGTGCACGGCGCTTCAGAACATTGACCTTTGAGTCCCACTTGACACCAGGCTTGGGGTAGTAGTATACCGAGCTCATTGGTTTTGGGACCTTTCTATAGTCGGTGGGACTATTCAAGTAGATGACCTTTGTCTGGCGCTTGATTTGCTTGATACATGGGATGAAACTCACACGTTGAATTCCATTCAAGTACAAGTCATCGGGCGCACGGTTTGAGGTTGCGAATAACACCACACCGAGGTCCTTCAGAAGAAGATACATGAGTAAACGTCTTAATAACATGGCATCAGCAACATCAACAACCTGGAACTCATCGAAACAGAGAATCGTCGACAGCTTTGCAATCTCGCGTGCTAAGATCGGAATCACATCGTGGTCACCTGCTCCTAGTTTGGTCATTTCCATCTTTAACTGGTGCGACCTCTTGTGTAAATGTTGCATGAACTGGTGAAAATGGATACGCTTTTTGGGCAAATGCTCTGGGATAGTATCGTAGAACAAGTCCATCAACATGGTCTTGCCACACCCAACGTCTCCGTATAAATAGATACCCTGTATTGGGTTTTCCTCGGTCTCGTCCACCTCCACGGCGTTATCGGACAGTTTCCAGAACGATAGCACGCGTGAGAGTCCGTGCTTGGGAAGAAACAGCTCTAAAGGCGGAACCTCGAGAACAGGAGGCTCATAAGTCACTAGACTGGTGTGGAGGCTTGTGAGCGATGCGATAATCTTGCGCTGGTAAGGGTCGTCTCGGAGACGACCCTGGGCCACTCGCCTATTGTACTCTTCAAGAGGTGCTAGTGTCTTCCCAGGATTTGCTGTTTTTGGCGCAGAGTATGCCGTAGATGAGGCGTCTGAGGCCGCCACGCGTACGGCCAGCACTGCCTGCTGTGCTAGCCTCCTGGTAGTGTGAAGAGACCGCTGTAAGATCATGGTGGTGGTTTTTTTTTACCCCGGGTTTTTTTACCGAGGGGAGAAGAAGTGGGGCCGGGATACAATGAAGGAGGAGAGTGTTGATTCGGTGATAGTTGTGGTATACTAAAGGAGATGGTTGTAAGTGCGGAGAGAGGTAGAGGAAGAGTAGAGGAATGGTTTCTGGAGTTTGCTTTTTCCGTGGATATTGAGGATAAAGTATTTTCCGAGAGATGTTGCTTGTGAGATGGTGAAGAAAGAAGATGGAGGAAGGTGAAGGGAATTCGAGAAAGATGGTTAAGGAGGTTTAACAAAAGTTAACATAGGTTGATTCTGATTGCAAGTGATAAGAACATGAAATGGTGAATGACGAGTGATTGTGGAATTTGGGACTGGATCTTAGTAATTGTCTTGATGTAATTGTGCCACAGTGAAATAGTCTAAAAAATTGGGTTGGATTTAGGAAAATTCAAGCATTCAATGTACTTCTGAATATTAGCAGTGTCTAACTAATCAATCTACGTGAATCTAGTATTAGTTTCCTAATCTAGTCGATCTAGTCAACCTACTTACCTTAATCACTCAATCTTCCTGATTCTAGTCAACCTACTTTAATGTTCTCTTCCCTGAATCTACTCAATCTTTCCTTAACCTACTAACTCTTCCTGAATATACTCAATCTTCCTTAATCTACTCAATCTTCCTTAATCTACCCAATCTCACCTAATTTCCCCAATCTCACCTAATTTCCCCAATCTTACCTTAATTTTACCTTACCTCATTCTTAACACTAATCCATTCTCATTTTTCATTACTTTTTCACACATTTTATCACCAACATGGCAGACCGCGCCGAAAGAGCCACCGATCTCTTGAGACTCTCGGAAGTCACCACCAAGCCTCACTCGTTCAAGAACCCGAACCGTCCACCCCCACCCAGACGGTTCAAGCCAACCAGACAGCTTATCACCGACGAACTCAAGTACTTGCAGGCCAAGGACAACATCAAGTTCGACACGCCAACATGGCAATCGTTGACCGCACCCCCATCGTTGAAGCCACAGAAACACTACTGCGATATCACAGGCCTCGAGGGCAAGTACAAAAGTCCGTCCAATGGGTTGCGTTTCTACAACGTGGAAGTGTACCAGGAGGTGATCAGAAACATGCAACCAGGTGTTGACCAGGAGTACCTCGAGCTCCGTGGAGCTCACGTTATCTTGAAGTAGAAGAAGAAATGATAGAATAGACTAGAGTGAATAGCTCTGATATATAAATGTGTAAATTAACTTGATATATGACTATGCTGTATCCCATTTTATAATGATTTGTGAGTTCTTCATGAATAAAGAATCATTTCTCATTCCTGATTCTATATTCATGAACTTTCTTTCAATCATCAGTGACCTTCTCTATACTTATCTGTCCCTACTCTCCACTCATCTCTCCCTTCTCTGTACTTTCTGTCCCTATCTCCACCATCTCTCCCTTCTCTGTACTTTCTGTCCCTATCTCCACTCTTTCCCTCCACCAGTCTCTTTCTCTCCACCATTCTCCTAATTCACCTTCTCCCATTCGTCCACTATCTTCCTTACGTTCTTGTCGAAGGTCCCGCCCTGCAACGCGGCCTCTTCGTCGCCCGTGGCAAACGGGTTGAAGATGGCCCGCAAGTAGCACTTGTGGATCAGCGAAAACAAGTCTCTCACGAGCACTTTGCTCGCGGCAGTGCCCTCGATATGGGCCAAACCCGCGATGATCTTCAACCCGTTGTTGGTCTCCAACCCATACACCGCAGTGCCATCCTGGATGAAGAGCAAGAGCACGGCGGTGTCGTCTTCGGCCTGCTGCTGCTCGCGTAAACTCACCAGTGTGGGCGACGAGTACACGTCGAGCGCCATGTGCGAAAGGAAGTTGTACTTGAGGAACGCATTGGCGTCTTCCTTGGACGTGTCGTCGTTGCCGTCAAACGACTGAATGTAGAGCGGCCTGTCGTCGCGTGATATCAATGATATGAATTGGACCGCCATTAAAGTACAGAAATTTGAAGATAAATTAAATCAGGTCGCAAAATGAAATACCAATTAATCTCATCACAACCTGTTATCACAACCGGTTATCTCTACAACCTATTTTATCTCTACACTCAACGTGCTTTCATCCTTACTCCTTTTCGCTATCATCCTTACTCCTTTCGCTATCATCCTTACCCCTTCCTCTATTACTCTATCAATAATCCACATTCACCTTGGTCTGCTCCTCTCCATCATCCTCAACAGGAATTCCCCACTCCTCAATCTCAAACTTCTTGCGTCCGTTCTTGAACGCGTACTCGCCGATGCGCACCGTCATCAACCCACGCTCAGACAACACCGGCACCTTGTGCACGTTCACCAACCCATGCTGGATCTTGGCGGGCTCGTTCTTGTACGCCTTCTCGATCAACTGCGCCATCTCCTGGTTGAACGGCTGCAAGTGAACGACACCGTCAAAGAGCCCCTCAATGGCAGCAGTCACTGCGCTGTCGCGCGGGTACAAGTCCACAGGAAGCGATGCAATGGCCACCACGCTATCTGGATAAGTTCGCGTGAGGCCGCGCAACATGTGAACCAACGGCACAATGTACGTTGGCGACGAGCACTGAGGTGGGTAAAGCGACGGGTTGAGAAGGTTTGGAATCACCACACGCACAACCTTCTTCTGCTGAACGTGCTGCTTGACGATGGCGCTGATTTGTAGAATCAACTGCTGTGCACTAGGTAAAATCGGGACGTAAGAGACCTCACTTGCACTTGGTCCAGGCACCAATTTCTGTGTGATGTCAAATTGGTGGTTGTACTGATCATCAGGTTCCGACAGCGCTACCTGCTGCTTATTGATACCATATCTCCAAGCGATCTTCATGTCTCTGTGTGCCAAATTCGACACACTGACCTTGGATTCATTCTCCAAAATCTTTGCCTTTTTTTGGTCTCGCGAAGAGCCCTTGTAGACCCCAGGAAGCTCCGCGGACCACTGCGTGTTCATCCCCACAACAACGCAATGTGTGCCGGAGTTGTCGAGCCGGTTGTGCAAAATGCCCTGCGATGTAAAACACCGTAATATCACTGAGGAAAAGTCAGTGGTGCCTGACTCTTCCACTAATAGCAGCGTTCCAGTAGGAAGCCCCAGATGCCCAAGGATTTTGTCCAAGTCTGGGGTACCTGTAGACACTGTTGGTTGTGAAGTGACTAGCGAAGGACGGATGGATGGTGAGGAGATGGGCGAAGGTTCTTCTTTTGTGGGGGTGCGATTGGCTGGAGTAGCTCTTGGGTTTGCTTGAGTACCTCTCGGAATGGCTGGAGTAGCTCTTGGAATGGATGGAGTACCTCCTGGAGTGCCTCTTGGGATTACAGTACCTCTTTGCTCATTTGGCGAATCTCTTGCTGGTTGGATAGGGTTTCTGGCTATTCCAGGAGTTCTGCCTGGAGGACCGCCTATCACCTCGCTTCTCTTCCTGAATGACATGAAAATTTAAAGATCATTTTAATTGAATTCTTTTATCGCCACTTAATTATGGGAGCTGCTATATCACTACCATTAATCCCATTGCTGTCGCTCACCAGTTGCCTTGGTGCCGCGGCATGCTCGGCATTCTGCTCAACGTTAGGAGGCACGTTCAAGTCCTCGATACTCACGAGAATCACATACGCGGCCATGCTTTTGATCAACTCGCTCATGTCATGGGTGGTGATGTCGCCATTCATCGTCAAACGATTGGAAAAGGCAACGTTTGGCTATATAAATAACAAGTGTGGACCCGATGGTCAGCAATGTGTGAGTTTCACTCTGGTTCACAGAATCAATTTCGCTCTTGCGGTGGTCCACTTAATATTGGCTGGTCTTTTGTTTAATGTCAAGTCGACAGGAAACCCACGTGCAGTCATCCAAAATGGATGCTGGAGAATGAAGATAGCGGTGTGGGTTGGTCTCATTGTGGCCAACTTCGTCTTGATTCCCGACAACTTCTTCATTTTCTACGGAAACCATTTCTCGCTCTTCTTTTCCACCATCTTCATTGGTATCGGGCTCATTTTATTGGTGGAGTTCGCTCACGATTGGGCAGAGAAGTGCTTGGAGAAGATCGAAATGGAGGAACTCACTGGCGAGGGTGACAGCGACGCAGGATTCTGGAAGAAATTGTTGATTGGAGGAACCCTCTCCATGTACTTTGTTACTATTGTGCTCACAGCCCTCATGCTCTGGTTCTTTGCTGGCAAAGGCTGTGGAATGAACAAGTTGGCAATCTTGCTCAATGTGAACCTCGCAGTCGTCATCACCGTATTGTCCATTAATCAAACCGTTCAGGAATACAACCCACATGCAGGTTTGGCACAAGCACTGATGGTAGTGGTATATTGTACTTACTTGATCATGAGTGCTGTGGCGTCTGAACCAGACGACAAGTACTGCAACCCGCTCATCAGATCTAAGGGTACCAGGACTGCGCTGGTGGTTCTTGGAGCGTTCTTCACATTTGTTGCAATCGCTTACACTACCACCAGAGCAGCTGCAAACACTTCGCTCGCAGGTGATATCGTAGACCAAGTGGACACTCAGGTCGGTACAGCACAGCCATCCGCAAGGAGAGAGATGCGCTACCAGGCCATTAAACAAGCCGTTGACGAGGGTTCATTACCTGAGAGTGCATTGAATCAAGTCGACTTGTATGACGAAGAGGAGGACGAGTACAGAGCTGACCCAACAGATGAGGAGAGGTACAAGGTGAAGTACAACTACGCGTTGTTCCATATTATTTTCTTCCTTGCTACACAGTATGTGGCTACATTGCTCACGATGAACGTGAAGCAAGATGAAATGGGTGATTTCATGCCGGTTGGTAGGACATACTTTTCGAGTTGGGTGAAGATTGCCAGTTCGTGGGTTTGTTACTTGTTGTATGGGTGGACATTAGTTGCTCCAGTCTTGTTCCCGGACCGGTTCGGGGTACAACTCTAGATTGAAAGTGAATGACTTGAAGAAGTTAATTGAAGTTAAATGTAGGTCTAAAGACAATTCCGTTGCATCCAACAAACTCTACATAATGTTTTATAAAACGAAACATGCTTTGAAATGGCTTTGAAACTTCATGAATGCTTTGAAACTCCATGAATGATTGAAACCTCCATGAATGCTTTGAAACTCTATGCTTTAAAACCTCCATGAATTCTTTGAAACTCCATGCTTTAAAACCTCCATAAATGCTTTAAAACATCCATAAATGCTTTCTCCATAAATGCTTTCTTCATATTCTTACTTTCATTTTCGTTCCCAATTAGGAAAGCTCCAATATTATTGGACGAGAGGAATTTTTCTTCATTTTCAATCGGTAACGAAAAAAATACCACCACAATGTCTGCCATCATCAACAAGGCTACTGGCCTCATTACTCGTTTGACTGAGAAGACCACCCAGGCCACCAACGCCGCCGTCTACTGGGGCAAGGTTGGTGCTGAACTTGGTAAGATTGTCTACAAGCAGGAGGCATTGGCTCCACCATCTACCCAGCAGTTCCAGCAGGTGTACCAGAATGCTTTGAAGTTCGTTCAGTCGTCTCAGCAGCAGAAGGCTTTCCTTGAGAAGCTCGCTCAGATCAAGCCAACCAAGGAGGTTGGTGTCAAGGCTGTTGTGTACGGTACCCAGTTGTTGGCTTTCTTTTCTGTTGGTGAGATCATCGGTAGAAGAAAGGTCTTTGGCTACCCATCTTTCGGCCACGCTGAGCACCACTAGATAAGCGGCGGCTTCCTGTATCATAAGTCATGGTTTGTATAGAAATACAGATGAGAAGAGAAAGTGTAGAAGAAACAGATGAGAGGGTAGAAGAACAGATAAAAAGGGTCTGTGAATGCTAATATCACTACCGATATTCTTCAATCAGTATTGATATCAGGTATAAGATATAGATAATTTGAGAGATGATCTTGTAAGTATGTAAGATTTATTCAATTTCATAACTTTATTATCTGATCATTGGCATGAATTTTCATAACCTCTGACAATTCATGACAGCTTTAATAACCTCCTTCTTTCTGACAACCTTAATAACCTCCTTATTTCTGACAATTCACCTACTAATTCCTTCTCCAATATGTATTCTTTATGCAATTCTATTAATCCTTATTGTTCTCCTTCCTCCTCTTAGAAGCAGCAATCATCTCATCTCTCTGCTTTCTCTTTTGCTTGACCACCTTTGGCACGGTACTGATCTGCTTTCTCTTGATCTCGTGCTGCTTGATCCGCTTCTTGTCATCCTTAGACAACTTGGGCATATCCTTCATCCACTCGCTAAAACCATCCGTACATCCCGACTGCTTCATAACGTTGATGATGGGCTTGACGGCCTGAGTGTCGTCCTTGGTGAAGAAGGTCACAGCACGTCCGGTTTTTCCTCCTCTACCAGTTCTACCGATTCTATGCACATATGCTTGGGCACTCTGTGGAACATCATAGTTGATGACCAAGTTCACACCCTTGAAGTCCACACCTCTGGAAATCACATCGGTAGTGATCAATACCCACACATCTCCGTTCTTGAACCTCTTGATCACTTCGTCTCTCTGCTTCGGTGTGCGCTCTGCGTGTATCACGTCCACGTTGAGTCTATCATAGAGCAATTCGTGGAACAACGCCTTTGCTCTGGTAATCGACTGCAAGAAGATAATGATAGGAGGCTTGAACTCGGACTGCTGAATCATCTGTCTGATAGCAAGCAACTTACCTTCTTCATTACCAGTGTAAACCAACTTTTGCTGGATAGTGCTAGAAGCGGCCTCCTTGTGTCCAATGATCACTCTGATAGGGTCCCTCATGATCGAATGTGCCATGTCCTCCACACCAGACGGAATTGTAGCAGAAAACATCGACTTGCGGATCTTAGGGTAAGTACAGTGCAGCAACACAGCATCAGTCTGCTCAACGAAACCCTGCTCAAACAACTTATCTGCCTCATCGATGACCAACTGCTCAACAAGCGACAAGTCCACATGCCCGTTTTTCACAAGGTCAATCAACCTCAATGGAGTGCTCACCAAAATATCGTACTTCTTTGCGGAAACAAGGTTGTTGTTCAACCTAGTCGCCAATTGCCGCGACAAAATCGCACTGTTGAGCTTCTTACCCCGAGTCAACACTTCCAACTCCGAGTAGATCTGATTGGCCAATTCGTTGGTTGGCGAGATGATCAACGCACGGATTCCGTGGTTCTTTTCCACATCTTTCAAAAGAAGTGCTTGCACTAATGGTATCACAAACGCCAATGTCTTACCAGAACCAGTAGGTGCACATGCAATCAAATCACGACCGTTCAAAGTGATGGGAATAGACTCACATTGAACGGGCGTGGGCTCCACAAACTCGTTATCGATCAAATTTTGTAAAAGCTTCTTGTCCACGTTGTATCTACCCACCAAGTCCTGGAATGATCCGATGGGCATCGGAATATCATCACCTGTGACTCTCGACTTATTAATGTCACGGAACTTTTCTGCGTCCGCATCGGTGGCAATGTTGAGCGGAGGTTCTTCATCCTCTTCAACTTGCTCCTTTTCGGGTTTCTTCTCCTCTATCTTCCTGTCCTTTGATCTCTTTCTAGTGTGAAAGAAGTCGATCTCCTTGTCGACCTGCAACAGTAATGCTTCGTCATTTTTCGACTCGTCTTTCTTGGGTGCTGCATAGCTCGCCACAACATCCCTGCTCTTCTTAATCAGAGCTCCACGGCTCAAGATGCGAAAGACGTCCATAGGTGTGATTGCACTTTTAATGGCATCGCATTTTTTTACAGATTAAGTGTGTGCTGACATAAGCAGCCTTTACATAAAATTTTTCATCAACGCAAAAAAGTACGACAATCCCTCATGAGCATACGACAAGTAGCGGGCATGTCCCGGTGGGGTTCGCGTGTTGTTCACATACAGAGCAGAAATGTTTACTTGCATAAGAGCCCTAGAGTGGCCGGTCTCAAAAGAGACCCGGAGGATGTGTTCGTGACAAGAACCGGCATTAAATACGGCACTTCTCCAGAAACATTACAGCACATAAAACTGTTCTTGGACAGCAAGTACGCTATTTCCGATGACATGGCATTGCAGGTGTTGACGCACAAGTCGTTTGGAAACGGAATCAAGCCATACAATGAGAAGTTGAGTGCTATGGGATCGAAGGTGCTCAACTTGTACTTGAGTAAATTCGTGATTGACCACCCAACACAGAATGAGAACGCCATCAACGGCAAGAACTTGGACGTTTTGGGCACGCCGATGTCGCGCGGATTAGGCGACCGTAAGGCCGTGGGTTTATTTGCTAAGGCATCCAAGTTGAACACCGTGATGTTCTGGAACTCGTACAACACCGGTGTGGGTTTTGAATCGAGTGGAGAAATGAAAGTGAGCGCCCAGATGGTTTATGCATTGATTGGTGCCGTCACTTTCCAGCATGGCAAGCAAGTTGCCGAGGAGTTTATCAAGGAGAAGTTTATTGGTGGAGAGAAGCCTACCTTGGAGGAGATCACCGCAGTTGTTGTGGAAAAGATGTAAATAGTGCATTCTAGCGAGGATAGAGTATTTGGCGAAGAAATGCGAGTAAATAACGAATCCAGATTATCAAGAGTTTGTAGGAGGATGTGAAGTGCAAAAGACCTAGTAAGGATCAAATTTATCGAAAATCGGTGATTAGGTAATAGAATTAACAAGAATCAGGTGAAGTATCAAGAAATCGTCCGACAAGAATCAACGGTCTCGACTAACAAAATCAACTAACAAGTATCAACTAACAAGTATCAACTAACAAGTATCAACTAACAAAATCAACTAACAAAATCAACTAACAAAATCAACTAACAAAATCAACTAACAAAATCAACTAACAAAATCAACTAACAAAATCAAAAAAGTAACAAGAACCGGTTATAACCATTTAAAAAATCGAATGTTTGAGGTTGCAAGCGAAGGAAATGGGAGCATCAACTATTGGCGAGAATCCCACGTCAAGAAAGAGAATACAAAAAGAAGAAATCATAAGTCAGGCGCAGACGTAGATATAGAGTGGCTGTGGAGGAGTTGAGAGATTTCTCTGTAAGAGTTCATAATTTTCTGTCCAAGTTAGATAATCGTTTAAAAACTGTGGAGAAATGTGTTTCCATATCCAAGTGTAACAAACACAACACACCACGATCTCCGGACTGATAAAATGGACCAACTTTGAAGTCATCCACCAGCCAACCCTCATTTTCTCGCTTCGTCCGTATTTTTAAGACACATTCTCGCTTCCCATAACTATTCCCCTTTGGTCGAAAATATCATTCTTAGTCCTCTAGAACGTTGACAAACAATCGTGTAGAAGCTAATTGACGAAAAAGGCATGATTAGCAACCAGACAGTCTAGAGAAAACTGATAGAACTTTAATCACCCATGCTATCTCCATTCTGTTCGCGGTAGGCCACAAACAACATTTAATTATCACTTGTCCCTTGGAAAATTCACGCGTACTAAGCACGCAAATTTTCACAATAAGCATTTAGTCCTATAATTCAACTACGACAAGTTATGCAGAAATTGCTAAATTTGCCAATGCTTCAACACCTTTCTTCAAGTGGTATTGCTCTTATCTTCTCCCCAATGCTCTCGTACGATTCGTCATCTCGGACCAACGGTTTCATGTCTTGTTTTCGTTCAATTGCCTCGAAAGTAGCGACTTTTCCACCATAATTACTGTTCATGCACCACGCTATTGTTCAAAAATTGCTCATCGTAATGACAAGATGAGCAGCAACGCGTTCAGCAGCTGGAGCAGCTGCCAAACGCGTCTCAGAAAAGAAAGGATCTGGATTTCGAGTTGTTACAAAGTCAAAAGGAGAGGTGACACAAACGCAGACAAATCAGCAAAAAAAAGATCCTCAAATTCTGGCGGCTTTTGTTTTCATAGCACTTTTTCTTACAGCGAAAGCAACGACACATGAGTGAATCGGACCTTGTTCACCACTATACGGTGTTGAAGCAGTTCCTTGACATCTCGGACGACCTGAATGCGAGGAGCAAAAGCAACTCGTCGCGTGCTGTTCGTGCTCGTGAGAAGCTTTTCAAGCTATCGAGCGCGCAGTTTCGCGAGTTGAGTACCGATGTCCACGACGAATTGAAGAGAAGAATAGACGAACTGAGAGGTGAGCCTGACTACTTGTTGCCAAAGTCCTCGTTCCACCCAAAAAGAAACCAGGCTAGACAGAAGCTCTCGTCTTTGCCTCAGACTAGATTCAAGGACTTGGTGTCTGACATTTCGTTTGAAATCGAGCGCAGAGGTTTACATGTGGAGAAAAAGGATACCGACAGCGCCACCACCCTGGAATCCACCAATTCACACAGAGAATCTGCCAATTCCCACAGCAGAGCCGCTAGCAAGACTGGTATGAGTGTGCAGGAACACTCGAGATCAGCAAGTCAGTCGAGTAATTACGTTTCTCGTACTGCTTCTGAAGCTTCTAGACCTGATACCGTCAAGCAGCCTCAGCAACACGAGCGTATACACGAGGAGGAAGAGGATGATAAGGAAATTGAGGATGAAGCAAACACAAGCCACAATAATCAAACCATCGGGATCCAGTCCACGACTGTGGTGCCCACAAAGGCGAACTTAGCTTGGTCTAGTGACGAGGAAGAGGAAGGTGACGACGAAAAGACCCCAATGTCGAAAAAGAGACAGACTACACACTTGTTGAGCCAGATCTCGGCGAAGGACGCGTTGATTGATGAGTTGCGCGACAAACTCGCAGATGCACACAACGACAGAAACTCTCTCGAATCGAACTACCGTAAGTTGACGGAAGACTACGAGCTGACAATGGCACAGAACAAGCAGTTGAAGGAAGACCTTGAGAGTGCCAGCACCAGTGCAAGTGCAAGCAAGGCTGTGGAAGCCAGCGAGGCCGAATTAAGTAGCTTGAGAAGCGCAAACGCGGCTTTGAGGTTAGAAGTCCAGCATTTGAAGAGAGCTCAGGAGGAAGCAAAGGCACAGTCCAATGATCGCCTGATCGTTGACCGTCTGATGAACCAGAACACTCTGCCTCGTCTGCTTAACCGCAACCTGATTGACTCTGCGTTGAGTACATCCTCCAAAAAGAGCATGAAGCGCGACGTGGAGGCCTTCTTCGACAAGCTCTCAAGTTTGGACGCCAAGTCAAGCAAGACGAGTGCTTCGTACATAGAGTTGAAGAACGACCTCACAAGATGGCAGAACAAGTTCGAGGAGGCACGCTCCAATAAGGTGTCTATTGACTTATCGAAGGCGCTCATGACGAAGGAACAGTTGAGAGGCTTCGTTTCGTCGTCTGGATTAATTTCGATCAAGTTGGTTTCAGACTTCCACGCTCTTGTGGAGACCTTCATTACTTATTTAAACGGCGAGCACCACGACAGCGACGTGTTGTTTGAGAAGATTTCGAAAATCTCCATCCTTGCGAATGAAATTGCCGTGCAAGGTGAAAACCAGCACTTTAACAGCAACGAGCACTCGATAGCATTGAGAGAGGCTGTGAGCCACTCCTTGACGGCTACACGTTACTTTGCCGTGTATGGCGACATGTTACCAAAAATCGTGGTTGAGCGGTCTGTTGGTGAGGTGTGTTTCACTTTGTGTGATTTGATCAAGGGCTCAAAGTTGAACGAGGGATCTGAGAACTCGCGTACAGTCGCCCCTGTGATTGCCGCAGTTCCTAACGGAAAACACTCTGCTACAAGCTCTCCAGTACACGACGACTTTGGTGTGCGTCCATTGAGGATGGCCAATAAGTTGCGGGATAAAGAGAATGCCGAAGCCCCAAAGCGCTTATTCAGCGATGAGATCAAGAAGAGCGAGAGCGTGGACTCTCTTAATGGTAGGGGTATCAGCATAGAAGGTACAAATGGAAGAGAAGCAAGCATTGAAAATGCAAACGGAAGAGGTACTAGCATAGAAAGTGCAAACGGAAGAGAAATTAAGCCTGATGCACCACCGACCGTTGCGTCTTCTGCATCTAGTTTCCTCCGCAAATTCTCGCCATTCGCGGCACCTGCTGCACCTGTTATTCCTTCAGCAACTCCATCTCCAGAAGAACCACAAGAGAAGGCAGAACCCACGAAGGAGGTTGTTGCACCTTTGAAGATTAATGAGCCTTTGAAGGAAGAACCACTTCCAGTAAAGAAGGACATCAAGATAGATGCACCTCAGGTCTCGTCCAATAATGTGCAACCAAAGATAGATGAGCCAAAGGTTGATCTCAAAAAGGAGGTTTCCTTTAAGGAAACGCCCGACCAGCCTCTTGACAAGAGGACTTCCGACGCTACTTCCGTGAGTTCTGCTAATTCTGGCGTGACGTCATCTCCAAAGAGAGACTCCCCACGCAGTAAGAACTTCAGTGCGTTGGCATCCAGGTTCGAGGGTAACGACGAGGTAAAGGTCACGTCGTCGCCACCAAGAAACGGTGGTGGTAACGTGAAGCAGTTTGCCAATAAGTTCAACAACTCGTTTGAGAAGTCGCCATTGAAGGATACTTCCAACCGCAGCTCGCCCAACAGAAGCGCCATCTTGGACAAGGTGAAGCAGTTTGAGTCTCCTGTGGGCTCGCCAACGAGATCCGCGAACAGTCCTGACGACTTGAACAAGATCGAGGTGCCCAAGCGCTCCAATGCGCGCAATGTGGACGCTATCGACGACTTGAACGAGATCGAAAACAACCAGGCAGAGAAAGTAGTCTACAAGAGCATAAACAGCAAGAGCGCTGACACCGTTAACGGCGGTGTTGGAGGTGTTGCTGGAGGTAATGCTAAGAGTACTGCTGCTGGAGTTGCTGCAGGTGCTGCTGCTGGTGCTGGACTCGCTGGTGCTGCAATTGCTACTGCAGGAAAGGAGCCGGAAAACAGAGGTAAGGGATTGTTCCAGAGCATCCGCGACAGGCTTACTTCGGAGTCGGAGGCCAAGGAGGAGAAGCCAGAAGACGCAAAGAAGAATGAGGTGAAGACTGAGGAAGTGAAAAAGGATGAGGACGAGGTTCCAGCAAGACGCCAATTCAATGTGAGCGAAGACACCAATAACTCTGAGGAAGACTTGAATATAAGCACCGACAAGGTGATCACGTCGACCGCCGAAACCACTCCGTCGAAGGATCTGGAAGCACACGATGCTCCTGTGAAGACCGAAAAGGGTTTCTTCCAGGCGATCAGAGACAGATTGACGACGACTGCCGCGGAGAACGGTGAGGACGAGAGTGTTGGAAGTATCCAAAGAGCGCCATCGTCGACTGCTTCTGATGCCACTCTCGATTTACAGCGCAGTGGACAGCCATCGCAGGACTTGAACTCTGAGGAAGAGACGGAGCAGGATGTGGAAGAGTCGCCACTTCGTAAGTTGGAGAGGGCTGAATCCAAGAACTCTCTCAACAATGCGCCATCTTCGCCATTGAGTCATAGAGCACAGCAAAGCAAGGCTGTTCCTGCTGTTGCCGCTGCAAAGCCAGTGAAGACGGTGACATATGCTCCGGAGCCGGAATCTGAGTCTGAGGAGGACAGCGAAGAGTATGAATCTGAGGAGGAAGACCCACAAGAGGCTGCTGCCAGACAGAGGCAAGAGTACCGTAAGTCTATGGCTGCTGCTACATTCAACATCGACTTGTTCGACATTGACGATCCAGACAACACTTTGACACAGGTTTTGCTTTACTTGGAGCACCAGACTGTGCAAGTGATTTCGACGATCCAGTCGTTGCTTTCTGCGATCAAGAAGCCTGACGCCACACGTGGAGACTTGCGCGACAAGTCGCATGCCATCACTGTTGTAATCCAGCAGATGACGGAGGCCACTAATACATCGATGAACCAGACCAGAAACGCGCAGTTGAAGGAACACGGCAGCTGGGTCGTGCGGTCGCTCGAGGACTGCCACCACCGTATGAATATCTTGTGCAAGCCCAACTCGGACAAGAAGGACCTGGACTTTGCGGACAAGAACTTCAAGCAGCGTTTGGCAGGTATCTCGTTCGACATTGCTAAGTGCACGAAGGAGTTGGTGAAGACTGTGGAGGAGGCCAGTTTGAAGGAGGATATTGCTAACTTGGACGCCAGGTTGCAGCACGACTTGGCTTAAGGGTATGAGGATTGGCTATTTGTTTCTCGTAAGGTATTATTAGGATAAGTATGATAGATGAGGAGATATGGAAAGTGTAGGAGATAAAGGATGATAAGGGATAAAAATAGGAATCACGTATTAGGAATTGTTAGGATTCATTTATCAGTATTAGGATTCATTTACTAGGACTTATTAGGATTCATTTATTAGGAATTATTAGGAATCATTTATAAGGAATCATTTATATTGGAAGGTCTATGGGAGGTCCTTCCATCATTACTTCAATTAGGAAGTCTATAGTATGACTTCACTTGATATTATGACTTCACTTTATATAGTGCGAGAGAAAGTTCTTGTGAAAGTCGGACTTGAGGGTGTTGTTAGAGTATTTTGGGTCCAGTTTCTGTTCCTGTTTGACGTTGAACGGCTTTGAAGACCTCCAGTCTTTCTTCTTTGGCTGTTCTGGATCCTCTTTTCGGATCTGTTTGAGCTCCTCAAGGAGATCTTCAGTGTCGGACTCTGATTCCGAGGAGGAGTATTCGTGGTTCAGAGCGTCTTTGACATCATCAGTATTATTTTCATCTTTATCTTTATTCTCATTAATATCATCATCTTCATTATCTTTGTCATAATCTTTCTCACCTTTCTCATCTTTCTTATCTTTCTCATCTTTCTCTTTTATATCACCTTCCTTCAACTTTCGTAATTCCTCAAGAAGCTCTGATTCTGATTCAGAATCATCCTCATCTCCATCCTCTTCCTCATCCTCTGCCTCATCTTTCACATCCAATCGTATCCTCTTTCTATCACCCTCTCTCTCCAACAACTCCCTCTTGAGCTCATCAACAGCAACACGCCCGCTCTTCTCATCGATCCTTGTATCCTTTCTATACTTGAGCTCCGTCTGTTGTGCTAGGGAGCGTGCGTGCACGATGCTATCCTTGATAGTGCTGGTCTTGCCCTTTTTGCTCTCGAGTGTGGGGCGATGGTTGGTGGTCATCTTCACGTGAGAAAGTCAAAAAAATATCATTTGATTAGGTTTGGCCCCGAGAAAAGGGACGTTCGCAGTATTGTGTATTTTTCCGTAAAACCCTGGCGTGCCTTCGGTACACTTGTCTCTCACAACCTCGTCCCCTTCACGGTGTTCCTGCAAATCGTGGGCAATCCTTGGCGTTTTGTGGTTGGACGCATGAGTGCGCTCCGCAAATTAAATTCGTTTTCTACCCCAGACTGAAAATTTGCAGCACCATGATTGTGTTCCCTGCATTCGATACCAACTACAAGGCACGGAAGAGGACGTTCCAGTGCTGTGACAGCTGTCGCAAGAAGCGAATAAAGTGCGACATCTCCCTGAAGAACTACAGCCTGCTCGGATGCGCGAAGTGCCAGGAGCTCGGGGCGGAGTGTAGCCTTGTGGAGAAGGGTAAGAAGACCAAGCTACAGAAGGATAGCGAGATACCCAAGGAGAAGGTGCCGCTGATTGGCTCTAAGGGTAAAGTGAAGGCCCTGAATGATAAGGTGAAGGGGTCCAATGACGGATTGAAGATGGTCACTGATAGATTGAATGATAGATCGAAAGGGCCTAATGGGGTGATGTTTAATGATAAAGGGAATAATGGAATGGAGGCTAGAAAAGGGTCGAGTGGAATGGCGACTGATAAAGCATCTAGTGGAATGCCGACTAATAAGGCGTCTAGTGGAATGCCGACCAATGAAGCGACTAATGGAATGATCACTAATGGAATGATCACCAATGAAATGACTAATGGAACCAAAATGACTAATGGAATGATGACCAATCAAACAACTGATATTAAGACCAAACGGCAGACTAAATCTAAAGTGCCGTCCAACGAGTCATCCAAAGATTTGTTGGGTCCAAAGGATACAAGGCGTACAGACGACAATGACAAACGAAGGTTGGATGATCACGATAATTCTAGTAAGAAGTCAAGGAAGGTGTTGTCTACAGCTGTATCTTCGCCTGGAGTAGCTTCACCATTCTCGCGCAATAGCATTGCAAGTATCATATCCACTCCAAACTTGGAAAAAGACGGAAGATATCAGGGAATCGGTCCTATAGAAACAATCCCAACTCCTTCAGGACTCAATGGTACACCGATTAATTCCTTTAATGAATCAATTCCTCCAAGATCGATGGCTGGGCTGTCTGTTGCCACGTCAATTGCTGGTCAGACCTCCGAACCATTCACAGGACTTTCCTCGTCGATTCAGTACCGTCAGCCTCTACGATTATGGGAATGCCTAGTTCCATCGGACTATCTTCAATGGGAATGCCCATTGGGTCGATTCCCTCATCAATTGGAACGCCACCCGAAAAGCATGCCGGTTCGCGGTCGCTTTCATTTCCGTCCAATCCCGCATTGCCTCGATTACCCTCGCGGACTTCTCTTCCCATACTTCCCTCGAACGGGATTCGAGGGCTCTTGTCCGATCCAGGAACTCACGAGCCGGCGGAGAGCCCCACTGCGCAGCCAAGGTCACTACCTGATATCAATCAGGTCGCTTTGTCTCCGTTCTATATGCGTGAAGCAACAGAAGACACCGAAAGGCCAGGATATGGAAAGGCAGAGCCACTCAAGAATGATTTTACAAAGAACAGCGATGGCTTCAACTTGGCTAAACAGAACTACAACAAGAGCACCTATGAAAAGACAACAGACGTTCTGCCAAACACAAATCCATCTATGCATCCACCGTACAGCTCGATCCTCAGCCCGTTCCTTACAAAAGAACCTGAGCACCCACAGTACCACGCAACCACGTATGTGGGGTCCATGAACGAAGTTGACAATAAGCAACAAAGCTCCAATGTCTACCAAGGAAATGAGCGCGGATCCACTGTACTTCCACCTCCATTCACTTTGTCGAACTGTCACAACATCACCAATAACAACTATCCTCCACTCCGAGTATCCTGCGAATCCCATCTCACGCAGCCTCTCATAGATGAAGTCTATAAATCCCAGTATGAGCTCACGGACCCCGCCAAAATCACCCCGACATATCTTCGCGAGGTGTTTGGCTTTAACGTGTCATACCAGTCATCGGGTGAATCGTACCAATTCATGTTTCTCGGGCACCCGAAGTCAATTGTGGCCAGTGCGTTCCAGGAAACCAGTATGTGGCAGTCGCATGGTTTGTTCATCAAGCTGAATCTCCATAAAATAGTTTGCGGGAGCCATGCCCACCACATCGAGAGCATTCACCATTTCCGTGGACTTCTTGATATGTGGGCGTTTACTCTCTCATGCAAGAAGTTCCAGTTTACCCATGAGGACACTCAGGAGCTCTTGAAATTATACTTTGTCAAGGTCAACCCTGTGTTCCCCCTTGTACACGAGAAGCTGTTTTGGCCCGACTTTCATGGTGGAAGAGTGCAGAGCTTGCTCATCTATGTGATGGTTTTAGTCATTTCGCGAGATCACTTGGCGATTCCAATTTTGAAAAGGGTTTTCAGTAGAGGGAATCGGCCTCAGAACACGTTCGACGCTGATAGGATAGAGTTGATGACCGCATTGGAGCGCAAAGTGCGCCAAATCATGCTCATTTTGCCGCAACTTGGCGATTCCGATAAGTTCCACCGCATGATCGTCTCGCTCAACCTTGTGCTCCACTTTAACTTTGATGTTTTCGGATTTGAACGCAACTCTCACGACTTGACTGACGCTATCAACTTGGGGATGGCTGTCGGTATTCATACCAAACCGCTCTACCAGTTGCTCAAGGACAAAGAGAGTTCGCGGTACAGTCAAAATGTGTGGTGGTCATGCTATGTGCTTGATCGCTTCAACTTCATGATCAACCAGCGGTGTTTGTTCATCAAGGAGGAAGACTGCAACATCGACTTACCGTACGATAACCCGAACTTGCTCAGACTCGTGCAATTGGGCCGTGCTACCGAGCAGATGGCCTTTGCCATTTACAGGCCATTTGCTGATAGTGCGGACAAGTTGGAGCGGTACGAGAACTTTGACACCGATGGGTTTCTCCAGACCGAATTCGAGATATGCGAGCGGGATCAGCGAGAGGGAATTAATAAGCAGGACTACGCAACTGCAATGTCAGACTTCATCTTGCGTACGGTGACCAACTTGGTGATAATATTCCTGCAGAAGGTCAAGTATGACGATGTTCGTGTGCCCACTGGAATTCCCGAGTCGGTATCGTTGCGGGCGTCAGAGAACGTGTTGTGGTACTATGAACAGTTTCTGGACGATGAGATTGCGCATATACCGGTGGTTTCGTGGGCCATTTGTGTCGCGACCGCAGTGGTTATCAAGAGGCGCGCGCAGAGCTTTGTGAACGATCCTTGTCTGGATGCGCAGGAAGCGATACGGTTCTGCTGCAGATTTTTGGAAATGCTGAAGAGATTCCGCTCGACGTGGTGGGGTGTTGACGAGACTTGTTTGCTTGCAGAGGCGGTGCTTGAGGAGTTTGAGGAGAGAGATAAAGCGAGAAAAGGGAAGGTATAGAAGAAAAGGGTCAGAAAGAAATTACGATAGCAGTAATAAAAAGTTTATTATAAAGGTTGGGAGCAACTGAGAAGTATTGATTCAATTTGAAGTTATGTTCATTTTACGTAGTACTCCTACAATTTACAAAGTACAATTTACTTAGTACTCCTAATATCTACCTCTCTTCTTGAAATTCCTCCATAGTGGTTTCTTCTCTACATATATCATTACCTCCTATCTATTCTTTTACTCATTCATCATACTCGATCTCATTCTCCCAGTCATCATCGTCCCTCACCCTCTTTGGCATCAACTCCGACATGTTTGGACCGCCCACCTGCTCTATCAACTCCTTTACCTGTTCTATCAACTCAGGGTCGGCGTCGCACCCGTCGGTATTTATTATCCTGAAGGCCTGTGTCAAGGCCGACTTGGCCTCTGCCAACGAGGCCTTGACCTCGTCCTTGTCTGAGGCACGCAATTCCTGGACGGCGATGTCTCTATAGTCCTCCTCGTTCTTTGAGCCTATGTTCTTTTTGGCAGCAAACAAATGTGACAAGGCCTCGTAGTAGTATGCCTCCAAGATGTCCTCGTTGATATCGGTTGCATTCGACGCAATGCTCACCGCAGCCTCGTATAATTCCAACTCAATGGCGAACTTGGCCAACGTGAGAAGTGGTTGGATCAACTCCACGTACTCCAATCCCACTTCAAATGCATCTCCACCATCTTGTTTGGCTTTGTTGGAGGCATCCTCCAAAAGAGTCTTCTTCTCCTGGAAAAATTCCCACGACTTGAGCAACGCCTCAGTAGCATCTTCGTTTCTCTGCTGAGAAATACGGATGGACGATAAGAGAGACAATGCTTCTGGGTTTTCCAGGTCCAAACTTAAGGAGTAGTCGATGAGCTCATCGCACTTGGACTCAGCTTCAGGTTCCATACACAAGTCGGTCATCCAGATCTCAATCTTGGCAAAGATACCCTGGTTCAACTTCTTGATCAAGTACTTCTTCAAGTCGTCTTTGCTTGGGTAAAGTGCTGCCAACTCCACCAAAAGAGGGTCATCGGAGCCCTTGTCCTCGTTGATGAGCGTCACCTGCGCGTACAACTTATTCAATCCGATGTCTAACGAGTTCAACCCGTCCTGGCCACCGATGATCTGGCCCAAGTAGAAGAACTTTTCAGTTCCCTGTGCTGCTTCGGGGTCCAACTCGCACGCCTTCATCAAGACATCGTAGGCGGTCTCCACATCGTTGTTCTCCAACAAGGTCTCTCCGAAGATCTGGAGATATGGAACGTTGGCCGCCTGCTTCTCAAACTCCGGTGCCAAGATCTCCAACGCCTTCTCTGCTTGGGAGGTCTGCAAAAGTGCTCTCGCGTTAGCGATCAACTGCGATGACATGTTTGTAGAGAAAAATAAGTGATGGAAATTAAAGAATACTTGAATGTGAATCAAAGAGATTTGAATAACTTCATCTAATACCTTCACCTAAATACCAATCACTAGAGAACACCAATCACTAGAGAACACCAATCACTAGAGAACACCAATCACTAGAGAACACCAATCACAATATCAATTAAATCTGAAATCGCTACATCTCACATCATAACTAATCACATTCACCTCATGCTCATCTCAAATCCACAGTTGGAATCGTTGCAAAACGAATTTGCAATCCTACACTTGATCTACCATCGAAGCAAGAACCAACACCGACAGCAAATATGGTTCCGCTACCTCGACATAATACACCGCAAGGTGCGCAAAGTCATCCTGCTCGCTCAGAGCAGTGCAAACAGACACAAGCCGGAAAAGATCTTGGAGGTGGTCAAGTACCTTGTGGTGGGGCGTGTGTTTAGAAAGGCCTTCTTTGAATTCCATGGGATTGTGGCTCTAGGGCAGTATATCAACTTGGGTTTTGCATTGTTGGGCTCTTTGAGTGCCATATATGCCATATTGATCAAGTTGGAGGGCGCAAAGAAGTACTTCAGTAACGTTGCAATTACACCAGCAGCAGTAGATGACGATGACTTTGGTGAGGTAATAGAGTTTGCAGAGCCACGGGAACAGGATATGGATCTCCAGGATAGGAAGAGACGTTCAGAGTTCTCCATGGATGATATCTTTGGAAAGAAGAAAAAGAAGAAGACGCTGAAGGTAAAGACTGCTGAGATGAAGACTGGTGAGAAGACTGGTGAGAAGACCGGTGAGATGAAGTCTGGTGTGGATGACATCTTTGATAAGAAGATAAAGACTGATGACAAGACAAAGACTAATGACATCTTTGAAAAGAAGATAAAGACTAACGTAAAGGTGGACACACCTTCAGACTCCATGGAAAATCTTGATAATTCTAAACTGGACCCCCTCTCCATGGATGACATATTCGGAAAGAAACCAAAGTCAAAGAAGAAGAAGTCAAAGAAGAAGAAATCAGCCATGGACGAGATATTTGGATGAAAGACACAACCACCGTGAGGGACGACCAAGCTTATAAAAGAGGGACGACCAACGGGAGCTTATAAAAGAGGGACAATTTTTGATAACCAATGGGAGGCTTTAAACCAAGGGAAGGCTTTGGATTGGAACTGGTTTTCAATTTGTTTCCATGTGGTTTTCAACTTTCCAATGGTTTCTATTCTACGTTCAAGCTAACTTATTCTACACTCATTCGCATAATATTCATTCACTTAGTGAAAACCAGTACCCTTAAATAGACATAAAAACATTTTAATAATAACATTGAATTGAAAAAGCTGCCCACCGATGTCTAGTAGTGTCCAGCCCTCTCCAGCTGCTGAGGCTACCTGTTATACTTCCAGCTGGAGGTAATGTGTTGGGATGTGCAATGGTACTACACCTGTTGAGTACCGTACATATCCACTGGCTGGAACTCCTGGAACCCTCCCTGATACTCCTGAGGCTGCTGCTGCTGCTGCTGGAACGGCGATGGGAAGAACGCCTGTGACTCCAACTTCATGTAGTTGATCATCTCATTAAAGTTGTTGAACGTAGCATTGTTCAACTGATCGATGTCCAAGCAGAAGTCGTCATCGTAGTCCTCCTTCAGGAACGAGCCAGCACTCTTGGGGATGAACATCGGGCTACCAAACATCTGTGCAGAGTGGAATGATCCTGTCGACACGTCCTCGGCTCCATGTGGAATAGCAATAGGGGCAGACCGCCCCACCGACGACGGCGAGATGTTTTGTGGAGCATTAGGGTATAACGACCCATCTGGGGTTCCCAGTTGCACGTCGTTGTACAGCTGGGCCTCGTTATACTCGTAAGTTCCTTGCAAAGGAGTGGTGTTCGATACCGACAGTGATGGTGTGTTCGAGAAAGGTGTGCTGTAGTCTGCACTGAGCAGTTGTGCTGGTCTCATCTGTTGGTTATCCAGCACTGGCACTGAGTACATCAGCAGCTGAAGCGAGCTCGAGTGGCTCGACAACGAGTTGGGGTTCGATCTTGGTCCCACGTTGGTCTTTGGCTGCGCAGTCGACGACGACGATGACTGAGCGGCAGCGACAGCTGCTGCCATGGAGAATTGTTTCATGAACAATCCTCCGCTCTTCTCGAGCTCCTTTTGTTGTTGCTTAGTCAACTGCTTCTTCAAACGGTTCTTAATTCTAGACTTACCCTTGAAGCCCGATGGCAAGAACTTACATTCACCACCCTCGACATGCAACTCACACCAGATTTCGGCGTTGGGGAACTCGGCGCCACACATCAGACAGTGTCCTGAGATGTGGTTTCTTTCCTTCGTCTTGGTGCCCTTTGGATACTTGAAGTGTCTCAGCTTCAAATGAGTTTTGTAAGTATCTCTGCGGGAAAAGCCTCCGCTTGGGTGGCACTTGTGCTTGACATTGTTCTCGTCAATGTAGACACTGAACTCGTGGAACGGGCACGAGTAGGCCTTCTTCTCTGCGTGCTTCTTCAAGTGGCGAGTCAAATAGCCTCTGATTTTGAAGGTGGCGTCACAGTGTGGGCACTGGTGCATTTTGGACCCGTCCTTGCCCGCCACCAAGAGGCCCTCTTTATCGCTAGGGGAGAATGGCAGGGAGTGGTTTGTGAAGGGGGAGGTTGCGTCGTCCTCTTCATCGCCCTCCTTCTTTACTGCGGATATGATGGAATCGTTGTTGGAAGAGTTGGAGATGGTTGGCAGCAACTTTTGAGGGTTCAAGCTATCCATTTCATCCGTGAAGGCCCACTCGATCTCGCCGTCGTCATTTTTGAACGGAAGCAAGCGAGTGGTTAAGCCTGTGGAGCAGGGCTGCGCGATCGAGTGTCTCACGGGCTCGTCGGAGTCGTAGTCGCTCCACTCTTCATCATATTCCTCACTACCAATGTGGATATTAGTGATAGACGGGAATAATCCGGACTTCAGCTCCTTGTTGTAGACACTGTCGGTGTGTGTGTTGTTGGTATCTGCCTTGTGGTCGCTGCCAAATAACCAAGCACAGTAGGCCACTCCGAGTTGAAGCACCTTAACTAGGATAGATAACATGACAAAGTTTTCGAACGTCAGAGCCCATCCTGGACTCTTGAGTTTGCTCACTGATGGCATCACGTTGTGGTTCCCTGTAGATGGATTAGTGTGTATGTATATATAAGACCACTGTCCTGACAGATTGTGTTATTTGCTGTTGTTATTGTTAGGGAATCCCTTATTTTTATTGGTCCTTTGGCACGAAAATTTTTTTTCGTTTAATTCCCTCCCTTTTTTTGGTCACAAAAATTTGCTCGAGCTTGCATTCCCCGTATTGTGATTGTAGGACACAATAGCGTAATCAAAGATAGCTGGCGATGCAGAGGCGAAGGCACGCACCCAACCCCGTACGGCTCGACGTGATTCTCGACCTCTAGGACCTTATCGTCGACGCATGGCCTTTCACTAGGTTCCCCCCTTGTATCAGGAGATCCCTCTACTGAAACACTACTACCAAATCGTTGTGGATAAGGATTTGGAGCGCTTGCCCAATTATTCTGGGACACTTACTAAAAGAGTTATGAGCGCATGCACGAGACCAGACGATAAAGTAGTGATTGATGAAGGACAAGCCATTATAGACTTCTTCCATCCGTTGGAAGGTACGATTACAGATACGTCCAGGTTGCAATCGTGCGGGTCGAGGCACTATGACGTGGCCAGCTCATTTTTGCTCTAAACTCTTTTCTTTTGGCTGATCTGTTGCTGAACACTTTTCTTTTGCGTACCGAGACTTTTCACGATGATAAGACCGTCGGATACGAGAGCGGACTGGTGAGCACCTCGACGATTGTCGACCGTACACAGGGCCTATGTTCTCGAAGTTGGCGTATTGTGTGCAGTTCCAAAAGACTAAAGGGGAACAATTCTACGGCGATTTGTTATCGATAATTATGGTTAAGCTTTATCATAACCGCGGTGTAGAAGCACCTTTGCCGCGCCAGTTGCGAATAGAGTGTAAGGAGGTGGATGAAGAGTGTGGACGAAGGTGTTATAGGAGGATAAGAGGCGGTGAATCGTCGAGGGAATTGTTGGTTGTTCCTCAATCTTGCAAAGAGATTTTTAGTGATATTTCGATTGAGTTTTCGTGGAGATTTTCATTCTCTTTGTAGAAATTTTCAAGCTGTATAAACCAGAGATTTTCCTGAATTTCTTTATCTTTTTCATTGACTTCTTCTCGAAACGATTAAGCAACTTCTGGAAAACTCGCAAGCTTCCAGACGAAATTACTTTTCCTGCCCAAAGTAGACTCGCCACCTTCTAGATAACCCTCCCTTCAAATACGAACCCTCCCTCACATGGAGATATCTCCCCCTAAACCCTAAAGTATACTCGTTGAACCCTGTGGTTGGCACGTGACGTGGTGTTATTGAAATAAGGTTTGAGAAACCCCTCACCTTGACTTCTCCACTTTCCGCATGGGGAATGGGGCGAACAGCTCACCACGACATATCCGCGGTGGACAAAGGCTATTGTTAAGACAATAGCGTAACAAGGTTACTTTTATCCGTGGATTTGAGGACCAGTCTGGTGAAATCGTATGTTTGCATTGTGAACGATTGGTGAAGATTACGATAACAATGACTTGACGATGCAGTGAAATAGCGAGAATTTAGTGAGAAGACGTAGAGTTGTTCAGTGAAAAACAAATTTGTTGAACCTAACAACGTTGACGTAGTACAAAGATTAATGTTTAGCGGTTGTCCAATCCATTGTAGTCAATTACATCAATTGAGATAATTATTTGAATTAATCGCTATCTTTAACATCATGTATGATAGCATTGATAACATGAAATCGTTATCATAACACTGATAACATCACCATAACATCACATCACCATAACACTCGCCAAAACACTCGCCATAACACTCATCACATATCATCTTACTCATCTCAATTAACAATGAAATTATCTTGAACAATACAACAATCAGATACCCACTACCCCTCTATTTCATCTTACCCTCAACACGTTTACCTACCCCTCTGTTTACCCTCTGCTCACCCATTTCATCTATATATCCTATTATCTCTATCTCTATTACCTATTCTCATTACCTATCCTCTATTCTATTACCTTTCTCTTCAATCCAAAGGAAACCTCATATTCATCACCTCTCTATCAAACATCGCCAACAACTCATCCGCAATGAACGACGGCGAAACATCGTCGTCACCATTGTAATGCTCTATGATTGCCCTGACGAAATCAGGACTACTAATGCAAAGCACTGGTGGAAGCGTGCGCGCTTCGCTGGTGATGAGCGACCCAATGCGGAGCTTGTCGCGTCCCGAAGGTTGCGGTTCATCGCTCGTGGTGTCCACATGCTGGAAATTCTGCAGTGCTAACTTGTCGAGAAGCAACACGTTTTGCCGAACAAGCCACCAATGTGGTTCAATTTCCTTGAGCCGAGCAATGTACCCGTCCGTGAGATTCTTCACCAACTCCCGAAACTCCGCGCTATAGAGCGAAAACTTGTCCGCGTGCACATTGTCGGCGTCCCAGCGCTTGATTCGCATCCTATATCGTATTGGAACCATCGCCGTACTGCTCAAACAACACGGCACAAGTGGAATCTGGATGGGGCTCTTTGCATACTCAAGCACACGTAAGAGGTTCTCCAGGCACCGAACTCCAACCGTATCAATCAGCAGGCGGTCATTCAATACCCTGGTCCCAACGTTGGAAAGCAGAATCCCGACCACGTTGGTGAGCATCCGTGTGAGAAGAAACACGCTCTGCAGCGCATATTGTGCAGCCGACCGAATTGGCTGCGAAAAAATAGTGCGTAAATTTTGCTCGTTGCATAGCAAATCCTCCTTTTGGAGATCGAACATCCCTTCGTTGGCAACGCGCAGAAACTGTGGTTGCAGCGGCATCTTGCTGAACTTCAGCCCAAGAACCTTCTCGACAACCTTGGCCATGTCCGCCAAATCAGCGAGCGGCTTGTGCTGGATAGAGGATGGAACCAGCTCATAGTCCTCGAGACGGAGTCCCACTGCCTTGGAGTTTGTGATGGCATTGAACTTATCAAAGATGTACGCGCACCAAAAAAGGTCGACCAAGTGAGAACTATCAGGCGTCATGTGAACGTGGACCACTAGTGACACCATGTAGTTGATTGCGTCTCCCAAGTCGTGGGCATTCTGTTCGTTTCCAAAGCTGTCAAAGTTGAAGTGAAGGCATAGGAGGAGGTGGCATCGTAATCTTGTGAGCCCGACGTCGTCTCCTAGTTCTGGGAGAACTAGGAGTAACTGACGAAGTTTGCTCGTGAGATTGTGCTGGTATTCTGGTGCGGGAGTCGATGACTGTGAGGCAAGAATTGCAACGGCTGCAGGGTCGGTCAATATCACACAAACCATGGCGTACTTGATGATATTGGGCACCTTCAGCTCTTCCCGCCAAAACTGGTCCTCTTCTACTATGGGAAACACCAGGTTCACCTTGAAGAAAAATAGTTTGTAGAGTTGGTGTAGTGCGCCTTGTGACAAAACAACACCTATGGAGGGCGACTGGACCGTGAATGCGTCGATCAGCTTCAAGAATGCGTAGTGGATGGGGTTGCGAAGATGCGCATTGGCCACTTCACGCAGACTATGCGCCCATTTCTCCTCCTTCTTGGTAAGTGGGAGCGCATCCTCGATGTCACTGCGGCCAACGAGACGCAAGAACCGGATCAACGGTCGCAGCCACGTCACGTTGAAGTCGTACTTGTCTTTGAGGTAGATGGCGGTGATTTTCTCGGGTGGAGGAGACGGCTGGAGCTGGAACGGGGGGCTCGTAAGAATACTCGAGGCAGACGGTAGGTTGGGGTAATCCTTTCGTTTGAGTGGACTTATCTCGTTGGATCTCAATGGGGGAGTATTGTATTCAGATATTGAGTATCTGTTTGGATCCTTTGACCTGGTAGACGTAGATTCCTTGGTAGACGAAAGGCTACTTGAAAGGCTCCTAGAATCACTTGAACGTCCCCTGGATTCCTTGGTAGACTCACTTGAAAAGCTCCTGGGTTCCTTGGTAGACTCACTTGAAAAGCTTCTGGATTCCTTTGATATCCTCGCAGACTCCCTTGAATTATCCAACCCGTTTACACTAACTTTGAAATCCGTTTCTATATTCCCTGTAATTGGGTTGGTCTCTGGTGAATACGGGCTCAACTTCTCTAAGGAGTACCCCAAGGGCTGACCATTCGTGCTCTTTTCCTTTCTTTTATCGCTCTTTTCTGGATTCCTCCACTCGATCAAATCACATTGAACACCCCTGTTTGTACAGTTATCGCAGCCGTGGACCTCATACTCCAACAGCAGGATTGTGCACTTGATCCGCTTAGCTCTGCACTTTTTGCAGCACTTGAAGGCTCGCTTCCGAGTTTTGTATGCTGAGTCGAGGGCTGGGAAAACAAACATGACCTCAATCTCCCACTGCCACTCTCGTAAATGCGCTGTGAGATGCTGTTATTCCCGGCAAATTGGTATGGGACGAATCTGAAAACTGCGGCTCAGATTAGAGCATTTTTTGTGCTCTTGTCCAATATTACGAAATTTTCCAAAAGGGAACACAGTGTAGCGGGTCCTTGACCATAGTGCCACACTGAGAATCAGTGTATTTAGCTCCCACGAGAAACCTTTCGAAAACACTAAATATTTCACTTGTAGATGTGTGTTGTCAGGCCCTCTCTCCCACGTTATTGCCCATCACGTTTTTGTCTCACGACCGTTATTTTTTTGCGATGATATGATGATGATAGATCTCACCACGTTTGAGCACGAGCTGATCCACAAGATTGGGGACAACTACTGGTTCCACGAGATCTCGGCCGAGCTGTTTCCAGGCCAGTCGTTTGGTCTTGAAATCAAGCAGATCTTGCACCACACCAAGTCAGAGTTCCAAGACATCCTTATCTTTGAAAGTGCCACATTTGGAAACGTCTTGGTATTGAACGGTATCGTGCAATGCACAGAGAAGGATGAGTTTGCGTACCAAGAGCTCATCACCCACTTGCCTGTTATGTCGCACCCCTGCCCTAAAAAGGTGTTGGTTATTGGAGGTGGAGACTGTGGGGTTGTTCGTGAGTTAGTTAAGCATGTGGACAGTGACTTCGGTACCATCGAGGAGATCACCATGATTGAAATCGACAAGCTCGTCATCGACTTGGCCGTCAAGTATCTCCCACAAATGGCCAAGTTTCACAACCACCCGAAAGTCAACTTGATCATCGCCGATGGCTTTGAGTTCTTACGTACAACCAAAGAGTCTTATGATGTCATCATCTCCGATTCTTCTGACCCTGAGGGCCCAGCCGTGGAGTTCTTCAAGGAGCAGTATTTCAAGTTGCTCTTGAACGCTTTGGAGCCAAACAACGGTATCGTTACCATGCAGAGTAGTGAGAACATATGGTTGAATATCGAGTATTTGAAGTCCTTGTTACAGGACTGTAAGAAAGTCTTCACAAATGTCAAGTACTGCCAGTGTTACATGCCATCATATACAAGTGGCCAGCTTGGGTTGATTGTCGCATCTGCGAATTCCACTTTGGACTTGACCGTCCCAACCAGAAAGTTGACCGATGAGGTCGAGTCAGAGTATTTCAAGTACTACAGCAGCGATGTCCACAAAGCAGCCTTTATCTTGCCAAAGTGGGCTAAGAACTTTCTTGAGTAGATGTATATAGAACAAGGTTTATAAAGGGTTTTGGAGAGCCATAGGTAAGTTAGTCAATGATACTTAAATCACTATATAATTAATTCATCAATAATGTTCACTTCTGTTCTTAAAGGTTGTAGTTCACTTCAAAGTTTTACTTCACCTCTGTTCTTAAAAGTTGTAGTTCACTTAAAAGTTGTATTTCACTTTTGTTAAAAGTTCCTCTGTTCTAGGTCTACTTCATCCCTGGCTTGAAAGTCGTATTCCCATTATTTTTACTATTACTTTTATGACTTCTGTATGCAATTCCTTCTGTAAATTTCCGTAGTACATTTCCGATTCGGTAGCACCTGCCACAACTACGACACTCATAGCCGTGCGGGATTTTCCACACCTCCTGAGACATCCTGAGACATATCCATTGACTTATCTCATGCAAGGTAAAGTAGTAGCTTTTTACGCCAAAGCCGTAAACTTACTTTTCATCTCCACGGCATCCGCGAAGCTTCAACACGGCAAACAATTAACTCAAAACGGTGCATGCATGAGCTGAAAAGTCTCTCTTATCCCAATTGCTAGGGCTGTGTCTAGGATGCCCAGGATGACCTCATAAACCTAATCCCAAGGGGTTGCTTACGAAGCCGTTACGTAAGATGGCCCGTTAGGGTCTGTATTATATAATACTTACCTAAGCAAAAGTGATTTTGGAAAAAAATTTTACTTCACACTACTCAACTTAATCAACACACTACCTTCTTGTAACCCACGATTTGGAACGGTACACGAACTTTTCAGACATGCCCAAGGAACTTGATCAGCGCCACGACGTTCACGAATCGCACGACATACACGACCAAAATGGCAATGAACACCACCACGAAAACGACCGTCACCACGTTCAGGACGACCAGCATCACAACCGCAATTCCCACCACGAACATCTGGACATCCTAGATGATGAGGATGACGGAGCTGCCGCGGCTGCTGCAGCGGCGGTTGCGGCCGTGAATGCTGCTGTGAATGGTGTAGACGACTACTCTAGCAACATTGACGAGCAATTGCTCCGTGTTAAGCCTGAGGACAAGGTTTTGCAACAAGATATGGGCAAGGAAAAGAAGAATGCACAAAAGCTCTCTCAATCGCATCAACACCAACATTTGCAGCAATTGCAGCACCAGCAGCAGATACACCAGCACTTACAGCAGCAACAGCATCAGCAACACCATTTGTTACAGCAGCACCAACAGCACCCTTCAAAATACGAGCTCTACGATGAGAGTGAGTACAACATCCAGATCCCAGAGCCAATTATAGACTCCAAACTGAAAATCTACCCGGTCACAGAAAACACCATCACCGCAGAAGGAAACTTGATCACGAGACCATACCCTGAGCAGGTGTTTCACTCAAGAGAAGACTTGAACGAGTTTATTCAAGAGTTTGCGCGTGACAATGGGTTTGGAGTTGTTATTGCACACTCAAACAAGAAGGCCATCTACTACACTTGTGAGTTGGGAGGTCGTTACAGGCACAAAAAGACCAAGCAGGATGAAAAGGAAGAGGAGAATGTTGGTGTTGACGATGACAAGTTGGATATTGGCAACGGTTATCTTCTTGACCCAAGCACCAAGACCAAAAAGCTCAAGTGTCCTTTTGCGATGACGGCGTCCTATAAGAAGGCCACCAATGTGTGGACTTTAAGGACGACTTGTAATGAGCATAACCACCCACAATTGGACCCGTTGCTGAACCACCCTATGCTTCGCAAGCGACTGGACCAGTTGAACTTGCTCATTTTGGACTTGTACAAGGTGGGCACGAAGCCGCTGCTCATCGAGTCGAAAATCAAGGACCAGTTCCCAGACGTCTTGATTAAGCGTGAGGACATTTACAACGAGATCCGTGGATACAAGCGTAAGATAAAGAAACAAACCCAGAGGTTCAACTTACCACGTGGTAGAAATAAGAAAATTACTCCAAACCAGCACCATCAGCAGTCGCGACCCACAAACGACGAAGATGCGGTTGCAGCTGCATTTTTGGCCAACGGAGATGATCATGATTTGCAGTACGAAATGAACCGCACTAATCAAGAGGAGTTCCAGAGGCAATTCGATGAAGCGGCTGCTGAAGCGGCTGCAGCTGCTGCTGCAGAGGGCGGTAACAGCCATCATCACCATCATGGACAGCATCACCACCAACATCACCAGAATCTTGAGGAGTATCAATCGTATCAGTTGCAAGATGGACTTCTGGATGGTACCGCTGCAGCTGCAATTGCGGCAGTCGCCAACGCTACCAGGCATCATGACGATAAAAGACACGATGATGACGATGACCGTCACCATGGCGATTTGACGATGGATAATATTGACAGCAGGCTTGTTGGTGAATAGCTGACATTTGTATTATAATGTATTAGGTAATAGAGCAAGTAGGGAAGAGCCATGAGTGAATGTAGTTATTATGAGAGCTATTTTGATTATGAAATTATGACCATACGTGAAATGACTATGAGTGAGCTTTTTACAATTTCATATTCCTTTTGTATTCCTATCTTTTTACCTTATTTTCCTTCCTTTTTGTCTCTCCTCGCTTCGTCTCCCTTCATTCCTATTCATATGCTAAATGCTGTTGAGCAACTCCATGCCTTGTGCTCTTTCTTCAAACAACTTTGCTAATTCTCCAACTCTCCGACCACGGATCACAGGTTTCTTGACCACCGGTGGCGGAGCATCGAACTGGGGAAGTGACTGTGACCTTGAGTGCCGACTCGAGAGTCCCTTCGGCTTCTCAGGTTTCTTGAGCAGGTTGCTTGTGATGGTCAGTGCAAATGTCAATGTTGAATTTCCCAGCGTGGAAAACATAGAGCTCGACGACGCTTTGTGTGATAACGCCGAGTTTGCTGACCGTGGGGTATTCAAATTGAGTGCTAAAATGCCTCTTCTTGTAGGGCTCACAAATGTGGTATCTGCGAGTGGTTCAGTCTTGGTGGTAAAAGTAGGTTTAGGCTTCTCTTCCTTTTCCTCGTCGCTTTCCGAAAACAACTCGTAGTCCAAATCGAAAACACTGTCTGCATTTTCCTTGCCCTTTACCACGTCTTCGATGGACTCCAAGTTGTCTGGTCCGACGTGGTCCCAGTTGTCGATGACATTCTTGAGGAACCGGTTGATGACCAAGATGTTATTTTTGTTTTGTGACGAGATCAACTCGTGGCTGATGCAATGTGAAAGACACTTTGAAAGCAGCACCGATGTGTGCCGTGTCAGTTTATTGTTCTTCACGATCTTGTGACACAACTGGCACAATTGGTTAAGTATATGCGCGTTACTACTCGTGTGCAGAGCTATGATGCCAAGATACACGTCTCTCGTGAATTTCGCGTCGTCGAGCATAGGTAATGGTATGCTTGAAGTTGGAATCAAAGTCATTGGAAGTTCAGTGAGAATCCGCTTAAACACACCTGCAATGCAGTAGATGTCCCAGTCATTAATCCAGATGAGCTGGTCGCGACATATGCACTTGAAGAGAGTATCAGTGTTGACTTTGTTGCCTGGTTTGTGGAATAGAAGCTCGACTTTGTCGCCATACGTGTCAAGTATCTGGAAGATTTGGTAGAAGTGGTGATGGAGCAATGGGTCCAGAGTAGGGTCTATTTGCGCATACATGTGGATGAGCGGCATAGTCGTCATTGCAAGTGAAACGTCATCTTCCAATAGCATGTCGTGTTTATAGACATTCAAGGATATTTTGAGCTTAGTAATGTCCACATACGAGCTAAGCTCCGATAATGTTGAGCAGTGTATGATAGTATTTCTGCGGTCGCTGTTGAGCAACTCACTCAATGATGCAGATGTGAATGAATCAACCAAACGGTTAACCTTCTCAAAATTCTTTTTGGTCAGGTTGAAGTTTGCCAATACTTGTGTGATTCCCTTGATGAACCAACTATCGTGTACGGTAATGATTTTCCATAGGTTTTTCAAGTTCTCCTTGTCGGCCATGAACTTCTTGAGGAACTTGATTCCCCATATCCAACTGATTTTGTTGAGTCCGCAGCTGAACATTATAAGGACATACGGTTGTGCCGGTAAGTTATTCATCAAAGTGGGTATGAATTCATCGTAGTTGATCTGATCCGTGGATGGGAGGAACAGGGTATCAAAGATGTATATTGGAAGCCGACTCACGGGATCATCCACATGAGTAGCAAAGAGGATCCGGTCCATGGTACGCGGAGCTTTGTTGCGCGTATCAAAAAGTATTCAAGAAGTCGTTTATTCCGCAAAAAGTCTAGGCAAATGATGTGGCGAAGTCAAATTTGGGTGGTCGATCTCCGATATGCTATAGCTGAACACCAGCTTGCGTTGTACTAGCAGGTCTCGGAATGCTGGGGTATAAAGCACGGTGATTCGCCCTAAAAAGAGAAAACGAAAATAGATATTTTGCGACATTGGAAATGGTGCATGTCGTGATGCCACGTCAAAGACGTGAATCTAGTCCACCTAAAGTAAGTTCTATGCAGCGAGACAGTGTATATACGCGTTTGCTGTGATTTACTTAACCTCTTGGTAAAGTACGTGATTTTGATAAAATTGGCATGAATTTTGCACAAATACGGAGACGTTGTTGTAGTATGACATCAAAGTGTAATTCAAAAAACATTTCCTGGTACCGACATGAAGCTATAAAATCAGATGTAGAAAGAGCATTAACACGAAGGATACTGTATAGATGAAGTCCTCTAGCAGAAGAGTTATTGTATTGGTCTAGTATAAAGCTAAAAGTAATCAACTTCAAAGAAGGAAATGCAAAAAACGAGATACAATTTCAATTGTTCTTGCTATTGAATCACAGTCTCTTGGATGTACAGTCTCTTGGATGTACAGTCTCTTGGATGTACAGTCTCTTGGATGTACAGTCTCTTGGATGTACAGTCTCTTGGATGTACAGTCTCTTGGATGTACAATCTCTTATAGGTATCTTGATTACTCGAATCAAGCACTCCACAGTGGTGATTTTTTGCAACCACTTTTTAGTCCAAATCACACGACCCGGATTTTTTTTGCCTTCGATTACGAATTGTGTTGGATTAAAACACCAAAAGCTTCTCCAACATTCCATCAAAGCTAAAAATTTAACCACCTTCTCACCAATCTAATCACGAACCAGAGGCACCACACATGTCTCCAGCGAAAGATCAAACCAAGAAGGAACCGCCAGTGGGCAGCAAGGAAGCCGATCCGGCTTCTGGATCGGCAACCACAAAGAAGCAACAGCCAAAGGAAGAAGAGTTGTCTGAAGAGGATCAACACTTGAAAGACGAGCTCGATCTGTTGGTTGAGAGATTGAATGAACACGGTCAAAAGGCTCCAGCTTATGAGGAGCATCTTGCTTCGTTGAAAACCTTCATTAAGGATTCGACAACCTCAATGACAGCAGTGCCAAAACCATTGAAATTCTTGAGACCACAGTACCCAAGTTTGACAGCATTGCACGACTCGCTTGTGGAGAAATTCGGGCCAGACGCCGCAATTGTCATCAAATTGGCCGATATCTTGTCGGTTTTGGCCATGACATACTCCGACGATGGCAAGAAGGACTCCCTCAAGTACAGATTGTTGTCTTTTGATGAAGCCATAACCGATTGGGGTCACGAATATATGCGCCACTTGGCATTGGAGATCGGAGAGGCCTACCAGGAGAGTTTGGGCTCCGACGAGGACACCACTAAACTCGTGCAATTATCTTTGAAGATCGTTCCATTCTTCCTCAAACACAATGCCGAGGCTGATGCCGTGGACTTGTTGTTAGAAATCGAGTGTATCGACAAGTTGCCTCAGTATGTGGATGAGAACACCTACTCAAGAGTTTGTCTCTACATGGTTAGCTGTGTGCCATTGTTGGCTCCTCCTGATGATGTCTCCTTCCTCAACACCGCCTACACTATCTACTTGCACCACAATGAGCTCACACAGGCTTTGAACTTGGCCGTCAAGTTGGGTGACGAGAGCTTGATAACACAGGTGTTCGAGAGCACGACCGACGATTTGATCCACAAGCAGTTGGGTTTCATCTTGTCCCAACAGTACAGCAACTTCAAGTACCCAGGCGAGAACCCAGAGGTCCAGGAGGCCATCTCAAACTCGAAATTGCACGAGTATTACGCCTACTTGGTCAAGGAGTTGAACTTGTTGGACCCAAAGGTCCCAGAAGACGTGTACAAGTCTCATTTAGAGAACTCGAGGTCGGGTTTCGGTTCGGGCTCCATCGATTCTGCAGAACAGAACTTGGCTGCGGCTTTCGTCAACTCTTTCCTCAATTTGGGTTACGGCACAGACAAGTTGATCCAAACTGAGGAGGACAACAAGTCCTGGATCTACAAGACTAAGGGAACTGGTATGACTTCCACAACCGCTTCTCTTGGTTCCATCCACCAATGGAACGTCAATGAGGGTTTACAGGCCTTGGACAAATACACTTACTCGTCGGAGGATGAGGTCAAGGCCGGTGCCTTGTTGGGTAATGGTATTGTGTCATGTAATGTGCATGATGATGTCGACGCTGCCTTGGCTCTTTTGCAAGACTACGTTACTGATTCCAATAAGCTTTTGCAGTCTGCCTCGATAAACGGTTTGGGTATTGCATTTGCCGGTTCCTCTAACGAGGAAGTCTTGGAGTTGTTGTTGCCTTTGATCTCTGACTTGGATGTTTCGTTGGAAATCTCCTGCTTGGCAGCTTTGGCTTTGGGTCACGTCTACGTCGGTACTTGCAATGGTGACATTACATCCACCATTTTACAGACCCTCTTGGAGAGAGACTTCACCCAGTTGACTAACAAGTTCATCAAGTTCATGTCGCTCGGTTTGGGTCTTTTGTACATGGGTAAGACTGAGCAGGTCGACGACGTCTTGGAGACTATCGATGCTATAGAACACCCAATCAGCAAGACTTTGAAGGTTTTGGTGAACATCTGTGCTTACGCAGGTACCGGTAACGTCTTACAGATCCAGTCCTTGTTGCAGATGTGCACAGCCAAGCCAAAGGACTTGGAGTCTGAAGAGAAAAAGTTGGAGATGAACGAAGAGGAGCAAAAGGCAGCCGAGGGAATCAAGGAAGAAGCGGAGGAAGACGCCGAGGGTGACGTTGACATGGAAGATGCCGACTCTTCAGTCAAGAAAGAGACCAAGTCTGAGGAGTCTACTGCTTCCAAGACAGACACCGACGAAGACGAGGATGAAGACGAGTTGTACCAGGGTATTGCCGTCTTGGGTTTGGCCTGTATTGCAATGGGAGAAGACATTGGTCAGGACATGTCGTTACGCCACTTCTCTCACTTGATGCACTACGGTAACTCTTTGATCCGCCGTGCCGTTCCTCTTGCAATGGGATTGGTGTCCACTTCCAACCCACAGATGAAGGTTTTCGACACATTGTCCAGATACTCGCATGATCCAGACTTGGAGGTTGCGCAAAACGCTATCTACAGTATGGGTTTGGTTGGTGCAGGTACCAACAATGCCAGATTGGCCCAATTGTTGAGACAGTTGGCCTCTTACTACGTCAAGTCTGCAGACTCTTTGTTCATGGTTAGAATCGCACAAGGTTTGTTGCACTTGGGTAAGGGTACATTGACTTTGACTCCATTCAACAGTGAGAGAACTATTTTGAACAATGTTTCTTTAGCCTCGTTGTTGACCATTGCTATTGCTCTTTTGGACCCTAAGGCGTTCATTTTGAACGACTCGGGATCTGAGACCTCGCACCAGTTGTTGTACTACTTGACTCCAGCTATCAAACCACGCATGTTGGTGACCGTTGACGAGAAGATGAATCCAATCAAGGTGAATGTGCGCGTGGGTCAAGCTGTTGATGTGGTTGGACAGGCAGGTAAGCCAAAGACCATCACTGGTTGGGTTACACAGTCTACACCTGTTTTGTTGAATTACGGTGAGAGAGCCGAATTGGAGAACACCGAGGAGTGGATCAGCTTGAGCAGTTCCTTGGAGGGAATTGTGATCTTGAAGAAGAACCCGGAGTACATGGAGGTTGACAACTAGTTGACAACTAGTGGAATAATCTATAGATGAATAAAATGACAACGAGTAAGTGTAGAGGATCCAGGGTGTGATCAATAATAAAGAGATTGACAAAACTACTCTTGTATTGCGTCTTTTTTATTAAAATGTAGTTTGTAATCTATACTTACGTATAGGAGGATGAACTGAACGTTTCCAATCTATTTTGTAGGATGCATGCTTATTTGAACTCCTCGGCCTTACCAGCCATCAACAACCCAACAATCAAACCAAACAACCCCAAAACAGAGCCGAAAATCTCAATGACAAGGATCTTGACAAAAAGGGAAGAGTCTGCGGCGTCACTGATGGCGGCAGTAGAACCTGTAACACCAACGGCTATACCACAAATCAAATTGGATACACCAACGGTCAATCCAGCCCAGAAAAGTGCATATCCAGTGTACAAGTTCTCCTTGGTCATGAGGAGGTCCAGTGGAACGTTGCTCAAATTCGACGAGAACACAATGGCCATGATCAACCCGTAAATGGCCACGACTTCACAGAAAATGATGGAAATCAAGTTCTTGGTGGTGATTCTGGGTGCCTTGACACCAGCACCAATGATTGAGGAGCCTGTTATGAAAATACCCCAGGCGGCTCCGACAACAGACAAACCAATGCATGAAGCGATACCCAATGTTGCCCACATGTATGGTGAAGTTGTCTCCAAGAATTCGCCCACATTGAACGATTCACCGGTGTTGTGGAATAACATGTATCCGCCAACCAACAAGGCAGTGGCTGCCACAAGCGATTTAACAACAGCCATGATAGATTGGTTTGATTATCTTTTGCTATTGGATTATCAGAGTTTAGATTTTGGTGTCGGTTCGAAATTCGTAGATAGTCAGGCTTATGTAAGCGATTAAGTAAGAGGGCGAAGGTGGTGGGAGACTGTAAAGTGTATAATTAAAAGGCTGTCGAGAAGGATTCTTTAAACGAAGGAAACCCAAGTCAAGCTAGTCGTGCTCATGAGTTTCCTAGTATCTTTAGAGCACTTCTTCTCCGAATATACGACTCAGTTGAAGGTGTTGATCAATAAATAGCATTACATAATCAGAACTGTGCCTATTTGGTCAAAGTTTCGTTAATGATAATCCGGGTAAGTGGTCTCATATTTACGCAAAAATATTTTTCTACCACCTCATCATTAAATCGTGCACCTACCGATTAATTTTTCAAGAGAAAAAATTTATATAAGTATTGGAGGTTCGCAAAAATTTTCAATTCAGTACATCAACTTCAAAAACTAATCAGTCAATATGGGTCGTATGCATTCTTCTGTATGTGATCATTGAATGAACCCGGGCCTTTCCAAGAGTGAGCAGCCAAATGCGGACTGTCTCGCCAGCTCTTGGCTTGGTACTGAGGTTTAGCCTTCTGGCAACCGCTGTTGGATCGTAATGACAGACTTCTTCTAATCCGAAGGTTGAACCTACGGCACGAAGGTAGTCACATGTGAACCCAAAGTCGAGTGAACATAACGTCAATTTGATAGACATCGTTGTGAGGCTCTTATTGTTCCATGAGTGTGTTATGCTGACGTCTTAACGTTTGGATAATGTATGAATGCTACATTATATTGAGTCTTATAATGAAGATGTCTACATAAAGACGTTGTCTAAATGCTGGCGTTATGTTGAACTTCTGGGTCTACGGTCGTCACATCCTGCAGCTGCCATGGCATATCTCTTGTACAATTACTAACATCATTTAGGGTAAGGGTATTTCCTCTTCCGCCACTCCATACTCGAGAAACGCTCCAGCTTGGTTCAAGTTGACCTCCGACGAGGTCGTTGAGCAGGTTGTCAAGTACGCCAGAAAGGGTTTGACTCCTTCTTCCATCGGTGTTATCTTGAGAGACGCTCACGGTGTCTCCCAGACCAAGATCGTCACTGGTAACAAGATCTTGAGAATCTTGAAGTCTAACGGTTTGGCTCCAGAGATCCCAGAGGACTTGTACTTCTTGATCAAGAAGGCTGTCTCTGTCAGAAAGCACTTGGAGAGAAACAGAAAGGACAAGGACTCCAAGTTCAGATTGATTTTGATCGAGTCTAGAATCCACAGATTGGCCAGATACTACAGAACCGTCGCTGTCTTGCCACCAAACTGGAAGTACGAGTCTGCCACCGCTTCTGCTTTGGTCAACTAATTTTTTTTCATAGGGCTTTGTATTATACATGGTATTTATAAATTTGATGTAATAGGAGATGACAGTAGGAGTGATAGGTTAGTGGGAAAGTATCGTTACTGTTGAATTGTAACATTACTGTTGTGCTTATAGAGTGATTTCTGACCTCTTAGCTCATCGCTTTAGTCAGCTTTGTTCGATCGTTTCGAAAAAATAGCGACTATGGACGCTATTTCGGAACGCGCGTTCAACGAGACCACAGAGGTTTCCAATGACGATCCATCGCTCCTCAATGTGATCTTGGATCTCTCGCCACAAGGATGGTACCGTATTCGGGACCAGATTCTGATACACGACGCGGTGAAGTCTTTACTAGTTTTCATGAATGCTCACCTAGCGCTCAACAACTCCAATCAGGTGAGTTTCATTGCAAGCTCACCACTGGGGCCATCGTTCCTATACCCCAATCCACTCAAGAGCACTCTGGACGAGGACGAGAACCTCGTGAACCACGAAATGTATCGTCAATTCCGCATTGTCAACGAAGCAGTGTTGGAAGAGTTGAATCGTGAGTTGGCAAAAATAGACTCCACAAGCACAAGATCACTGATAACGGGAGCAGTCAGCATGGCTTTGACATACACGAATCGTATGCTCAGATTGGACCAATCGATTACAACAACAACAGCATCAGCAATCAACTCCACTACGGTGGCTTCAGCAAATGGAGGATCTGCAGAGGAGAAAGGGTCAAGTACAGCAACAGCAAGTCTCACCTCGCTCAAAGCAAGAATCTTGATAGTATCGCCTAGTGATCTCGACAACATCAAGTACATTCCCATCATGAACTCAATCTTTGCAGCACAGAAAATGAAGGTGTCTATTGACGTAGCTAAGCTCGGGTTCCGCAACTCTTCCTACTTGCAACAGGCGCTGGACGCAACAAATGGGATCTACTTGCACATCGCCGACCCAAGAGGGTTCATCCAAGTGCTTTGCACAGCGTTTTTCGTGGAGCCATCGATACGGCCGTACATCATTCTCCCCACGAACTCTAACGTCAACTACAGAGCCAGTTGCTTCATCACAGGAAAGCTTGTGGACTTGGGGTACGTGTGCTCAGTGTGCTTGTGTATCATGAGCTTGGTGCCTGAGGACGGCAAGTGCCCTGCGTGCCACCTGGAGTTCGACAAGGCCATAGTGGCTCAGTTGACCAAGGAGCCGGAAGTCATTCCAAAGAAGAAGAGAAAGGTAGAGGTATAGAAAAGAGAGAAATGAGAGGATTGTAAGATGAGATGTAAGATGAGATGTAAGGCAAGATAAAAGAGATTATTGTAAGATGAGATGACATGAGAGTAGACGTATACTATAGATGTGTTTTGTATGGTTTCGTAATGCCTATCTACATTTGCATGGTTGATCTTATTTTTCACTATTTTTAATCCGTTCCAATATCTTCATTCCAGTCCTGAGGTCTCTCCTGGATGAACTTGGCCATCAAGTCCTCGCACTCCTTGTTCTTCATGTCAATGAGCTCAACGCCCTCAGATGCCAACAACTTCTCAGCACCCACAAAAGTCTTGTTCTCACCGAACACTACTCTCTTGATGCCGTAGAGCAAGCATGCACCAGAGCACATGTGGCAAGGAGAAAGGGTGGTGTACATGGTACAGTCCTTGTAGACGGAAGCAGGTAAACGGCCGGCATCCTCCAAAGCAGCGGTTTCACCGTGCAAAGTTGCAGAACCCTTCTGGATACGCATGTTGTGTCCGCGGCCATACACGGTACCGTCCTTGTGGATGAGTGCACCTCCGATGGGAATACCACCTTCAGCGTAACCTAAACGTTAGCGGATGCTAAAATAAACCAAGAACCCTACTTACCTTTCTTTGCCTCTTCGATTGCAATAGCTAATCCTTTCTCGTCGTCGAAAGCCATGATGGAGAAAATTTAAAGATCTAACGGTTTTTGCTTTTTTCGTAAATCGCATGATGAGCTTCGGAGACAACGACGGGAGTCCGAAATAGTGATCCGGAAACGCCTCGGTAGGGTGCTAACATGTGCCTTACGTGCCTTATTTTACAGTTTACTATATACCATCTCGACTTCCTCGTCCTATGCTATACCCGAGAGTGTGGGGTACTTCGATGGGATTAACACAAAATTATATTGTTACAGAATTACCAACTTGGGTAAAGGCAGACTTTTCGAGACAACTTTTATTAGACTGTAATACGGTAGACTAGCTAATAGACTACATCCATATGAATTAGACTAGCTACTTCCATAAGACTTGCTTATGACACTATTAGACTAGCTCATATCATAATACTCTAATGTGAGAATCTTCAGTTACTTATATAGATAAACACACCCTGACCTATCCACTGCGACAACCATTTCAAGAGGACGTAAAACAACACCCACATCCGTGATAGTATCTTGTACTGCCTTACCAAATTGCAACCTGGAAGCCTCGCCTACCGAGTACAGCTCCTTCTTGTAACCTTGAATTGGGGCATTCTTAGGGAGCTCCACTTCTGATATCATGGGCACTCCGTTCACCGTTGAGCTCGCGAACTTACTCTCGAAGTTGAGCGATACGGATGCTGTTGGAGCAGAGGCATTCCAAAGGACCAACCTCCGGTCCCATGTTGCAGTGACGAAGAAGCCCTGTTCAAAGCTTAGAGCAGTGAAACTTCTTGACAGCAGACGCTCGTTTTCAATGAGATTCAGCGACACACTAAGACTTAACTTCTCCAAGATGTTGTCAATTTCAGCGATATCACGGCACTCCTCAAGCTTGTACTGCCCGTTCAATGGGTCGCACGAATACACTTTAGAACACTCGAAAGACGGAATGTCCCACACGGTGAGGTCGTTCTTTGGCCCAATCATTGCAAATCCATTCTTTAACGAGGTGAGCTTCGAGATACTGCCTCCAGTTTCCTTACCCCGTTTCACTCGCCAGCTTTTCGCGAGTAATCTGAACCGCAAGTCCCACAAACAAAGGAACCCATCCAGGGTTCCAAGAAGAAGCCACGCAGACTTATCTCCAACAATAAACGTAGTGGGCGTTCCGTAGATCGCAGGGTTGTCAAGCAGCCATATTTGCTGCATTCTGATTATATCGTAAGAAACAACTCGCGACCGACTCGTAATTGCTGTCAAGAACCTTCCCTCGATGTGCAACGCAGTGATGTGCTCGCTTGAGGCACTCGCGATGTGGTGCTCGCGAACCTGTTGGACTTTCATGAACTTGATGCGGCGGTTCTTTGCACGAGTAATGTCGATACGATAAATGCGAACCCGTCCATCAGCTGTCGCTACTGCAAAACAGAACCTATTAGATGCAAACTTGATAGCTTTCACAGGAGACCCAAGCGAAAGCAGGATACTGGCACTCTTCACGCTAACGGCTTTCTCCATCTTATAAGTATCCCATACCTTGACGTTTCCTAGTTCGGATCCCGTTACAAAAAACTCGGAGGTGGGCCCGATTTCCAAGCAGTTGATGCCATCGATTTCACCGACACTGTCACTCGTGTCAATCTTTGCAATCAAAACCCCACGCGGTTGCCAGTCGCTCGAAGTGCGTGCATTGGCCTTGACAGAAGTACCAAACTCAGGAAAGTTATCCAAAGTGGGCTCGAACTCAACCTCGTTCAAATAACTCATCACATGAGGGTTCGTTCCACTGTAACTGTGTTTAGTAGCGGTAGTGATTAGCTTTGAGTTCACACTAAAGACCTTTTTAGAGCTCTTTGGAATCGTCGAAACCGTGCTCCTCAGTTCACTAGAAACCATTTTGTCGTCCTTCTTCATCTCATGCCCAAACTGAAGCTCTCCAAAGACATTGGCTTCAACGGTCTGAATACTCGCACGAAATTTGTTCAAGCTTGGAATCACGAGCGAACCAGTGCTCTGCTCGTAGTTATGGAGTGAAACACTGTCACCAGGCGCAGACTCGACATTCAGCTCAACAGTAGACCCCACAGTGAGAGGCTCCGACTTGTAGTGAACCTCAAAGAAAATATTACGAGGAGTAATGTCACTATAAGATGTCACCATATTGAACTCTGCCTCAGATGTCGTGGATGCTGACATAGTCCTACTGACACTGAAGATATAGTCGCGTAACACAAATACCTTCCAGAGATCACGGTCTGAGAGTCCCACAGACTTGAGTTTGATGAGCCACAGCTTGTCTTCGGGGGATAACGGGACTGAAGATTTACTTCCGTTGGCAAACTGGAAAGTGACCTTGCTATTCAACCGCGGAAGGTACACCAGCTTCCCCATGCCTGTGGTGGCTACCACTTTGCGCAGAAAGTTCTTCTCTTGCCAGAAGAGCGACTTTGCGGTCGAGTGTAAGCACCAAGTGACTGTTAGATCGTAAACGGCACGCGAAAGTGGACTTGTTACACAGGGATAGAGTGTATCCCAAGTCAAGTCAGCAAGATCATACGTAAGAAATTGCTTGATGAGTGGATATAGAAAACAGTAGCGGTCTGCATCGTCCAAGTTGTCGCTAACAGCTAGAATCAACAGCATTACTGATTGGCGTATCCATGCATTTGGATGGAGAAGCAAGTTGACCGAGCTGGCAATGAGCGCGGCGTATATCTCCAAAGCATTAAACCGTGGGTTGATGACTCTTGAAGACACAAATTGCGTAAATATTTCCAACACCTTCAACACCACAAACTGTTCCGAGTCGCCCAATGTCTGTATCAAGAGTGGAAGAACATACTGCTCAAACAGAAGTACTCCTACGTATGGACCCACCTCCAACACAGCACGCAAGAACGCAAGTCTCAATTGACTATCGCTATCGTTCAAGTAGGTAATCAAGTGAGGAAGGACCAAATCGTTGGTCTTGTCCACCCCAAAGTACTCACAGAGTGGGAGAATGTTATCCAAAAAGCTGATTCTGACACTGGGGTTGGGGTCCGTCAACAATGAAAACACTATGCCCTCGAACTCAGCATCAAGGTCGTCCTTGCTGACCTGGTGCGCACTGCCGTTTTCAGTCAGCATGCTCTTGGCCATCATCCAGAACCGCTTCAGAACAGTTGCTAGCGTGGGAAGGCACAGGGCCAATGCCATCTTGATCAAGTCTCTATCTTCGGAAGGGACATTCACCGCGAATAACGCAGAGAGCTTGGGGAGTAGGTACTCCGGGAAGACGTGAGCATTAATGGGAGTCACGTACTCGCACGTCGAAAGAAGTGTGGTGATTGCTCGAAGTGCCATACAAACCACCTTGCAGCTCACACCGCCTGCGGAAGAGCTACGGGCAGCCTCTATGTACTCATCCACTAGCAAACACAAGTATGGTAAAGACCTGTCCAATTTGCTCCCATCACTAACATGTTCCGAGAGTGCCAACACCAACTCGCATGCTTTGAGTTTGGAGCTGACTTGCTTGAGCGTCTTCATGAGCGAAAACACGAGGTTGAGAGGGATGAGCGCCAGTGGGGTTGGTGCTTGTGACTTGATGACGTAATTATGAGGCATACCCTTGAGGTTTAGTCTAAGAGACGTTGAATCGTTCAGTTGGCTATGTTTGTAAGTGAAACCCAATGAGTGCGCCAATTCTTCATAGCTCTCATATACCATCTCTAATTTCACATCGGATGCGTCTGAGTCTGGGTTCTCATTGAGATCGCTCATGAACCCGTACAAAAACGTGTAAAAAGTCTCTGGAAAACACCGTCCTCTATACTTATCGAGTAGTTCGCGAGCCGAGGGTCTCGATTGAGGGTCCAATTGAAGAAGGTCCTTTACAAGGGCCTTCATTTCAGGGTCCTTGATGTTGGACAAATCTGGGACAAACTCCTGTTTCACGTACTTGAACAGCTGCGAGAGTGTGAATGTGGGCTCTCCATCAGAGTAGAGTTCAGCAATCACACATCCCAAACTGAACATGTCCATTTTACTATTCAACAACCCTGTGTATTCGCCATCGTCAGTGAATGTCTGCTGCTTCGACGTCTCCTTACTGTTGTAGAAGCGTTCTGGAGCGAGGTAGCACAACCTCCTGTCTGAAGTGTCGAAGTAGAAGGAAAACTGGTTGGGGTTATCTTCCGGAATGAATGCAGGTTTGAGCAGATTGGCGTAGTCCACTAGAAGTAACCAATTCCACAGAGTGACCATGAAGTTCTCCAATTTGAGGTCACCGTGGTAGATGTCCAACTCGTGCAAGTCGTCTATAACACGGAGCATCTGGTACACTAGGAAGAGCTTCTCAATTGGCTCTAAAAACGGCCGTATGGAGATACGGTCGTAGAGGTTCGTCTTGACCATTTGTCGTACAAGGTACGCAGCACGGTCTGTTTCGATGATCTTGTGCCATGGGAGGCAATTGCTGTGGTGAGCGAGCATCTGGCACTGGCGTGCAATGAGTTCTGCCGCGACTCCGAGCTGCATTGAGTAGCCTGCTGGCTTGATCAACATCTTGATGATGACGAGGTTGCCATTGGTGTCAACAGCTTTGATTGTTTTGAGGAAGCGCGAGTTGTTGATGGTCTCCACGTAGCGGTAGTCTTTGAGCACGTCGATATACGACAGAATTGCCACTGTTGGCGCCGAAGGCGCTAGTAGTGATAATCGTGGGCCCATAAGAATAAAATAATAAAGCTAAATAAAAGAGTGGAATATATGTGGATTTAATACTGGAATACATAGATTGATGAGAGTATACTTAGATTGAATAAGGGGATTGAATAAGGAGATTGAATAAGGAGAGACACTATATTTTGAATACGGAGAGACTATATTGTGAATACGGAGAGACTATATTTTGAATACGGAGAGACTATATTCTGATTGAATACGGAGACTCACTATTGAGATTGAATATTGATTGATATACCTGATTCTTGATTCTTCATACTCAGCATGACCAAACGACCACACGACCTGGAAGACGATTTTGAGGGCTTTGGACAGAGACGAGCATTTCCAGTCGATGACGATGAGGTTGGGAGGTATTTGCAGAGTGTGCGACAAGAGCTGGTTTACAAGGGAGATAAGGAAGGTGATAAGGAAGGTGATCATAAGGAAGGTGATAGGGAAGGTGATAAGGAAGGTGATAAGGAAGGTGATAGGGAAGGTGATGATAAGGAAAGCGAGAATGCTGAGAAAGGTAATGGGACAACTGGATCAAATGACATAACCTTGAGACTAACACCTTCGAAAACACTTCATGGAAAGTCTTCACTTGATACTACAACTCATGAAAACCATCTGCTATCTGGGACTCCTGAACACACTACCAAACCCTCCATTCCCTCTTTCCTCCCCACAGCATCCTCATTTGTAACATGGAAATCGGCCGTACTCCGCGAACTCGCACGACTAAAACGAGCACCCTCTACAGACCCAGTGAATGTTCCCCTCGACCCCCATGCCATCCCAAAGTGGAAGCAGTACGTTTTCGACAACCCTCCACCTCCAATTGGATTCTTCCGGACGCTTGAACGTCCCGCGGTCTTCAAATTGGTGGTATACTGCACGCGATGGCTCAGTGTTCTGGTAAATGCCAATCTCTCACAGTGGATCTGGAGCGCCATAATACGGGTAGACAACGTTCTCGATGCCAACGAGGCTTCGGTGATGCGCGATCTCGGTAAGAAGGCCGTCAAGCTCCGCCCGAAGTTGGAAAACGCCACAGATATAGCAAAGTACACCATTGACATGGTTATTGTGGTGGTTGGCGAGTACTACGGGCAGCGTGATTTGCTAGAGGGGAAAACGTGAGAGGGAAAGAATTGCAGTAATAATAGAGGAGATTGGTAATGATAACTGGTAATAACTGGTAGACTGGTAAGAGCTGGTAATAAATGATAAGAAACTGGTAATCTGGTAATAACTGGTAATAAATGATAATAATCTGGTAATCTGGTTATCTGGTTATCTGGTTATCTGGTTATCTGGTTATCTGGTTATCTGGTAATCTGGTAACCTGGTGAACTGATAAACACTAACGGCAATCTTTGAAACGTAACTTGTAGTAATCTTGATAACTTTTCAAAATCAATTTATCATTTATCTTTTTTCAACAACATGTCCAAGATCAACTCCGCTAACGTGGTTCCATACAAACACGCACCCGCTAAGAAGCGTAACGAGGCATCCAGCATGATGGCACAATCGTTGCCCATGGCTGCCATGTTCATGAGAAACAAGATGATCTCATGGGCATCTTTATTCCTCGCCGTGCAATCGTGGTTGAACGAGCCCATCAACGCCGCCCCCGTCGAGGGAGAGTCTGCTGCGCAGCCTCCATTGTTGAGAATCGCCTTTGCGCTCATTGGTATGATGACATGCTACATGGATATCGCGTTCCCTAACATCGCACCAAAGGCTCCAGTTCCAGCTAAGAACTAGAGGATAAAGTAATAAAAGAGTATAAGGATATTTGTAGAGCAAGAAGTGAATGATTAAGGAGGAAAAGAATAATGATTGGGTTGAGTAGAAAGCAGTGAGAATAATGATTGAGTATGAAAAGAGTGAGAAGAATGATTAAGTAGGAAAAGAGTGAGAAGAATGATTAAGTAGGAAAACAGTGAGAATAATGATAGAAGTGATTTTCAGTTGGGAATTGTATTGGATTGAAGAAAGTGACAATCAGTTGTTGGTGTTTGACTATCAGCTGGTACTTTTATATTGATGAATAAAATGACTTTCTGTTGTGGGATTATCAATTCTGGTATATCTGCTGAATAGACGAATACTACACTTTCACAAACTTATCCTTCCTCTTATACATACACTATTAATCTGCCATTATAATACACTGTCAAAAATCAATTTTCCTTCAACTCCAATCTTTATCATTCTTTCTTCTCCTTCTCTCCTACTCCTTTATCAGCAAAATCACACTGGATCTTCCCTTATACCCCACACAAACTCTCGTGCTCTCCACGTCCCATTGCATGTCGCAGATTCCAACGCTCTGGTCTCCTTCTTCGTTCTCCTTCTTCTCCATCGTGTACATCGCCACACAATGGACCGCGGGCAAGCTCCACAACGTCACCGTGCCGTAGTCATCGCCCACCGCAAGGTGTGTCTTGTCTGGGGACACTGCCGCGGAAAACACCAACGAGTCAGACTTGCGCTCAGCATCATCCAGGAAGTTCGCCGAATTCTTGAAGAGCTCGGTGGACTTCACATTCTCACCGCTCGTCACATCCCATATGTTCACCACTCCCTCGACTGAAACACTGAGGAGCTGGGACTCCTTCAACCAGAACAATCCCACGATTGGCGCCGTGTGGTACTTGACCGCTGGGTCCTTCACCGTGTGTGCGTTGATGTCCAACGTTTCCAGTGCCAGACCACGGCTCCACACCTTGATTGCGTAGTCGTAGTCAGAACAACTTGCAATGAGCTTGAGCTCACTGTTGAACTTGAGCAGCGTGATGGCGTGCTTGTGTCCGTGCAAAAAGCCAATGGCTTGTACCTCCCACGTGAATGCAGGACTCTGTTCTATGGAGTATATGCGAATGGCCTTTTTTGTGGTGGAGACCGCGAACGTGGTGTCGTCTAGCCAGCAGGCGTCCAAGCTCGGCGACACCTCCTTCTGCTCCAGTGGCTTTATCTGCTTGATAACTGTCAAGCTGCCGTCCCAGAGCGCTATGTGGTTCGCTATGTCTATGGAGAGGAGAAACTGGCCAGACAGTGCCCAAAGAAGGCTGGTGAGTGGACGTTTCTCGCTGTCTTCGGTGGTAGATGCGATATTCTTCAACTTGCCATCAGGCAGCCATGCGCGCAACTCCCCGAGTCCCGCGGTGACAATGACATTGCCCTGAGGCAGCCACAGCACGATGTTTATCTCGTTGTTGATGCCCAAAACGCTAGGATGACTCAATGTCACCGACTCTGCAATGGACGACCCTGCGAGCGCATCTATCACTGCCATGGAGTCGCCACGACCGTATGCAAAAACCTGTGAGTGTGGGTGCCAGTCGGCAACAAAGCTTTCCTCAAATGTGAGTACTGGTGCCAATGTCTGTGTTTTGAATGTGACTTCTTCTTCCATGGGAGTATCTTCTGGTTCTGGCACTGAAACAGTCACCACGGCTTCACTTTGAGCCTTATCCAACTCCTCACGGAGTAACGAGTTGAGGAGCGATACCAGACTCGAGCCTTTGGCCTCTGTTTCTGTCATCAGGTAGAGAAGGCCTTTTTGCACAAGGCTGACGAGACAGCCAGGTTCAATCCGTTCGATGACAGCCTGGGCACTTTGCTCGTAGTCCAGGCACCGCAGGTGTTTCTCGAGGGCGAACGCCGCGAGGTCGAACCCGCTCTCCTGGAGGTAGCGCCAAACGAGGTAGTTGAGCTCGACGCTGGTTAGAGACATGGTAGAGAAAAAAATAAGCAGTGAAAATTGAAAAGATGGAGATGAAATAATTATGGGAAGATTAGGATAATGGGTGGTGATTAGGAAAATGAGTGGTGATTGGGATTATGGGAGATGATTGGGATAATGGGTGATGATTGGGATAATGGGTGATGATATTGGGAAGAGATAACATTATGGGATGAATGAGAAATGACATTATGGAATTAGATTAGAATAAATAGGTGCTTATGTTAGCATCGTAATGATTATACCATTGAAAAGGGATTATACCATTGACTGGTACTGATGACCATTTAATTGATTAGCGTTTTCATAACATATTGCTTAGTATACACTAGTATACACTAGTATACACCCAAAGTTTTCTGGCAATTGTCAATTGTGCTGGATTACCACCATTTTCATCGTCACTACCAATTTCTCTTTTTAAAATCACTGTAATTCTTTTTTATTTTCATCATGCTCAAACAGAAACACCGCCAGAGTAGAGCGCCCTGGGCGAATCCAAACAGCAATCCCTATGCCAATACGTCCACCGTGGCGGCAGAGGACCAGGCGTCTTACCAGCAGCATCTTTTTCCACCAGGAGCACATGGAGTCCAGTCTTCTGGAGCATCCACCACCAGCCGAAAGAACACACGCCGATTGAGTATCCACCAGAGTGCCAATGCCAGAACCCATGGGCGATCCTTCTCCCTGGCGTTCGATACGTCCAACATGCCGCCCGTCCCGCAAATGTACGGCATGAACAACGCCTCCAACCCGCTGATCCAAAACCTGGAGCCTGACGACGGCCTCGGCAGAATATTGGCGGATTTGTCCAACGGAACCGCGCTGCAGATCGACGACTACTACAACCTCTTGGTCAAGCAGCGCACGTTGATCACCAAGGACATCAAGAGCAACATCAACCAGAACCAGAAGTACGTGCTTCAATTGACCAACGACTTGAAGGAGGTCCAGGACGAGTTGATGACATTGCGTGTTCTGACAAAGGAGTTGTACGATGTGCTAGACGACTTCAAGGAGTCGGCGCAGCGCAGAATTGCGTTGGAAAACGATTCAAACGGGTACAGACCTTCGAAACCATCGTTACTGGTGCCGAATAAGCGCAAAGACAGGTCGTCGATCTTGGTTCTCGAAAAAATGTGGGCTAGTGAATTGCAATCGCTCTTCAAACACGTCGAGGGCGCTTCAAAGTACATCCAGGCAATCCCAGGACGTCATGTGATCGCGGAGAGTGGCCGTTGGCAGGAAATTAACGTGGGTACATGGAAGCCAGTGAAACCAACCCATTTGTTCGTCTTGAACGACCTCCTTTTGATGGCCACAAAGAAACTGTCGTCGTCAAGCGAACAGGGAGGGTCCAAGTCGCGCTTACAGGCCGTGCAGTGCTGGCCATTGGCACAAGTGGACTTGACCCAGATTGAGGCCCCGCACAACGACAAAAGTACAGGAACATACCTCATCAACATCAAGCACAAGTCGTTGTCATACGTGTACCAAACAGACCGTTTTGATCACTTCAAAAAGATCACTGAGGCCTACAGCAAGGGGCGTAACGAATTGCTCCAGAACGAACGTCTACAGAATGCACGCGACTCGACGGCTTCAAGTGCCACAGGTACCCCCAAGATCGGAGGAGATGAGGAAAAGCGCAAGTTGCGCGAGTCGTATCGTAATTCGATGACGATTGAGAACATCGATGAGACGGGAAGAAAACGTCTCTCGAGCTTTAAGCCAGGTAACGACGACCTCCTTCTCCAGGACATCTCTGCGCGTGTGCACTCGCGTAATAGGTCTACGGATTTCGGAATCAAGCGCACGGAGAGCAAGGGCCATTTCTTCACAGAACTCAAGGCATTGGAGGATAAATTGGATGACGTCGACGTGAATATCGCCCACAACGACTACCAGCAGGCCGTGGGGCTCGTTTCGCACATTGAGAACAAGCTCCGTGGTATCGAGAGTGCGGTTGCTCTCGGAGGTGAGAGTAAGAAGTTTCTGACTGAGGAGGTGAAAACGCTCATAGATGTCGTCCGTCTCAAGATCACAAACCGCAAGAACAAGGTGCAACTGGGCTTGGTGTTTGATTTGCAGCACAACATCGCAAAGCTTAGCGATGACCATGTGGAGGAGATCATCTTGTACTTTGAGTCATTTGGGCAGTTGGACAAGGGAGTGGAGGCGTATTTGCATGCGATGTCGAGCCACCTCTCGAGCACCGTGACCAGGTTGATTGTCGGGGTGCAGGGCTCCACCAAGATCGATGTGGTAAACTACTTGCTGAACTTGGTGGTGATTTACATCTCCATCATCAAGAGGCTGGTTCAGGTGTACAACACGCGGATTGGTAGAATCATCAACAAGAACGGGCGTGTGGACTCGAGTGGCTTAATCAACTGGTGCATGGACGAGATGGCGAAGTTGGTGGCACAGTTGAGGAAGCATTTATACGGAACGCTTTTGACGGCGGCAGGAACAAATCCAGATACACAGGCACAGGTGTTGCGAGTAAAGGACAGGAAGTTGTACGACGAGTTCTTGCAGACCATCGTTCCGCTGTTGGATCAGTTAAAGAGCGAGGGTGTGAATGCAGATTACTTGTTTGAGGAAATCTTGGTGACGAAGTGAAAAATTACGAAGATATGATAATTTTAGGAGGTCAAACGAAGAATTTGAAATAGCGAACATGAGAATTGCGGACAAGACAATATTGGAGCAAATCTTAAGTATGGCAAGACAATATTCTTGGAGCGAATCTAAAGTATGACAATCAATGAAGTGTGATCGAACTGTAACCCTCTATTCATTTTAATGACATTAATATTATTGTTATTCTAATTTCTACTTCGTTTCTATAACTTCTCGTACAACTCAGCCAAATCGTAGTGCTCTCTGATGTACTGGCCCTTTCTCTTCAACAACAACACCATCAACGAGCTGACCGCGATGAGTCCGGCGATGATAGAGAACAACACTCCTGGTCCAATGGCACGTAAGAGGGGCTCGACCACAAACGTGGCGATGGCAGCGATGATCTGTCTGCATAAATTATTGAGCGCAATACCCGTCGCACCCTTTCCGGGGAGAGAATCCACTAAATAGGTGGTAGTAGCTCCGATGACCAACATCAGCGCAAAACCCGAGAAGGCAGTTCCAACCAACGGGACAAGCCAGAAGGTTCCGTACTTGAGAGCCCAGCCAAAAATAAAGCACGCTGGCATGTAGCACACCACAGCAAGGACAATGTTCCATGAAAGTCTAGCTTCAGGTAGAAACTCACCATCGTGTGTCTCAGCATGTTTACGCACAAGTCTATCGTTCCATGGGCCACCGATCATCAGCGCAATGACATAAGTTATCGAGTTGGGGATATAGAGTAAACCGACGATGATACTCTTGAAGTGGTAAGGTTCGCGTGAGTACTCGTACGAGATAGTCAAGTTGAAGAAATAAATAGCACCAAAACAGATACTGGAGTAGATCACCACCAAGAAGATTTGCGGGTGTGTGAGAAGCCACACTGCCCTAACAGGTTTAATGACAGTCTTGTACCCCACCTCTTTAAAGCGGGTCCACTTAGTGTTGTTTGGCTTGGCCAGCTGTTCCGTGAGTGTTTTGCGCATCTCCACTTCAAGGAGTTCCTGAGCCACACGACGCGAGTACGATGATTTGTTTGTATTGAGGCGCAGAAGTGAGGGGTTTGCGTGGTCAAGAACGAGCTCTTCTTCCAATTCATGAAGCAGGGAACGTCTGGACAAGTTTGTTGCCACACGTTCCAACTGAGCCTCCGTCATTGGTGGTTCATTGGCCTCTTCACGAGCCTTGGCTTGTGCAGCCAACATTTCGCGAATGGCGGCCATGTTGTCACTCTTACGAAGTGTTTCTGGGAGTCCAAAGATAATGAGCACGGAGTTGATTCCAGCAAGAATCACAAGAAGCCACTGGGTGGCTCTCCATCCCCAAACTTCGGAGACGATACCTCCGAGAATTGGAGCAAAAAATGGGCCACAGAGAGGTCCCAAATAGTAGTAGCCCATAGCAGTACCACGCTCTTCAGGACGGAACAAGTCAGCAATAGTTCCAGCTCCAAGTGCTTGAACCAGCGCAGAACAACCTCCCTGGAGAACACGCAATCCAATGAGTGCACCAATACTTGGCGAAACTGAACAGCCCACCAGGAATACGAAAAAGAGCACAAACGATACAAAGTAGACAGTGCGGCGTCCATACAACTCACTGAGGGCAGACCACCAAAGAGGGAAAATACCCAACAGGAGTAAGTAGACACCCACACACACGTTGACCACCAGCACCGAGCTGTCCAAGTCCGATACAATGTCGTCGATTGCAGGTAAAATTATTGAGGAACCCATAGGACCTGTGATCAGCGCAAAAGCAATAATACCCACGAGGATATACTTTTTGAAGGTGGAGTAGTCACGCGCATCTTCGTACTCAGGGATAAGCACTACATTCGGGAACAATCCACGGCGTTTGGAACGAGGAACCTCCTTCAGCTCGCCGGTATTGTGCTTGGAGATTGGTTTGTATGCACTTTCGAGATCCCCATCATGGATAGCATTCACACGGTGTGCACTAGACGACACGGACCCTAGCGAGTCTAGCGATTCAGATGGGTATATGGGGACTGCGTTGTACTCGCTTTTGTCACCATCGTGTGTTGAAGATGTTGGGTCAGAATCATTTGAGGTATGAGATTTGTTAAATGCGGGTTTAAATGCTGATGTTTGATCTTGTTGAGTTTTGGGACTTCCTTGGGGTTTTCCTTCATTTAGTATTGATGACTCTGGCCGATTTAGTATGGATGTGGTTGGCGAAACATCGTCTAAATCACGCTTTGGTTGATCTTGCACTTTATCTGTCATAGTCTCCTTCTGAGTCTCCGTTTGATCTTGCACTTGGTCAGTCAAAGTCTCCCTTTGATCTGTACTGCCCGGTACCTGCTCAGCTGTTGGACTAGCTTGGCCAGTACCGCTCTGGTCTGTACCCTTTTCTATGTGTTCTGTTCCAGCCATCACTGATGTCTTGTGCGAAAAAATGAGGGTGTGGTTGCACTTTTATACTTGTAGAGATTTTCATGCGCGGCAAAAACATTGGGAAGGAATAGGCTGTGAGGAAGGTGGTGTGCGGCTCGGCTCCGCATATTATTACGGAGTTGTGGTGTGTCGCTTCGTGCAGGCTCCATATATGGGCGAACCTTATTAGCCTCTTGTCAACCCCTCCTGGCTCAACATTACCACGTTCAATGTGGAAAATAGTGGTCAAAACCCGTTTCACGCCAGGGCTCAAATCCCGCTAGTTAGCGCAATGCAAACGCGGGGCTTTTATCCGTACGGGGACACTAACCCGGAATAAAGCCGGAGTGGCTCCGGGGTCTAGCTGGCGGTGAGGAGAGTGGAGGGACCGTATGAGTGAGGGATCCAGTGTGGGCTTGGAGAATGGCTGGCCGGGGGGTCAGCCCCATATTTCAGCCGTATAGTATGGGGAAAAGGATTTCTTGCTGACCAATCTGCATGCCGGTTATATCGGAGTGATAATTATTATGTGCCGATCGATGAAGCCCCCGGAGCATAGGTCCAAAAGGAGTTGAGACGGGTATAAGGCAGTAGTGTGTGGGCCATAAAAAGCATGTTAAATTGATAAAGTTTAACTGTCATTTTGCAGACACGAGTTAGTGATGGTGAAATGTTGTTGATGAGATCATTGTATTTCACAAGATAAGATTTGATGAGCCGATGACTATTAAATTGCAACTGAAGCCTCAAGGTAACGGTACCTCGAAATGTATCACAAATTGCACTTCAAACACACACTTCCGTCCAACTGTATGTTGTACCTCAAAGATATGTTGTGGTAATTAGCCTCACTCTGCACATTTACATAAAATTTCCTATCAGGCTGCATTTCTTCCACAAACCAAAATTATCCGATGCAATGAGATCAGATAGTAGTGATCTTGGGACATTTAGTGGAATTCAGAAGGCTGTTGAAGATATTTGTGGTTAGGTAGCTGTCGCTAGCTGTCGCTAGCTGTTGTTTGCTGTTCTAATGTTTCACTTGCATCCGCCTTCTCTGCTTTGTAGATCTTTACGTATTTTTTGATACAAGTTTGCACTATGACTCACAAGAAATAAGCGATCGTTACACGTTGACCTCTGTTGTCTTGATTTGAAGCATGGTCCTGATTTGAAGCTCTGTATATTTGACACTTCCTTCACTCCGAATTTCTTCTGATTTTACCCAAAAAGTAGCAATAATTTATATCCTCATATTTTTTAGTCCCAACAATCCCACATAAAACCATTCTTTAACTTATCCTCTAATCACCCTCTAACACACTAACAAACCCTTTGACGTCCTCAAATCCCTTCCAAACCCTTCTTAAACCTTACACAAAATCTCACGTCACCTATTTATCTCCCTACCTCTGCGCTACCAAACGTGATATTCACATGATCATTACTAACCATAGTCGGCTCTTGATCTGGGAACTTCTCCGAGAAGTTGTTTAAACGATACTTTCAATCTGGGGTGTCCAATGGCCAACGACTGGGGTGTCCAATGGACAATTCCTCTAGATAGCCAAATTGCTCTCAATTACTAGTTGTGGTCCTCGGCTTGTCCATGCGCATAAGCCAAAAATCTGGAGGCAAAAGGAAATACATCACGCACAAAATAAAGTCCACCAACACCCACCACTATGATGATAATCATCCCTAGTGTGGCACTTCTTGTGCTTTTCGTCATCGGGTGTATAAGCATCACCTCCGGAATATACATTGCTCATTTCATATTGAAACGGCCCCAACTCCAGGCATTGATCAACCACTGCCGCAAGCAATTCATAGTCTTGATCACCTTCCATCTTTCCTTGCTAAATCCTGCGGAGATCGATATTACTTGGGAGGAGGGCTCTGCAGACAAGTACCGCTCGATAGATGGTGATCTTTTCTCCTCAGTCTCTCCCAATTCCGTTGTGATTCTGAATCACCAGATCTATACCGATTGGCTCTTCCTCTGGTTTTTTAGCTATACTTCGCAATTGGCTTCCTTCGTGCACATTGTCCTCAAGGACATGTCAAACATTCCTATATTAGGCTATGGAATGCGCGAATTCGACTTCATGTTCCTCTCGCGGAAATGGGAGCTGGACAAGCGCGTTTTGACCAACCAATTGTTGCGCATCGACGCTAATGCTCGTGGATTGGGACCCGCAAACGGAGTCACTCACGTCGTTAGTGCAAACTCCAAGTCGGCCGAAATGGGTCTTGTGGAATGGCCACAAGGTGAGAACCCAAACCAAATTTGGCCTTACCAAGTCATCATTTTCCCTGAAGGAACGGTTCCTTCCGATAGAACTCGCAAGCGTTCGAAGGAGTACACGGAGGAGCGCGGCTTACCTCCAATTGTGCATTGCTTGCTCCCTCGTGTACGTGGCTTGTTCCTTACCTTGCGCAAGCTCCGTAACACCGCAGAAGTTGTGTATGACATCACCGCTGCCTACGATGGCGTGAAGCCCGAAGAGTATGGTGAGATTGTATTCTCGTTGAAGAACCAGTTTTTGAAGGGAAAGGGCCCACGGAAGGTTCATTACTACATCAGAGAGTTCCCCTTGAAAGACATCCCGTTGGGAACGGAAACAGCCGACATCGACAATGCCCACCCTGAGGACTTGGCCGCCTTTGAAAAATGGTTGTTCGACGTGTGGTACGCTAAAGACAAGAAGTTGGCGGAGTTCTACAAGACTGGCCGTTTCCTGGGCAAGTACAACACAACTGCACAATTCCGTTTGAGAAGTAGATGGGAGGTCGTCACCGTGTTTGTGCCGATCTTGCTCTTGTTTTTGCTTGCAAGGTTGGTGTACTTGGGCTTGAGAGGGTTGTGCAGGTGATTAAGGGCTGAAAGCAGGATTTCAGGTGATTAACAGGAGTTTTCGGAGATTTCAGGCGATTGTATGATCAAGATTTTGATAGTGATTGTGAATGATTGGAGACATCGATTGCTAGAATTGAGTAGATGAATAAGAAATGATAATATGATTAGAGGATATGCTAGTTTGTGTTTAAGGTTATGACAATAATTTTGAAGAAATTTGTATTCATTTTTAAATTCATGTACTCTGTACAACATGATCGTTTTCAAAAAATATTAAAGTATAAGGACAAGAATTAATGTCTGTTTTGGGAATTGTTATAATCGGACGATAAGTCGGCGATTCTGTCGACCATACTTTCATGAATGTCAACCGCTTGATCACACTACAGGACCTTCCATTAAATGTTCTTGATTCAATCGTTAGCCATCTTCGCCAGGATGAAGCTGTTCAACTAATTGACTCTTCATGGATTGGCGAACAAGCATTTAACAGAGCCTACAAGGATTGCTTCATTGCTCCTACAATGTGCCCTGGATGCTACGAGTGCTATACCAGTCCTATTACTGAAGACTTCCTCAATTCGTCTCCATTGAATCCCAGCATTAGAGATATGATGACTGCATTACGATCAGATAACGATTATGTGTTCAAAACAGTTCATGCTTTCAAAGTATTTCTTAGAAAGTTCGGAGATCGGTATTCCCCTCGAGTGATACTGTTTGAAACAATTCAAGACTTCTTCAAAATCCACAGATTGTACCCTAATGTCATTTCCGCCGCTAAAGAGGTCCGCGTATCAGGATGCAATCATTTTACACATCATGGAAACTCGAAGGATGTTGAAAAGCATATCCAACGGATAAACGAGATGTTTCTGTTACCCTACAATATCACTTGGTTCTACATTGATTTTTGCCAGTACTATGATGTCCCATGGCATGTGAATCTGCTCAGATTTCCAAAGTCCTTGAAGGAACTTGTTGTAGATGTTCCTACATCTGGAGAGCGACAATTGTTTGAGCTATTTTCGGCTCTTAAAAAGCTCCAATTGACCAAACTACATGTCCAACGTCTAAGCACTTATGAATTTTCTCATGAATTACTTCCACTACTGCTTGAAAGCTTGGATACCGATTTACACGTTCCGCCGGATTTCCTGTTGAAGAATTTGGATTATTTACGAGTACTCAAATTGAGTGATACTCGGGGAGACGAGAACACCACTTGCGACTTTTCAGGGCTTGAGAATTTGACTACTGTTGTATTGTCGAACTTCAAGGTGAAGGGTCTTGATCAAGTTAGATTTCCACCATTTCTAAAAGACCTTTCTTTGAGAAATTTCCCTTCAATTGAAGGAATTGAACCTTTGACAAGTCTTCCTGCTATAAGACGTTTGTCCTTATACCATTGCTCTGGTCTCACCCAGTTGCATTTTCCAAAGACCTTGACTAAATTGGCTATTGAAGAGGAAACAAATTGCTTTGACACAGTATTTCCACCTGTATTTCTCAACGATACAGTTGAACTTCCTGAGGGTTTAACTTCATTTACATTGCGTGGTCGCCGAAAGTACGAACTTTGTGAAAGCTTGAGGTTTCCTCCTTCTTTACTGGAATTAAGCTTGTTTACTTGTAAATGCGAGAAACTTCCTGTGCTTCCAGAGTCTATCAAAACCCTCAGAATTATGAGCTCTAAGTTTGCTACACTTGAAGGTGTTAACTGGCCAAAATACGTTACACACTTGCATCTAGATCGTTTGAGTATAATTCCGGGAAGTACGATTTTAAGTATGAAAGACTTGAAAGTGTGTCATTTTGATGTGAGCCCTTCCGAAGAATTGGCTGAAGTGTTATCCGAACCTGTTGTTAAACCAAGTCTCATAATATCGTTATGGTATACCAAAAGGAAAGAGGTTGGAGAGATGAATGTTGAAGGAAAGTCTTTGAGAACAGAGGGCAATGAACAAACGATTGTCCAAGAGTCGTTGAGTGAATTATATATCCACGAACCACTACCATCACTTTGCACCATTGTTATCGGTGATTGTGTTTGTGAATTTCGTGACGGAATTTTGTGCAATTTGAAGCCACCAACGAGCGTGCCCCATAAAATTGAACTTCTATTCGAAAAGATTACCTACGAGAAGTTTCCAAAACCGCAATCTCGATTGTGGGTAGAGGTTGACGAGGCTGATTCAGTTAAAACACTAGAAAAACAAATTCCAAAATCGGTGGAAAACCTCAACATTGATGATAAGAGGGCAGTGCTGCTCTTAACCGACTTTAACCATTTTTCACACCTCACCACGCTATGCATTTCGTTTTGTCATATGAAAGAATTGAACTTTGGAGTCTTCCCTGCTGGACTCAATTTCCTAGAAGTGTCCTTTTGTGAATTGGAGAATTTGACAGGATCATTGAAGCAGTTCAATAACCTTCAGTATTTGAGCCTACGTGAAAATAATCTAGGATCTTACTTCTTCCAAAATTCAATTCAATTACCACAGTCATTAGTGTTATTTGACGTCGAGCGGAACTTTATTACCTCGTTTGCATCTTTGGAAGGTGGTGACAACCTCGAAGTGATCAACATTGAGCGCAATTGGGACTTAGATTTGTCAGAACTCGAACCTCTTTGTAAACTTGTTGAAAAAAGACTAGGCGTCGTTTATGCTAACATCCGTCCTACTATGGAAGGTAAGTTGGCAGACAAAATAGAGCAATTACAGCCACTTTTCGATAGAGGACTTTTAAAACTTCTACACGAGGAGGATTGTGACGTTTTCTTTATGTTTGTTATGAATGAAGAAATATAAGCCGATCCCAAAATTTTGAACAATATCTCCTCATTCTAATAATAGAATACAAGTTTAATATGTTTTGTTCTAATTTTATCTTCCTGGTTAAATGTTTCAATTGTGGTGTAAAATATTCGTATAATTTTCCTTCAAATCTGTAACAATTTTGCAACCATTCGCAGGCTGCAAAAAAATCTCATAACTACTTAAATCCTAATTCCCCATTATTCATGCCCAACCAAATATGCTTCCTGCTTCCACAAAGTTTCTTATTTGCATATTTCTGCTAATTACGGTATTCATCCAGGCCTTCTTACTTTTAGGTTGTATCGATACCCTATCAGCATACTCGTCCGTTTACCTCACGAGCTACCTGTTCAACCGCACTTCCCCATTCCTCTCCCATTCCAATGGAACAGGAGCAACGGATGTGTCGATAAAGGTTGGGTACCTCAGTTTTTGCGTTAACATGAACAAAAACCTAACGTGCTCGTCGTTCAAAAATTTGGAACAGGTTCTGTCATTGTCAGATATAGAGGTAGGGGATTCGAGTCTAAATTTGGTGCAAATGGCAAAAGTGTTTAGCGGAATATGCCACTCAAGACTCTTGATGGCTCTGATAATAATATCAGCAGTTCTGCTCGTTTGCTTGTGTTATACTTCGATTCCACTCTTGCCTGGTAAGTTAGGTGCAGTGAGGATATGTCTGGCATTGACCCTGGGAAACATCCTTCTTTGGGGATTGGGTACTATGTTGCAGGACGAGGCGGTAAAAACGTCTAGAGCAATGGTACCGAAGGCACTGATGGAAATCATCAAAGTTCAATTGGGATCCAGGGCTAGGGCGATGGCTTGGACTTCTTTCACCTTCATGTTGTTGACAGCAATTGGATCTGGGTACTTGTCTGTTCAAGATTTGGTGATGAAAAAGAGTAAAAAGTTTTCAGAGAAGGCGTAAGGAGTAAGTATGCAAATTATTATTATATTCAATATCCACTGTGTTCAAAATTCATTATGTATTAATTGACCATCATCATTAAATATTACCACTCAATTAAAACTTTTGCATCTCTATCAAATCCATTTTTTAACTATGCAATTCTATTCGTTTATTACCTCTTCACGTCCACTTTTGACTATCAAATTCACTCTTGAACATCTTGTATATCAACATGGTCGCTCTTGCATCTTCAACAGAACTATGCAGGCCCTGTTGAAATCCATTCGCACCATCGTTCACATAATACTTCATAAGCAGCTTCAAACCTACCAAGCGCGTCTTGAGGTCAGCCTTGAACCGTGGCAATTTCGCAGTATCTCGTATCTTCGAGCGATCCACGGGAATCTCCAACACGTTCAAGTCGTTGTTGATGGCATGGCCGATGAGGACAACTCCCACTATGAGATCCTGAACATCCTTTCTTGCTTGTTCCGTAGATACGGCATTGCGCATATGTCTTGGTTCAATTCCAGATACCCACGTCCTCCAATCGGTCACGTACTCGTCTGGTTTGACGTACTTGTCGTAGATAATGACACCAAAGTAGTTCACTATGGATACTCTAGCCAACGCTGATTTGGATCCCTTTGGACCCACTCCCACAAACTCACAGTCGATCGCAAGATACTTGCCCTTGCTCAGCTTTTGCGGGTCAACCAGCGTGATACGTTGACGGTCGAGGTCCAAGTGCGGCTTTATGGTAGGTTGAGTATATAATGTACTGAAGAAACGGGAGTAGTCAAACGGAACAGGTACCGATTTTTCAAGTTTGGCCTTGTTTTTAAGTGGTTTCTGCCTGCTCACCTTTCCCGCCTTGGTTGGCTTCGGCTTCTCGACTTTGCCAGACTTGCCTTTGTTGAGCTTCTTGCTCAAGGCTTGCCAGTTCAGCGAGAGCAGAGACATCAATAAATTTTTATCACGTGAGAATCAAAAATGAGAATATAGAAATCAGAAGAGAAAACTGAATGTTCAGCCTAACATACTGAGCTGATAAGCTGAAATCGATATCGCAATAAATATTTGGGAGTATTTCTCAAATTTGATACTTTGGCTTCACACAAAGAGTTTTTGGGGTAGAGTAATAACAAACTTGTTAATAAAACACGCGCTAAAACATCCTACTTCTTATATTATTCTTCTTACATTACCCCTATTATATTATCCCTATTTTATTGCTCAAATATTCTACTTTTATATTCTACTTTTTCTATAGCCTACTACTTGTACACCTCTAAACACATAAGCATTGCTGCAAAAACGTCCCAATGAGGAATTACCGTATCAGGAAATACGCGCTCGTCTACACCTGACATTCACGCGACATTCACGTGACTTTTCCACCTTCAAAACAAAATGTTCCCGCACCTTTTTTTGTTTGCAAAGATTTCAAAAGTACCAGAGTGAACATGTCCTACACTGCGCAGTTGGACACGTTTGTGGCACGGCTCTCCGATACGGTGGACTACCGTACGGCACACGCAGTGCTCTCCGAACTTTTGGACATGATTGAAACGTTCAATGGAGCTGTTGAGTACGAGTATTTCCTCAAGAACTTGGTGCCTATTTTCATCAAGTATCTTGAAGATGTGCCCATTTCCTTCACCACACAGTCGCCCGAGCACAAGCTCAGGAATATAATATTAGAGATCATCCACAGATCCATCATGAACGACACATTCCAACCGTTTTCCGAGCAGATTCTCGACGCTTTGACGCGTATCTTGGTGGACGAGAACGAAGACAACGGTGTATTGTGTATGAAAATCATCACCAGTTTACACAAGGCATACAAGCAGAAGTTGGGCGACAAAGTAGCCCCATTCGTTGAAATCATCAGCAAAATATACGACAACATGCCTGCGACTGTTCTGGATGTTTTCAGTAATGAGAACGTTCAGTCAGAGACACAGACTAGTGAGGACGACCCATTAGAAGAAAAGTCAAAGACACTCCACCCAGCGATGTCTTCCTTCAAGACACTTGCCGAAAGTCCGATCACCATGGTTTCCTTGTACCTGACATACAAGCAGTTGGTTTCAACTTCCCTTCCACAATTTCTTCCAAAGATCATCAGCATTCTCACTTTGCAAGTAGAGCAACAGAAGCAGCACCACGAAGAACTGAGCGACAGTGTGTCACTGATATCTCCCAAAATCAAGAACCGTCAGGCATACTCCGACTTCATTTTGGGTCAAGTGAAGGCAGCGTCGTTCTTGGCCTATGTTTTCATTAGAGGATACGCCTCACAGCACCTTAGTGCCGATCAACTGAAGCTTGTTCCTGATTTGATTTTGCGTCTTTTGCAAGACTGTCCTGCGGAGTTGTCAGTTGCGCGTAAGGAGCTTCTCCATGCCACCAGACACATCCTTAGTACACCTTTCAGAGCACAGTTTATTCCCAAGATTGAGCTTCTTTTCGACGAAAAGATTTTGATTGGTGACGGATTCACGTCTTTCGAGACTTTGAGGCCGTTGGCGTACCTGACTGTTGCAGACTTCATTCACAATGTGCGTAATGAACTCACTCCTAAGCAAATCTGGAAGACTGTGACCATTTACTGTGAATTGTTGAAAGACGATTCGCTTGCACTCACTGTCCAGATCATGAGTGCCAAGTTGTTGCTTAACTTGGTCGAGCGTATCATGAAGTTGCCGAACAAACTTGAAGGACGTCAACTCTTCATGATTATCATCGATGCATACGCCAAACGTTTCGAGAGCTTGAACAGAAAGTACGATTACATCGTGAGCAAGCACGAGGAGTTTGAGCACAAGCGTATACTCAAGGAGAAAGATGGTAAAAAGGCCATTGTGAGGTACAAACTGAGACGTGTTGAAGAAGACATCGAAGAGTTTGAGGAAAGTATAGAAGAGAGCAATGGTAAGGCTATTGAGGGAGAAACCTCTGAAGAAAACGGAAAAGAAATCAGTCCAATTGAGGAAAATGAATCTGCAGAACCGTTTATTGATTTGTTCAACATTTCTCTGTTCTCGCCCATTTCTCCAACCCCAGCCACCTCAACAGACCTTCTTAAGGATGCAAGATACCTTTTCCGCACCTTGATGACTTTCCTCAAGTCTGTCATCTTTGGACTTAAGAACTGTAACCCACCTGTTCCACCACAGCCAGCACCAACAGACAAGAACAACCAGACAATTAACTACGATAAGTGGAACGACTCAGCCAGAATCATATCACATGAAGAGGTGAATATTTTGCGAGCATTATTCCGTGGGGGTATCTCGTGTTTGCGCTTCTTCTCAGTTCTGAAGAAAACCCCTGCTACTGTCACTGCCAAGGCGTTTGACTTTAGTACTGGAGGTCCATCCCTTCCTATCACTTCATCCAAGGAAGAAAAGGACCTCATGGAGATTTTCGCAACTATATTTATTCATGTTGATCCTGCGCTGTTCAACGAAATCGTGACTGCTGAGCTCCCACTCATGTTCCAGCTGATGTTGGAGAACGCCGCACTTTTGCACTTACCTCAGTTCTTCTTGGCTAGTGAGGTCACCTCTACCAACTTCTCATCGATTCTTATCTCATTCTTGAGGAACAACTTGGATCAATTGGGCAAGAATGATGTCGTGAAGCTGAATATTTTGATCCGTCTTTACAAGCTCTGCTTCATGAGTGTGAATTTATTTCCAACAGCCAATGAGAGTGTGATTCTCCCACACCTCAACCACTTGATTCTTGAGAGTTTGAAGTATGCCACCCAGGCTGAAGAACCGATAGTGTACTCTTATTTGGTAAGAATTCTCTTCAGACTGATCCTGGGAGGAAGATTCGAAAACTTGTATAAGGAGATCATGCCTATCTTACCTGTTCTCCTCGAGAATTTGAACAAGATGATTGCCAACGCCAGAAGACCATATGAAAGAGATATCTACGTTGAGCTCTGCTTGACAGTGCCTGTGAGATTATCAGTCTTAGTGCCACACCTCAACTACCTCACCAGACCTTTAGTGTATGCGTTGAACGGATCTCAAGAGCTCGTGAGCCAGGGTTTGAGAACATTCGAGCTCTGTGTGGATAACCTTACAGCTGAATACTTTGACCCGATGATCGAACCTGTGATTGATGAGATCATGAGAGCATTATGGAAACACTTGAGACCTGTTCCATACCACCACCAGCATTCGCATACCGCAATTCGTATTCTTGGTAAGTTGGGTGGCCGTAATCACAAGAACTTCAAGCCTATTGACGACTTGGTCACTGAGAACGAACTTAACATGGAAATCAAGGCCTTGTTCAGTGTACACGGTCTCCAGGGTAAGGTTCCTGTGTCTATTACACCAGGTGTAGAGCTGGCATTGAAGTTGTTAGAAGACCCTCGCATTAAGGTGCACTACCGGATTAGTGCATTCCAGTACCTTCTGAGCATCCTTAAATTGTTCATCGACAAGACTCCAATTCCCGGTGACTTCCAACTGCAGATCGCACGTTGCGTCCAGTTGTTGAAGGCCGACAAGCTTGACGGACTGGAGGTGGATTTACAGCCAACTCTGGTTAAAGAGGTTCAAAAGTTGGATCTTCAACAGAAACTCTTCACGCGTTTACTCGAGCTGCTTTTCTTTGCTATTCTGATCCCAGATGTGCGCGAAGAAGCACTGGCTTTGGTCGATGGCATTGCTCGCCACTTTGTGTTGCTCTACTTGGGAACTAGTGTGGTTGACAGAGTCAAGAAAGAACGCGCGTTCCTGGTGAAGGACGAGGAGGGTAAGGCAAGTATCAGTGAAACGGCATTCTTGAACGCATTGAACTACGCATTGAGTTTCTGGGATAAGGAAGTGAGAGAAAAGGGTACTGAGGTCATCAAGATGGTCCATGAGACCACAGTGGTGTTATTTGGTGGTGCTGAAGAGGCATTATACTCTCCAGTATACCGTAGTATGTTCTACAAATTCACACACTGTTGTTACAACGAGTACTACCACACACGTTTGGGTGGTATTCTTGGACTCAAGACTATGTTTGAGGACCTTGGTATTTCTCCCAAGTGGTTCTTCAAGCGTCAATTTGAGCTCGTGCGGTCGATTTTCTTTATTTTGAGAGACACTCCAGAGACTGCTCCGTACGAGGTGCGTGAAATGGCCAACAAATTGGTTCTCAAATTGTTACGCGACTGTAATGTTGGTGTTACCAAGGAGGTTGTTTTGGAAAAACCATTCCAGACATTGGTTGGTGCATTTGTCTATGATCTCGCACTGGCCAACCCACACGTCAGAAAATGCAGTCAGGAATCCTTACAGGTTTTGAGTGAAACCACCAATGTTCCGATTGCAGAGATTATGGGGCCATGCAAGCACATTTTGCTCACTCCAATCTTTGGCAAGCCACTTAGAGCCCTTCCTTTCCCAATGCAAATTGGTAATATCGATGCAATCACCTTCTGTTTGCAACTTCCTGAAACTTTCCTCACATTCAACGATGAGCTCAATAGATTGCTTCTCGAGGCACTTGCGCTTGTTGACGCTGAGGACGAATCGTTGGCGAATGTTCACCGTTTGAATGAGTACCGTACTTCGCGCCAGTTAATCGAACTCCGTGTGGTTTGCATCAAGCTCTTAAGTTTGGCATTAACCAAGCCTGATTTCCTGTTGGGAACTCTCGCTGAGGCCAGAATCCGTATCCTTGGAGTGTTTTTCAAGGCGTTGTGTAACAAGAGCACTGAGATCATCAATGCTGCTCACCTTGGTTTGAAGAGTTCTCTTCAGGAGAATGCAAAATTGCCAAAGGAACTTTTGCAGAATGGATTACGTCCAATGTTGATGAACTTGCTGGACCACAAGAAATTGACTGTTCTGGGCCTTGAAGCACTCGCTAGATTGCTTGAACTTTTGATCTCATACTTCAGAGTGGAGATTGGTCGTAAGTTGCTTGACCACTTGATGTGTTGGGCCCAGCCAAACACATTCCGCCAGATTGCGGGTCAAGACTTGGAAAATAGCCACACCGTCCAAATAGTGATGGCAATCTTGAACATTTTCCACTTGCTTCCACCTAAGGCATTCACCTTCATGGAGGAGATCATCAACACTCTCCAGTACTTGGAGGGTCATTTGGACCGTCACCAACTGAGTCCCTTCAGAGTTCCAGTTGCCAAGTTTTTGAACCGTTTTGCTGATAGCTACCTTGAGTACTACAAGCTGAACTTCAAGAACCGCAAGCTTGGTAACATGTTGGCTAGTATTGCTGGAATGGAGATGTGCAGCCGTGTACGCGACACTGTGAGTGAAAAGTTTGGCGAACTTGTGGAAGATCTTCAGAAAGAAGAGGACGGCGATACTAAGGTGGTGAAGTTCGCAAACATCATTGACCTTGTTGGAGCCGTTTCTGACCATAAGGAAGATTGGTTTAAGGACCAGAAGACTCTCTTGCTCCAGTTGTCTGAGATTATCGGTACGATTGTGGAAATAAAGAAGGGTGTTAGTCTTGTTTCTTCGGCACAATTCCAAGCTGACCAAGCCATTGACAAGTTCTTCACTATTTTCGTCAAGTATATGCGTTTGCAAGGTGACACGGACAGTTTGTTCACTGTTATTGACCGCCAGACTCGTTTGCGTCTCCCTGTTCCTGATGTGATTGAGGATTTCATTTTTAACGAGGTCGTTTCCAGTGGAAAAACCAAGTTGAGAATGGAGTATTTGGAGAAGAGTTTACAGATTGGCTCCAAGGAGGACAATCTGGAGGGAGGAACCAGACTGCACATCTATTTCTTGAAGAAGATCTTCAACAGCATCGTGTTGTACGAGGGTGTTAAACACGGCAACATTGACGTGTTTTTCAAGGAAGTGAAGGAAGAATCCAACGAAGTATCCAACGAAGAGAAGAAGGAAGAAGAGGGCGAAGTCGAAAAGAAGGAGGAGGGTGATAATGAGGACGTCGAGATGGAAGATGTAAAAAAGGACGAGAAAGAAGATGCAATGGAAGTTGATGAGGATGTTGAAATGAAGGACAACTCTGACTCCCCATTACCATGGCTCGTTCCTGTTCTTTCACTTTGGAAATCCAATAATGACCTCGTTTCTGACCATACTTCTGGTCGTATCGACTCCTACCGTTACCAGCTTCTTGAGATGACTGCGCTTCTTCTCCGCTTTGCTCCAGAGCACCTTGCTCCATACAGAAAGGACATCATCAAGTTCTCATGGAATTACATCAAGCTCGAGGACAACATCACCAAGCAGGTTGCATACGTGACTACCGCATACTTTATCCGTGCGTACGACACTCCAGCACAACTCGCTACTCAAGTTTTTGTTGCTTTACTTCGTACACACCAAACGGATTCACGTCATTTGGCCAGACAGGCGTTGGACATTTTGGCGCCTGTGATGTCGAAACATGTGGATTCGTGGTTGAAGTGGCCAAGAAGAGTTATTTCCGAAGATGGGTTCAATGTGACTCAGGTGTTGAATGTGTATCAATTCATTGTCCAACACCCCGACTTGTTCTATGTTGCACGTGAACACTTTGTTGGCAACGTGATCACTGCCATGGGTAAGTTGACGATTTTGGCAAACCCTGCGGTGGAGAATCAAGTATTGGCCATTGACTTGGCGGAGTTAGTGTTGAAATGGGAGACTCAGGAAGATAAGCTGGAGAAGGAAGAGAAGGAAACTAAAGAGATTGAAAGTGATAAGGGTGAAGTTAAGGAAGACGAAAAAGAATCTAGTGTTCCTTTGGATCTTACAACTTCTCCAGGTTACACTATTCCATTTGGACAACGTGAAGCTTGTGTTACCTTTTTAATCAGATACGTTTGTATTTCTCCACAAAGAGCATCTGAGTCTGAGCTTGGCCAAAAGGCGTTGGGTATTCTCTATGATCTTTTGAGCCCTCAACACTGGGGTGGAGTCAACGTCAAGTTGACCTTCTTTGAGAAGTTCCTTCTTCTGAACGACCTCAACGCGCTGAACCTCCTCGGATACTGTCTCAATGCTTTGGAAGTGCTCGGTGTGGTGTTGGAATGGAAGCCTGCACAGTGGATTGTCGAGAACTTGGGCTATTTGCACAAATTGCTCGACAAGTGCATCAAGAGCGATAACCATGACATTCAAGAGGTTCTCCAACGTGTCTTGCGTATCATTTTGCAGGCTATCGACGAGACTAAGAAGGACTCTGAGGAATTGGAGGAAGTCAAGGAATTCGTGGGCTTACTTTCAAGCACTGTTGCAGAGGACTTGGGCGATATGCCTAGTGTTGCTGCCGGTGTCACATTGTCGTGGACTTTGGCAAGGTACTCTCCTGGTCTTTTGGATGCATTGCTCCCTCTGATCATGCGTACTTTCAGCAAGTTGTGTAAGGACCATATCACCATCACCCATCAAAACCCTCAAGGTGCTAAGGACGATGAGGCCAAGATGACTACCAAGCTTTTGGAGAAGATCTTGAATTTGTCTAGTATGCGTATTTCACTGTTGGGCGACCAGCGCAGAGTGTTCTTGTCGCTTCTTGCACAACTCATCGAGAGACTGCTTGACAAGGAGATGTTGGACCGTATTATCCGCATGGTTAAGAAATGGGTTTTCCTGAGAACAGACTTGTTCCCTACCACTAAAGAAAAGGCTGCTATTTTGCTGAAGATGATGGTGTTTGAGATCCGTGGTGAACCAAACCTTCTGAAGGAGTTCTATCAGATCATCGTTGATATCTTTGAAGATGATACTTTCAGCTGTACCGAGTTGACTGTTCGTATGGAACAACCATTCTTGGTGGGCACAAGATCTGCTGACGTGCTGATTAGACGCAAGTTGATGCTGATTTTGAACAACTCTTTGGAGCGTGACATCTCCAAGCGTTTGTACTATGTGATCCGTGAGCAAAACTGGGAGTACTTGGCTGACTATCCATGGTTGAACCAGGCATTGCAGTTGTTATACGGAAGTTTGAACGGTGCCGACGAGTTGGAGACATGCGATGAGTACAAGACAGGAAGCTTGGCAGGATTTGAAATCAAGAAGGATGATGAAAAGATGGAAGATGAGCAAATGGAAGAAAGTGAAATTTCATCGTTGTTGGCATCTCACCAACAATTCCTTGACTCTATTGTCGTTACCGCTTCCATGATCACAGACCCACTTATCGATCTCTTTTACCAGAGCACCAGCACTGTTCACCAAGCATGGTCACAGATTTTCCCAATTGCTTTCTCGTCGATTCCACGCCTGGAGCACCTTGATTTCACTCGATACATGGTGATCCTTTTGTCAAAGGACTACCATACACGCCAGACTGAAAACCGTCCGAATGTGATCCAATCGCTCTTGGAGGGTGTTTCTAGATGTGGAGCCAATTTGCAGCTTCCACCGTTTGCTGTCGAGTGTTTGGGAGCAGGTTTTGATGCGTGGTCACAAGGTATTCACATATTGGAGAACACCGAGGAGCACTGTCTGAGCAGTGTCCGTGAGGTTACTCAGGACGCTCTTGCCAAGGTGTATGCCAGCTTGAAGGAGGACGATATGTTCTATGGTTTATGGCGCAGAAGAGCCAAGTATTCAGAGACCATTGCTGCTCTTTCATACGAGCAGATTGGAATGTGGAACCGTGCGCAGCAGTTGTATGAAACTGCCCAGATCAAGGCAAGAAGTGGTGCACTTCCATATGGCGAATCCGAATATGCGTTGTGGGAAGACCACTGGATCTTGTGTGCTGAAAAGCTTCAACAGTGGGACATTCTCACTGATTTGGCGCGCCACGAAGGTTTCAGTGACTTGCTTTTAGAGTGTGGTTGGAGAGTTGCTGACTGGTATAACGACCGTGAGACTCTCGACCAAACTGTGAAGAACGTGATGGATGTTCCTACTCCACGTCGCCAGATCTTTGAGACATTCTTGTGCTTACAAGGTTATGGTCAGGAGAAGGAATCCTTGCAGGACTTGAGCAAGCTCTGTGACGAGGGTATTCAATTGGCGTTGCGTAAGTGGCATGGCCTCCCAGAGAGGTTCACTGCCGCACACATCCCATTGCTTCACACTTTCCAGCAATACGTTGAGTTCATGGAAGCCAGTCAGGTTTATGCGCTGTTGGTGCTGACAAACGCGTCCAACTTGGATGTGAAGAGTCAGGAGTTGAAGCGCGTGTTACAGGTTTGGCGTGAGCGTCTTCCAAATACTTGGGACGATATCAACATTTGGAATGATTTAGTGACTTGGAGACAACATGCGTTCCAGGTTATCAACAAGGTTTACATGCCGTTCATTCCAGTTCTTCAACAGCAGAACCAAGGTGGAAACGCCAACTCGTACGCATACCGTGGATTCCACGAGATTGCGTGGGTCATCAACAGGTTCGCACATGTTGCGCGCAAGCACAACATGCTGGAGGTTTGTATCAAGGAGTTGACGAGAATCTACCAATTGCCTAACATTGAAATCCAAGAGGCTTTCTTGAAGTTGAAGGAGCAGGTCAAGTGCCACTACCAGAATGCTGCTGAGTTGAGCACAGGTCTCGATGTTATCAGCAACACCAACTTAGTGTACTTTGCCACGCAGCAAAAGGCTGAGTTCTTCACACTCAAGGGAATGTTCCTCAACAAGTTGAACCAGATGGACGAGGCCAACAAGGCGTTCGCTACCAGTGTTCAGATTGACCTTAACTTGCCAAAGGCATGGGCCGAATGGGGTAACTTCAACGATAGACGTTTCAAGGAAAGTCCAGGGGACATGGTTTATGCCAACAATGCAATTTCGTGCTACTTACAAGCCGCTGGTTTATACAAGAACGGAAAGACCAGGCGTTTGTTGGCGCGTATTTTGTGGTTGGTGGGTTTGGATGACGGAAGTGGTACTTTGGCACAAGCCTTCGAGAACTTCAGAGGTGAGGTGCCAGTTTGGTACTGGATTACGTTTATTCCTCAGTTGTTGAGTGGTTTGGACACCAGAGAGGGAAGATTGGCCAGACAGGTGTTGGTGAGAATTGCAAAGACCTACCCACAGGCATTGCACTTCCAGTTGAGAACTGAGAAGGTTGGCGACAGAAGTAACAACGCCAATAATTCAGCAAGCTCAAGCACTGCCAATACTGGCAATGCCAACACTTCCAATACTGCTAATGCCACTGCTACAAGTGAGACCAGCGCTACCGAGACTACGGAATCTAACGATAAGGAGTCTAACGATGCCACTGCTTCCACCACCGAACAGTCCACTACGAATACAGCCAGTAACGGAGCAACCACTGAAACTACCGATAGCACTACAGACGCGAAGGATACCAAGGAAACTAAGGAGACCAAGGATACTAAGGAGGCCAAGGATACTAAGGAAGCCACCAAGACACCACCTTCCTCGAAGCCATATATCGACGAGATTATGGGAATTCTCAAAACTGCCTACCCACTTCTTGCACTTTCGTTGGAGTCGTTGGTGGACCAGATTTCTCAGCGGTTCAAGTGCACTGCTGATGAGGATGCATACCGTCTTGGTATTGCGTTGCTTAACGATGGTGTTCAGTACTTGAACCGCATGGGTAACCCTCGTGCCGATGCTAAGCTTCCTCCTGTGACGGAGGCCAACATCACCAGATTTGCAGAGACTGTTCTTCCAAAGCAGATTCGTGCAGAGTTTGAAGCCGATCTCGTTGTTGGTAAACCTAACCTCGAGACTTACATCCAGCGTTTGCGTCGTTGGCGCGACCGTTTGGAGGACAAGTTAGACCGCCGGTTCAAGGAGGTCAATTTGGAGAACTTGTGTCCACACTTGAGTGAGTTCCACCACCAGAAGTTCGAGGATATTGAGGTTCCTGGTCAATACTTGCTCAATAAGGACAGCAACGCCCACTTTGTGAAAATTGAGAGATTCTTGCCTACGATCGACTTGGTCCGTGGAACCAACGCTTGCTACAAGAGGTTGCGCATTCGTGGCCATGACGGTAGTTTGCACACATTTGCTGTGCAGTACCCTGCCGCGCGACACTGTCGCCGTGAAGAGGGAGTTTTCCAGGTGTTGCGTATTCTCAACGATTCCATCAACAAGAAGGTGGAGACTAGAAGAAGAAACATCGGATTCACAGTTCCTGTTGCAGTTCCACTTTCTCCTCACATTCGTTTGGTCAATGACGACCCTCGTGACATTACGATGCAGCGCATCTACGAAGAGCACTGTCGTCGTCTTGGCCAGTCTCGTGATGAGCCATTTGTGTACTCCACCGACAAGTTACGTGCGGCATTTGACCAGCGTCTTCCAAAGCCGGAGATCATGAGTATCCGTGTGGAGATTTTGCTGGCTATTCAGACTATGTTGGTGCCACTGACGGTGTTAAAGTCGTACTTCACGGCGTTGTTCCCTCAGTTTGAAGACTTCTGGTTGTTCAGAAAGCAGTTCACTGCGCAGTATGCTGCTTTCATCTTTGCCACGTATATGATGTGCGTGAATGCAAGACAGCCACAGAAGATCTTCATCAATAGAGGAAGTGGTAAGGTGTGGACTCTGGACATGTTGGTGAGCAAACAGTCGTCACAATCTAAACAACAGAGACCTGCCGACCAGCCACAGCCACAGCCACAGGGCCCATCCGTTCCACTCTTCTACAACCCAGAGTTGGTTCCTTTCCGTCTCACTCCAAACATCCAGAAGCTCATTGGCGAGACTTCGTTGGAGGGTATTCTTGCTGTTCACGTGCTTTGTATTGCGCGTGCTCTTGCAGAGCCCGAGTCGGACTTGGAGCAGTACTTGACTTTGTTTGTACGGGATGAGGTGGCTCTTCAGGATGCTAAGCAGATGAGAGACGCAGTGCGCGTGAATGTGGACTTTGTGATGAAGAGAGTTGCGCTGATGGCACACGTGTCTCTGGGACCTTCTGTGGCGACTCAAAATGTGTTGGAGTTGATTCTGCAGGCGGTCAACCCGAGGAACTTGGCTGCTGCAGATTCTTTGTGGATGGCTTATCTTTAAAAAGCGTTATGAGTATAATAGATATTTTGTTTGAAGGGATGTAGTGATGGGATTGGAGAAAATAATAGATCTCATCTGAGACGATGACTTGCGATTAACGTAGATTACATGTGATTTCCACATAATGTCAACCATATAGTAAGGCGTAGTTCATAAAAGGATATAGTATCAATAGAACATCGACCATAAAATACTTGAAACGATGTCCGTTAATTATAGTAAAACGCTGACCCAATTAAAACCACGACCATCAGTATGTAATTGGGGTCATATGGGACTCACTAATCGTGTCTTGCAATTTTTCAACGGTAATGTCTGTTTACCTTTGACGCGTAGGATACCACGAACACTGGGGTCTGATAAGACCTCCGATAACAACGGCCATGAACTCTGGATCTACACGAATCGCGGTTTTCACAAAATCTACTAGGAACTCTGGCCGGAATATGCTCGAGGATTCCGCGAGGAATGTCGACAAGACATCGATGAAAATCTTGGTAGGAACTCTGGCCCAGATATAATCGTAAACGCGGCTGTGTAGATAAGAGTCTCTTGTGGTTGCTGTCCAAGAGGTAGGTCTTGGTCAAGCCATATTGATCGACACATTTCGTAGAGTAATTTTATGACTCATGGTCCACTTTTTTGCGGCTGAAACTGTGTATCTCATTGGCTGCGTTTAGTACTGGTAACTTGCATATACCGACTGTTATCTGCTTATCTTGCGCTATTGCGTTATCACATTCTCTAGATTGCTTTGTCTCCATGCATCTGACGTGGATTCGCCTATTCCGCTTTTGGAGTTGACGCGATCGTGTGCATATTTGCGTTCCTAACCTGCATTGTTCTGTCAAAATTGAGTTGACACGATCTTAACGATACTTTGAGGTGTTGGTATAGACAACTGTGTCCATAGGAGCACACATTCATCACACTACCACAGACACTACAACGCACTACGATGGCTTCTCTTTTTGAGAGAAAAGTCCAAATTTCATCGTTATCGATTTGCAGCGCGCATTTCAA